>NC_051165.1:167894858-168259858 GCF_013339725.1 Rhipicephalus microplus
GGGGGAGGGGACGGAGAGAGAATCAATAATGTCGACCCCAAAGGAAAGCTAGAATACGGATTTCGCATTCGAGTTGTATTGGGTATGGACATAAGAAAGCGTCCGCCCACTCGCTTCTTCTGTACCTCTCTTTTTCGACATCATCGCCATATTATTCACCATCATTTTCGACTATCTTATATCCACCTGTACAGGACAAACGCCACTCCCAGTGATCTACAACGTATCCTATCCTGTGGGAGCTGTATTCATTTCGTGCCAGCCAACTTCTTAACGGCCGCGAGTTCACTTAATGATTCCAGGAATGAGGAGAAAATCGGACTTACCGACACATGCCCTGAAACAACTGAGTCTATTCCTACTGGAACAAAACTACAGTAACCACGTGCACATTTACACGGATGGCTCTACTACGCCGTCTAGTTCAGAAGGAGCAGTAGTTATACCATCACAAAGGGTAACCCGGTGTTTTAGGACTTCATGTTTAGAAAAAGTTTATTTACAGCATGTACAGAACACAAAGGCTTCATACCATTCCAGTAACAGGGCACATACACTTCGGCACATCTATATTTCACACTAACATCACTACGTTACAGTGAAGACATTTGCTCTAATATACATGATTATGTTGGCATACATGTACACAAAAATTCAATGTGATATCACGATACAAGGGTATAACGATACAATAGATCCAAATGATACACAATTTGTAACAAATGAAATCATATATAACAACTCAACGGGCGCTGCTTAGCACCAAGTAGGTCGAAAAATGAGTTGTATCCTTTCGTGTTCCACCTTGACGAAAGGGCACGACCAATGCCGCAGAAACTCTTGCTCCCCGAGGTAGAAAAGCTCCTCGGAGAGGAACGCGAGGATCTCTCGTCTCATTCTTCCCAGTATCGGCCACAAAGCACGCCGGCGGCAATTGGCAGCTACGGCCTCACATCGGTTTCTCCAAAGGCTGAACAGCCCCGCAACTATTAAGAGAGCGGAGAAGCGGCTACGCGGAAATCGGCCGTTGGACACGAAAGTTCGCACACCCTGTCCCCGAAAACCAGCATTAACCGCACGCCAAAAAAGGCGGGAAACCACACATTCAAACGTCGCATGTCGATTGGTCTCTACCATGACGCAGTTGGGGCAAGTTGAAGTGCAAACTACTTGCCATCGCTGCAACCGATCTCGCGTGGGGAGCAAGCCCCAGCCCAACCCCCAGACAAAGTCTCTGAGATGCCCTGGCAACACTGCGGCAGTTATGGGCTTCCAAGCGCGGTTCAATACAGATTGACGATGCTGGGGCACCAAGGGCCGTAGAAGGGCGGCCATTGTGTCCACCACTTTAGAATCGGCCACCTCTATCTCTGGGCACGTAGCTTCCAAACGTCGGTGAAATGCCAGAAGGGCTCGATATAAAGATGGTAATTCAGTTGATTGGGGACCTTTGTTTATTTGGCTATCCGGCAAGAAGACACGTAGTGATGGCCCCAGATGGTAGCGAGCCAGTGTCTGAGCGGGCATGTCATCATTGCTTAGTATTCGCAATAGAGTGCGGAGGCACAAGGTAGAAGCCGCGACGGAAACGTCGGGGAATGCAAAACCGCCTTGATCTCGCGGTTGAGCTAACGCTGGATGCGATAACAATTCTGTGCCACCAGACCAAAAAAATGAACTGATGCCGCTTTGCACTTTCCTGCAGACGTGGAGCGGTGGTTTAACAGAATGGCAAAGGTACCAAAATTTTCCTAGGTACACCGTTTGAGTTAAGTATCGGCGTTCCAAGAGGGGGAATTCGAAGCACCTGGCTGCTTTGATATCATTTAGAAGAGTTTGTACAACGGATGACCAGATGCTATCCTGTATACGAAATACAGTGAAAGTAACTCCGAGTATTAAAATCTCAGGAGAACACTGTAAAGGCGACGTGATGTTGATACGACCGTTGGGGTTGCTAATGAAAAAATACTGGCTTTTAGAAAAGTTTAACCTTGCACCGGAGATAATACCGAAATCATGGAATGTATCAAGAGCATGCTGCAGCGACTGTTCATTATGTACATATAGAGTGATATCATCTGCATATGCAGCGACCTTTACTTGAGTGTTACCGGGTAGAGGTAAGCCACGAATCTGCGGGTGATGTTCAACAGCCCTTAAGAAGGGCTCTAATGCAAGGATAAATAACACTGGGGAGAGGGGACACCCTTGACGGACCCCACGCGTGACTCTAAATGCGTGACTCTCACGGGAATCTAAGTAAAGGGTACTTTCTAAATTATTGTACATCGCGTTGATAAGGTCAATGAACTTATCCGGGAATCCGTATGCATGTAAAACATTTAGTATGTAGCCATGTTGTATGAAATCAAAAGCTTTCTCTTGATCTAATAAAACCAACAGTCCTTGCGCACATCGGCTAATGGTGTATTGAATGATGTCACGCGTTAACCACGTATGGGTGTGTATTTCTCGGCCCGGAACAGAACAGACCTAGTGGGGAGCGATTAATGTTGCAAGAAATGGACTGATTCGGCGCACCAAAATGTTAGCCAAGAGCTTGTAATCTACATTGAGCAGGGTAATAGGGCGCCAATCTTCTGGTCGCGTGGGCATTGGGTCTTTCTTGGGAACTAGTGTTATACGGCCTTTGTGGAAAGAAGTTGGCAGTGTAATATCTTGGAAACACTTGCGAATGACACGTGACATAGTTGCACCAATGATAGGCCAGAACTGTACATAAAACTCTGCAGGGAGTCCGTCAGGCCCTGGGGCCGATCCCTTTTTCATTGCGTCTAATGCGCCTTTGATTTCGTCATCGGATGGCGGAGATAGGAGGACGTCATTTGACATGTTGGAATCATGAGGTAAATCTGTTAGCAGAGGATGCAAAGAAACGGATCCTGGGTAACAGACATTAGCACCAGATTTAGCTATTGACTCAAAGTGTTGAGTGAATTCCTGAAAGTCGCGCGTACCCGCAGCAGCTGGGGCGATAGAGTTCAGCGAGTGGGCAGGCGAGCCTGGTGGACAAAGCAGAGCTCTGCGTGCATACCTTAGCACCTCAGGGTGCGCACAGGGTGCACGTCTACAGCGCCAAGCTGCAGTCGAGAGTGAAGAAGCGCGCGTAATACGCTGGTACCGTTCAACGAGCTCCTCTTGCCATGCCCGCATTACAGTGGAAGGACTGGGATCTCGATTGGCAATGCGTATCTTCTGGATTAACAATGACGCATCTTTCGACATACGGGTGCAAAGTCCTCTGCCCGACGCACTGCAATGATGCCGCCACTGTTCTTTGAGGCGATCCCAATCAGCTACATCGGCCCCAATGAGCGATGCTTGTAACGCTCGGGATAATTTCTCCGTAGCCTGAGAGTCCTGGAGGACGCGGCAATCGAGACGCCATGGTCTGTGAACCGTTGGCGTCCCCGCTGGCAGGCGGAGAGAGAACATAACCGGCCGATGGTCGCTAATGTACACTGGTGTCGGTGGCAATGACATTACCCCGGTGTCGTGAACGTAGGTAATGAGAATGGGGGATGCATACACGCGATCAATTCGGCTGCTCGACGCCAAGTATAGGCATAATTACTGCCATGTACACTTTGATGAATGTCACTCAATGCGAATCGCTGCACTAGACGTTCGAGTTCTCTGGCATTCCAGTTTGACCGGCCGCGACCCGGACCTCGAACGTCTGCGTGTGAGTCTAAGACACAATTGAAATCCCCTAAAAGTACCACATGTCGGGAATTTAAAAGGAACACATCAAGAGATTGGAAGAACGCGTTTGAGTTCTCGCGTGTCGCTGGGGCATACACGGCAACAAATCTTCATATGTGACTTCATATGTGACAACTTCAACGACGGCAGAACTCGAGGCTCTGTGCAATGCACTGGAACACATCAATTCAGAAGAAAGACCAGGTAAATGGGCTGTGTTTTCTGACTCAAAACCAGCGTTACAGTGCCTGATATCAGTTCTCTGACGCAGATGCCACGACCAGTTCACCTACCAAACCGTGAAACTTCACCACCTTTTAATACAAAAAGGCCATGACATCGTTTTTCAGTGGTTACCTGGGCATAGTGGTATAGGCGGCAATAATTTAGCAGATCATGCTGCTTGCAGGTCACATAAAGAAGCGAACAGCGTTCCGATTCCGCTTTCAAGAGCGGATGCGGTGAGGCAGATTCGTCAACTGGCCCGCAGTCTCACACTGACTGAGTGGAACACACCGAGCATACGACGTACAAGACTGCACGAGCTCGACCCTTCACTACAACTCCGGCCTCCACCCGGCCTACATCGACGTGCAGCTTCGCTTCTCTATCGCCTTTGGCTGGGAGTTGCTTTCACGAAAGCTTATACCACGTTAATCGGAATCACTGACAGTGCGGCGTGCGATGTTTGCGGCACCGACGAAAATATCTAACACCTGCTGTACCATTGTCCTCGATTTGCCTCAGATAGACAAGTACTTGCCAACGCAATGCGGCGACTGGATGATCGGCCTCTTTCTGTGCAGGTGCTATTACAGCAACGTCCACATGCCTCGACAGCCCACAAGGCAGTGAAAGCCCTGCTGTGTTTCCTGAGAAAGACAGGCTTGTTTTAACGCCTCTGACATGCGGTAGAGTTCTACACGCTGCAGTGAAATTACTGTCAGTCTCTCCCCCACCTTTTTTTCTTTTCCCTCTTTTCCCTCTTTCTCGTCTTTCTTGTCCCCTTCCCTAATCCCCCAGTGTAAATTAGCCAACCGGATGTCTTTCTGGTTAACCTCCCTGCCTTCTCCCCTTTTGTTGCTTCCTCCTTCTTTCCAACTTCTTAATTTTGCAAGTTCATCAGACCATTTGCCGACCTCTGCAGCGGCTTCCGACTCCTGAGATCTTGCACGACGCTCTCTCACTCACTATCTTACCGTCGTATAAACGTAACCTGCCCAAGTCAATTTCTTTATACTTTTTTTTCTAAATTTCATCTAGAATGCCGACTATCCCTATTAGCTCCCTGATCCCCTCCACCATCTCCCTGTTTCTTATTGTTGCGCCCAGAATATTCTTTTTTCGTTCCATCGTGTGTGTGTTTTTTTTTTCTTCTTCGAGCTACACTTCATCCGGTTTAGGCATCGTCAGCAAATGCAACCACAGCGAACTGACCAATGCTATTGCTTTCCATGACACCTGTTCCTTTCTCCCTCAATTTTCCGGGATTGTCCTGTGTAATTCCCTCCTATTCTATCAGCATATGTCCTTTCTTGCAAGCTAGGCTTTCATATACTTGCATCATACCACGATGTAGCTCACGTACTCGAAATTAAAATAGCACGCATCTACTACAATGTTATTACATGTATTACACTGTATTATTACATTGTACTACACTTGTTTTTACTTTCATAATAACAGACGCAAGCGCTTTACCTCGCACGCGCATGTTCAAAACGTTTTGTACGTGCGGTCCGTAAATTTGTATTAAGAAATCAACATTGAATGCAAGTAAACAGCAGTTCAATAAGTCAGGTTCGTGAACTAGAGCACAGCTGATACATGCCCAGGCAACGCCTCCTATATGTTTTTCCAGTGCCCGGGCGAACGCTCCACCTCGGCTCGCCGGTGCCGCATGATGGCGCTGCGCGAGTAGAATACGGGATACTGGCGCTGAACGGCCGCGCGTATTGGAAGCTCGTGAATTCGTGTTTTGGCGCGAGTTAATTTGCTTCTTGACGGCTTTCGCGGATGCAGGGAGGGTGAAAAGCAACCCGAACATAGCGACGTGCTGTTTTAACCTCGCTTCGTCAGGCCGTGCTACCGGTTCGATATATGCGATCGAGTTTCATAGCATTCGCGTTTTATTTTTGTCTTTCCAGCTACTGCAACCTCATTCAGCATGCAACCTCGCATGCTTCAGAATATATTACTGCTGTGTACCACTCTGCATATCTGACGAAAAAAAATCTGATTGTCTTTTTTATTCATTTCTTATTAGTTACAAAAAAAAAAAAACTCGCCGGTCTCCTTATGGATTCACCTGAGGCGACTGAAAGGCAAAAACTATCCGTTTTTTTTTTTAGAATCCAATGCACTGAATGTTTCCTACTTCCCTCCGGGATATTTCTGCGCCTAACATGGTTTTCTTACAGCCTCAAGGATTGGAGACAAAGCTAGCTTTCTGCTCTTCAGCTGTTTATGCACTGCATGCCCGCAGGATCAGCCGATTTGAACCAAGCCAAACATGTTATATGATGCGGTCAAGTTATGCGACATTCCGATACGTCACAAAAGATTTATGATATGTGGTGTATTATGATGACGTTTCACGTAATGATGACTTCTTGCATCAATCATGTTCACGCCACCAACGCGAGAGGACGCCGGACGCCGCCGGCGATCAATGTTCGATTTTGGTGAGGCATTTAAAGCTATCGCCTTAATGCACTGTACGGCTGCAGCTCCATGAAATGGCAGCTTGCGCTGGTGTTCTGGGAGAGCGTGCTTGCAATAATCAGACAGAATAATTAGTCTCCTAATAAATCTTCGTACTACATATATAACCGTCATTTACAACCGGAGTTTTTTATAGATTATAAGTAGTGGTGGTCGAAGACTATCCGCACGTTCGGCAACATGGTAATTGGTATCACTAAACGGGAGTGCGCTGCATCCGAACAGTCAACAAATTAGTCTATCAGTAACAACGCTGCCTCGCGATCACTGCCGTGTGCAACGCTAACATTACGCCCCGAAGCTGAATGGTAGCCAATGGGCACCACAAAGGCATTCGGCTCTACTCTGCTCGCTACTGAATTAAGAGGCCAGGGGGAAGAACAAAGAAACAGAGCTGAGTAGCCGGATATTAAGTCCAAAACAATCCGTCCACGAATACACAGACACGCTCAAGGAACTGACCACAGGCCGCATTTTGCATGCCTGTCACCTTGGCTCAAGTTGAGAGTACACATTAGACTTCAGACTTCAAAGCGCCTGTTCAAAACGTAGGCAATGATCGCAGATAGCTCGCCGCATACGGAGCTGTTCTTGTTTATTTTACGGTGATTTTATTCTTTAAGCTCTCAAATGGTGAAATCACCTGCCATAGTTCCTCATTTCTTTACACTTGGTTTTTCTCAGTGGCAACACATGTAATGCTTTGCGAAGGGAACGGATGACGACCTATATCCCTGCGAGCAGTCTAGTGGGATTTCGTACTATTTAGTGCATAAACTCAATGCTTGTGCCTAATATGCTACACCACTATAGAGAGTAACAGGAATCGAAGAACCTCAGGCACCCAAGCTTTTAATATTAGCTCCTGGCAAAGGCTTCTTTCAAAAATCTTCTTTCAGTTAGTCAAAAAATCAATTCTCAGTCAAGCGAACGCTGCGGTGACAAAACGATCTTCTGCGGATTACTGGCATCAGCTATCTGGTATCGATCTAGCAGACGACGCGCGAGCGCCTCGATCAAGTAGCCGCGAACGACAAACGCCTTTGAAATCAGCTATGTGTCCAGAACAACAAGTGCTTCACGATTCTCGTTTCCAAGTTTCCATTACATCTTAAACAATGCGAATACAGCCGAAAAACGAGCCGCATAGCAACCTCGAATGCAGCCGCGGCATTCCTTAGCGCGAGAGACGACGCGACTCTAGTATCTCCTAGAGTTACTGTACATGCTACCTTTAGCATATACAATAACTCTAGCATCTCCACTCCAGTAGCGGCGCCTAGTGGCGAAACTCCGCACTTGCACCGACGGCCGCTCCCCAATGAAATTCGCTCATTCGCCCGGGCACTGAAAGAATAGAGGAGGCGCTGGCTGAGGCTACTTGCGCTGCTTTTCTTGGCGTTAGAAGTTTCCTCAGTCTCTGGTTATTTTTGTCCACAGTCTCAAACTATTCCTGCACTCCCTACCTAATGATACATACTTTCGAAGCTTCCCATTACCTGGAAGCGGTACGGTGACAACGTTAATAGTACTATTGGTACGGTGAGGGTTACCGCTTTCGCCAATGGCATCGCATTGTGTTTGTAGTAGGAGGACAGCTTGTCCCGTAGCCTTCACATTTTTGCCGAGTATAGACAAAATTCAGGTGCGGCGTTAAATTTTCCGAAATGCCGACATTTGTTCATTGGTTCCCCAGACACCTCCATAAGTTTTTATCTTCACCTTCAAAAAAGTAACTCTATTCGCATTTTGAGGCTTGACTATATACTTCCTACGAAATATTGTTGGTTTCAAATACTCGAAGATGTCAAACAACGTGTCCGGGAAGGGCAAGGGTAAAATTTACCTCAATTGGAAAGGCGGTACTTATAGCGCAGGCTGTATTTTGCGACCGTGTATGGTACATTTGTCATATTGTACAACCACCATTGCGAGTAACAAGGTCGATTCAGTTCCTTCTTGGCTTGTTTTACGGGCGAAGCTCCTTAAGGCGTGGGCTGTGCGTCCCCTGTATGTAGCCACCTGTCGCTTAGTTCTTGCAGTGTTCACTAGATGGCGGTACGTATGTAGCCTCCTCTCATGTTGTTCTTGTATATTGTTCACTAGATGGCTGTACTTGTAGCTGATGATGAAGAGATGCAAGATTTTCTAAACTAGACAGCAGCACTTGTAGTTGCTGATGAAAGATGCGAGTTCTTAAAAAATAGGAATGATGTCACATATGACGCGTGTCATTGGTGGAAGGCAATCGTTCAATTTAGTGCCGCGACGTACGCTAGGCGCAGCGTTGTAATAAAATTGAGTGGGCAAAATGTACGGAGGATTCGTGGTTTACCACGTTTACCTCCAGAGCTTCGCCCACTCATCATCATTCACTTCGTGGATATGGCGGCACTTTTTTTTTTTCTGGTCGCATGGTACTAAGCTGGTTTGCCGTGCTACTCTGGCGCAACCGCACAACAGCGGTGGATTCGCTTTCCCATCTGTGTCTGTTCACTGCCGGCTGCTTGCTCTGCGATTCTTGCTTCGCTGTCTACACGGTGATCAGTGCCTTGCGCGTGATCTGGCCAACATACTCCTTAGGTACTAAGATACGCTATTTGTTTTCGGACGCACGACTAATTCCACGCCATGTCCTTCTTGTCTCTGTGTCGCCGTTTTGTTCTCGCGCTATAACTACCGTCATGTCATACCAACTAGCCCAAGCTGCCACACTTCTTAACAGACCTGCATTTTATTCGACGGCTGTAGCATTTTGTCACTACACACAGCAGATTTGTTCCGATGTAGAGATACAATATAGAAAACCGTGATGTAGATATAGCGGAGGCCCTGCAGCTCCCACTGGTTCCTCAAGCCCGTCTAGCACGTTCATGGCGTGACTCGTGGAGCGCGATAACGGCATCCTTTCTGCCTGGCCATCTGCGTGACTTTATGTGGCGCCTGGGGTGGCAAGTACTCCCAACACGAGGCAGACTGAAGAGCTGGGGCATGGTCCCATTTTCCTTTTGCTAGCATTGCCCACTACAAGAGTCGAACCAGCGTGTGCTAGATTGATTGATTGATTGATTGATTGATTGATTGATTGATTGATTGATTGATTGATTGATTGATTGATTGATTGATTGATTGATTGATTGATATGTGGGGCTTAACGTCCCAAAACCACCGTATGATTATGAGAGACACCGTAGTGGAGGGCTCTGGAAATTTCGACCACCTGGGGTTCTTTAAAATGCGCCCAAATCTGAGCACACGGGCCTACAACATTTCCGCCTCCATCGGAAATGCAGCCGCCGCAGCCGAGATTCGATCCCGCGACCTGCGGGTCAGCAGCCGATTACCTTGGCCACTAGACGACCGCGGCGGGGCGGCGTGTGCTAGAGCAATGTGTTATTGCGAGTGTATTTTGGAGAGCCGGGAACGCAGGTTTCCGTGGCCTATAGGAGCTCATCGTTTTGTTACTTCTGATCGTTGCTCATGCAGTTGCTTCGTTCGCATTCCAATTGCAGCGGGGGCTTTCTGTCGAATTATCGAACTATTGTACTCGGAACGTTTGTCCTTCCTGTGAGAGGAATTGTTCTTCCTTGGGGAAGAAGAATTTCCACGGCAGTGCTCATGCCGTTTCGTATCAATGGACGGGTACGGCTAGTTTTTTTTTCTGTTGTTGCCATATATATATATATATATATATATATATATATATATATATATATTGTGAGCGCTGATTGTGTTGCTTATCATTTTCACTTTCACCTGCGCATACAAAGCACCGTGATCATCATCATCGTAGCGGCTCGCTGCTTGTTCGGTTGCTGGCTCGCGCGTCTGGGTTGACAATAAAACGGTCGCTCCTTCGTACCTGACGTCGTCTCACAAGTGGTGGAGCGTGCTGTGATTCCCAAGTCCTCGTGCACTACCGGTCACCCCTGGAGCTCCGATCAGGTCGACGGCTGTGCTTGCCAACAGTGATGGCGCAAAACGACCCACCCCCTACCGCCTTCTTCGCACCACCCGCTCAGCCTGCTGGGCCTCACCACACCGTGAGTACCTCGCAACGAGACCCTCCAGTGTTTTCTGGCCTTCGCGGTGAGGACGTAGAAGAATGGCTGGACAGTTACGACCGTACCAGTGCTTGCAATTACTGGGATGAGGCACATAAGCTGCGCTATGTACCCTTTTATCTGAAGGAGGTTGCTAAGACGTGGTATCATAACCACGAACGCGACTTTCCTGATTGGTCAGCATTCACGGTGCAGCTGCGTCAAATATTCGGCACTTCTACAGGACGCTCTGAGGTAGCTAAACAGAAGCTCGCTACCCGCATCCAGGGGCCTGACGAATCGTACACATCGTACATTGAAGACGTTCTGGCCCTCTGCCGCCGCGCCCAAAAGGACATGCCGGAGGCCGATCGTATTCGGCAAGTAATGAAAGGCATCAACTCCGTCGCCTTTAATGCTCTTGTCATGCAGAGCCCGACAACAGTTCAGGACATTATTACCACCTGCCAGCGCCTGGACGCACTTTACTCAATGCGCCTTCCACACGCCTCCTATGACACTCGTCTTACTGGCGAGCATGAGCTGCGAGCTCTAATTCGCACCATAGTGAGAGAGGAACTTCACAGCCTTGTTCCTGCCAGCGCACCGACTTCACCTGCCCGCTCACCCCCTCCTAACCTGCGGGAAATTATAAAGGACGAATTGGCGTCGATGACGAGCGTCGCACGTGCCCCGCCGCCTGTGCCCTTACATGTGCCTACGTATGCCGAAGTCGTGTCACGGCCTCCTCCACCTACTCCACCTGTAACTACGGACGTCGTATACGACCATTTGGCTGCGATGGCAGCCAAGGCACCACCACAACCACACTTCCCTGCCTGGCGCCCTACGCGCCCCGTCTGTTACTACTGTGGCATAAGAGGACATATCTCCCGCTTTTGCCGTCGGCGCCAGCAAGATGAACGACGAGGTTATTCTTCGTACGAGAGTGACCGGGCTGCGCGGTCTGACCCCTACGTTCCAGGAACCTACATTCCCTCGTCACGACGTTCGCCTTCGCCTCCTTTGTCCCACGGTGAACCTCGTTCTTCCCGCTCACCCCGCCGTCGTTCACCATCGCCCTTCCGCCGTACTACTTCGCCTTTACGTTCTGCCCTGATGCCCCTCGACAGCCACTCGGAAAACTAGCAGCTGCAGTTTTTGGAGGAGAAACTGCCTGTCGTCGAATTGTCCCAATTCCTCCTGCGCGCCCTGCAAATTTACTAACTGTTTGTGTAGAAGGCATTTCGGTTGACGCACTCGTGGACACTGGAGCAGCCATTTCGGTCATTGATCGCGAACTATGTCATCGTCTACGAAAAGTGCAAACTCCATATGTTGGTCCGGTGTTATGTGGTGCTAATGAAAATAGAATTTACCCTATTGGACAATGCACTGTTCGTGTTCTGATCGACGGAATTCGTCACCATATACAATTGGCTGTGCTTTCTTCATGTGCTCATCCGATTATATTGGGCTGGGACTTCCTGTCAGCCGCTTCCGCTGTCATTTCGTGTGGTCCGCCCGTTATTCGCATTACGGACACTGAAAATTCTAGTGCTTACGATTTTTCGTCGCCTCACCTTGTTGCAGCTGCAGACTTTGTACTGCCCCCGGCCCAAGAACGTATCCTCACCATTAGATCCAGCGATACCATTGACGGTGACGCAGTGGTTGTCCCCGATCAGCGCTGCATTTTCCGAGGAATCGCCATCGCATGTTGTCTAGTGCGGTTTTCGCGTGGTCATGCCAGTCTCACCGCCTACAACACGACAACAGAGCCACAACTACTGCCAGAGGGGTCCACTGTTGCCAGCCTTATCGACATAGCACCGGTATGTGTCGTCACTGTATCGTCTCCGCCGTCAGTCGCTAAGTGTACGCCACCAGGAGGCTCATCTAATGCGCTTAAAGCCACTTTGAGTCCATATCTCACTCCAACGCAAACTAATGACTTAATGGCCCTTTTAACAAAACACAAGACTTGTTTTGACGTTTGTTCGGATGGCTTAGGTCAAACTACGGTGACCTCTCATCACATCGCCACAGACGGTTCTCGTATTATCCGCCGTCGCCCTTACCGCGTGTCGTCTTCAGAACGCAAGGTCATCGAGGAACAAGTCAATGACATGCTCGCACGCAACGTTATCAGACCTTCCACAAGCCCTTGGTCTTCTCCTGTTGTCCTAGTTAAGAAAAGGGACGGATCAGTGCGATTTTGCGTTGATTACAGGGCACTAAACAAAATTACGCGCAAGGATGTATATCCTATGCCTCGAATTGACGATGCACTTGACACCTTACAGGGTGCAGAATATTTCTCAAGTCTCGACCTACGATCTGGGTATTGGCAGATCCCGATGCATGAGTCTGATAAAGAGAAGACAGCGTTTGCTACTCCTGATGGTCTCTTCGAATTCAATGTGATGCCTTTTGGGCTCTGCAATGCCCCAGCCACATTTGAGCGGATGATCGATACGGTGCTGCGTGGCCTAAAATGGAAGACCTGTCTTTGTTACCTGGATGACATCGTCATCTTTTCATCCAGCTTCTCGCAACACCTAGAACGTCTAGACGAGGTGCTCACATGTCTAGCCAAAGCCGGTCTCCAGCTAAATACCAAGAAGTGTCGGTTTGCGAGCCGCAGCATCAAAGTGTTAGGCCACGTTGTCAGCAAGCTTGGCATCGAACCTGATCCCGACAAAGTGGCCGCTGTGCTGCACTTTCCTAAGCCCACCACGCTCAAAGACCTTCGCAGCTTCCTCGGCTTAGCCTCTTACTTCCGCCGTTTTGTCCGTGATTTTGCCACTATCGCGGCTCCTCTTCACAAACTCCTGACCACAAGTGCATCATTTCTTTGGACAGATGACTGTGAAGCTGCTTTCCAGACCCTGAAGCGATGCCTCACGTCAGGGCCAGTTCTTCGCCATTTTGATCCCACAGCCCCTACTATATTACACACTGACGCAAGTGGGCACGGAAT
This sequence comes from Rhipicephalus microplus, assembly GCF_013339725.1. Classification (NCBI taxonomy): domain Eukaryota; kingdom Metazoa; phylum Arthropoda; class Arachnida; order Ixodida; family Ixodidae; genus Rhipicephalus; species Rhipicephalus microplus. Next base: position 167,908,338 of record NC_051165.1, read on the forward strand.
CGGCGCTGTTCTGCTGCAGCGTGACCAGGCTTCACAAGAGCAAGTCGTGGCTTACGCGAGCCGTACTCTCTCCCCAGCGGAACGCAATTACAGCATCACTGAACAGGAATGTCTCGCTATCGTATGGTCCGTGCAAAAATTTCGCCCCTATTTGTATGGCCGCCGCTTCACGATCGTCACGGATCATCATGCGCTCTGTTGGTTGTCATCATTAAAAAACTTGTCAGGACGCCTCGGTCGTTGGGTGCTCCGACTGCAGGAGTATGACTACAGTGTCACATACCGGTCGGGCCGCAAACACCAAGATGCCGACGCTTTGTCACGCTGTCCGCTGTTGCAAAATCATGACGCATCTACCTGCTGCGCAGCACCTCCCAGCCAAGAGACCACGCAGATGACCAGTCTTAGTCCCATCGAGCCCACTGCACCGGATGACTTCCTTCAATCCGCAGACCTCACCTCGCTCCAACGTGCAGACACATACTGCCGTACAATCATCGATCGGCTCACCGGCTCATCTCGTGCTCCCAACAGCCGCTTGCGACGACAACTCACGCGTTTCAAACTTCATGACGGAACGCTACTTCGACAAACTTACCATCCTCTCGGTAGCCGATGGGTCCCGGTCATACCTCGCTCACTTCGACTCCAAGTCTTAGAAGCCTTTCATGACGACCCGACGGCTGGCCACTTGGGTTTTCATAAAACCTACGATCGCATTAAGACTCGCTGCTTCTGGCCTGGCCTCTCCACTAGTGTTTCCAGGTACGTCACTTCCTGTTCATCATGTCAGCACCGAAAACGTTCGACATCTCTTCCCGCCGGCCCTCTACAGCCTCTCCCGTGCCCATCCGCTCCCTTCGAGTTCGTCGGCATAGACTTATACGGACCCCTTCCGCTTACCGCCGCCGGTCACCGCTGGATTGTTACTGCCGTAGACCATCTTACTCGCTACGCTGAGACGGCAGCTCTTCCTACTGGAGCTGCCAGCGAAGTAGCCGACTTTGTTCTGCGTGCCATTATCCTGCGCCACGGCGCCCCTCGTGTTCTCCTGAGTGACCGTGGCAAGACATTTCTTTCTCGTGTGCTCGCTGAAGTTTTACAGGCCTCTGACACAATCCATAAGACCACCTCGGCATATCATCCGCAAACCAATGGTCTTACTGAGCGTTTTCATAGAACCTTGTCAGACATGATCTCTATGTATGTCCAACCCGATCACAAGAACTGGGACACAATACTACCTTTCGTCACGTTTGCCTATAACACTGCCATACAACGCACTACAAGTTACAGCCCGTTTTTTTCTTGTGTATGGCCGTGCACCATCTTTTGTTCTAGACACCAGCTTTTTGTCCACGCCTTCTGTCCCATCTGCGTCCCTTCCGGAAGAATTCGCTGCCCGTGTCAACCACTGCCGCACAATCGCCCGCGCCAACACCTCTACCATTCAGGCCCAGCGAAAAGTTCGTTGTGATGCGACACGTCGAGTTGTGTCATTCTACCCAGGCGACGAAGTGCTCCTCTGGACACCTGTTCGCACACCCGGCCTCTGTGAAAAATTCATTCACAGATACCTGGGTCCTTACACCGTGCTTGAACGAACATCGGCCGTAAATTATCGCGTCGCGCCGGTTACTTCGGCTTCTGATCGCCGTCGTCGCGGGACCGAGATCGTCCATGTGTCTCGCCTGAAACCTTATATCCAGCGCTCATACACTTACTAAATGAACGTCTTGCAGACCGCTTTCGTGTAGGGGGGAAATAGTGTGAGCGCTGATTGTGTTGCTTATCATTTTCACTTTCACCTGCGCATACAAAGCACCGTGATCATCATCATCGTAGCGGCTCGCTGCTTGTTCGGTTGCTGGCTCGCGCGTCTGGGTTGACAATAAAACGGTCGCTCCTTCGTACCTGACGTCGTCTCACAATATATATATATATATATATATATATATATATATATATATATATATATATATATATATATATATATATATATATATATATATATATATATATATTGTGTGTGTGCACGTTTCGTTACCCGTGGGTTGTATTATTTAAAACGCTCATGACATTACTATGAATTTATGTAAATAGCTCACGCTATATCATTCGATCTACCTACATACATTGTTGTGACATTTTGTATAATTTTTATATACATCGTAATGTAAATGACGTGTACTGCTGTAAGTGTGTGGGTACGTGTTAGCCCATAGTAGCACGTGTTAGGGACTTCTTACGGAACTAGACATTCTTGTTTTAACGTTTCATATACTTTCTGTTCAGTCGTTTGTGTGTGTTCGTTGCTGTCCTTAATGCTTGAACACTGTTTCCTATAATTCTTTCCCTACCACGATGGAATAATTTTTTGCTAAACACAACACACGTTACGTCGTTGCGTGACACTTAAGGCTTTGTACTCATTGGCCGTTACCGGGGCAGTCTTTTACTCTCCCATAGTAGAGTGGGTATGATGCTCTAAAGCGTTCACATTGGCCAAAGTTTTGATGTGCAAAGTCGTCACGCTGCAGGGACGGCTCACTGCTATCCCATATTTGAGTATTAAATACTCCAAATCGTTAAACACTTGTTCTAAACATACAGTTCATGGTGGAAAATAGAAGTAGGGTGCAGTACTTAACACGGACTAGAAGAGAGAAGAACAACACAAGCGCGCAGGTGCGCTTGTGTTGTTGTTCTCTCCTTCAGTCCCTGTTAAGTACTGCGCTCCACTTCTACCATCCATAATGAACCACTACCAACTAGCCCAAATGGGTGTTTCGCTACAACTCAGTTCATGGTTTCGTTTGTAACCGCTTGTGTTTGATTGCAATTATTTGACGTCGTACCAATGTATGCATTGTATCATGATTGGTTGGTTGGTAAGAACTTTATTGGAAGTCTGGCAGAGCTTTCGCCGACCGGACCTTAGGTCTCCCGCGTGGGGACGTCAAGACCTTGCCTGACCGCCGCCTCGCAGGCCTGCTGGACGGCCCAGAGTTGGTCACCGAGGCTGGGGCTGCACAGGGCAGCGGCCAACCGCAGCGGAAGGGTTCCGGATTAAGCACCTTGCGGATTTCTAGCGCAGTCCCAGAGCATGTGATTTAATGTGGCAACCTCACTATGGCATATCTTGCATATATTCGTCGGATATATATTGGGGTATAGTCTGTTAAACAGCGATGGGTTGGGATACGTGTGCGTCTGCAGCTGTCGTAAAGACACCGCCTGCATCCTGTTCAGCTTCTCGCTGGGTGGAGGAAAGGTTCGGCGGGCCAGGTGGAAAGCTTTGGTAATTTCATTATAAGTCGTCAACAGGTCTTTGGTGTTTCCCCATAGAGGACGGTCGCCGGCGCGGTTCACGAGCTCACGCGCCTTGACGTGTGCCGTCTGGTTTAGGTTGCGGTGTGTCTCCGATACCTCTCCCATGTGAGCCGGGAACCACAGGAGTCTGGTTTGGAGCTCTGTCTCTTGATAAAAATTTTCTATTGCGCAGTACTTTGGCCGCTCGTTGCGAGATCCATCCTTTGACGAAGTTTCTTACTGCTTGTCTCGAATCACAGAGGACAGTAGTGCATGACGGATCCGTGAGCGCAAGCGCCACCGCTACTTCCTCCGCTTCTTGTGCGTGGCCACATCGAATACTTGCCGATATTCTCGTTTCGCCTATCCAATCGACGACCATGACTGCAAATTGCGAGCGGTCAGCATATTGAACGTCGTTAACGAACCACGTTCCCATTTCGTCGGCATAAGTGCGAAAGAGAGCTCTTGCCCTGGCCACTCTTGATTGATTGATATGTGGGGTTTAACGTCCCAAAACCACGCTATGATTATGAGAGACGCCGTAGTGGAGGGCTCCGGAAATTCAGACCACCTGGGGTTCTTTAACGTGCACCCAAATCTGAGCACACGGGCCTACAACATTTCCGCCTCCATCGGAAATGCAGCCGCCGCAGCCGGGATTCGAACCCGCGCCCTGCGGGTCAGCAGCCGAGTTCCTTAGCCACTAGACCACCGCGGCGGGGCTGCCCTGGCCACTCTTCTGCCCGGGTTGTGTTCCGGGTGAACGTTGCGTGGAATTGGCTCAACCCTTATCGTTTGTCGGATCGCGTCTGGCACAACGACTTTCTGGCTTTGTTCGGTGTAGTAACGAATGCCGAGACTTCCCATGATCTGGCGTCCCGCTGTCGTGCCCGATAGTCTTTCCAGTTGTGAAGTGCGCTGCGCCTCGGCTATTTCGCTTAACGTGTTGTGAAGTCCAAGTTGAAGCAGCAGGTGCGTGCTGGTGGACTCGGGTAGACCCAGTGGCATCTTGTACACTCTGCGGATAAGGACGTTAACCTTGGCTTCTTCTGCCTTGTACCAGTTGTGAAATGCCGCAATGTACGCAATATGACACATGACGAATGAGTGTATAAGTCGTACGAGACTATCCTCTCTCATTCCACTTCTTCTGCTAGTGACCCTCTTGAGAACTCTCATGGCGTTTGTAGTCTTGTGGTTTAGTTTAGTGATCGTTTCGCCGCCGGCTCCGTTCGCCTAGATTATCATGCCGAGGACTCTTATACTTTTTACTATCGGGATCGTTGCTCCGTTACTCGTGCGTAGCCTGATCTCTTCGTATTGTCGTCTGGTCCTCGCCGCCATTCCTTTAGGCCCGAGTGGCCTACCTTTGTGTGGGGGGCGGTAGAGCAGGAGTTCGGACTTTTTCGGTGAGCATCGTAGTCCTGTTCCATCGAGGTATTCCTCCACTGTGTCGATTGCTAGTTGTAACGCCATTTCGATGTGGCCATCGCTGTCTCGGTGCACCCAGATAGTAATGTCGTCGGCTTGTATCATGATATCCCACAGAGTTTTGACAGCTAACAGCAAAAAAAGAAAGACTTGTTTGGAACATGACAGCTAACAGGAAAAAAAAAAGAATCGAAACCCCCCCCCCCCCCACCCCCCACTACCTCAGTAAAGTGCAAGAGAGTTCACCACCGTCCCTAAAGCAGGTCACGCAACTTTTGCAAACACAACCGGGGGGGAAGGGGGCAGCGCGGGTGATGTAATCAAAGAAGGTCGAGGGTCGTCATGCAAATACAGAAATACAGAGAGCTGAACGAGCTGACGATCGAAGTTGAGGCAAGTTTTCTTTTCTTCCTTGTTCTTTTTTTTCCTTTTTGTTATTCCTCTGCATTTCGCCTTCTTATTGCCACTGCCGCTCAGTAAGAAAGCAGGCGCAAAAAGGGGAAGAGGAGGAGAAAAGCTGGCTTTAAACTTGAGTCGAAGTTGCGCATTCAGTACAAAAACGAAGGAGGCGAGACGCATTGCGTGTTCACATTGAAAAAAAAAAAACAAAATTAAACTAGAATATATTAAAAAAAACACCGGTCTTGTTTGAGCTGTTGCCTTTCTCGTTTGCATGTCGTTGCATGCCCTACACGGGCGCATTCTACTGCTATCTTCCACTTCAAATGCTTGCGCCACGCCGCGCTACCCTTTTCATAACATGCAGGTATCGTAGGCTCCCAAATTCTGAGTATATATGGTCATGTTAGCAGAGAGTAATCAGGTGACTTTTGAACAGCCAGACATTGAAATTGTGGGAGTGCGACAACATCGTAGGTATGATAAGTTCAGGACAGCTGCAGCCCTTTCCTTACTGAGAAAATGGTGTCAAGCGAAGCTCGTCGTTTGCATGTCTGACAATCTATCTATCTATCTATCTATCTATCTATCTATCTATCTATCTATCTATCTATCTATCTATCTACCCATCTACCCATCTACCCACCCATCTACCCGTCTGTCTGTCTGTCTGTCTACCCGTCTGTCTGTCTGTCTGTCTGTCTGTCTGTCTGTCTGTCTGTCTGTCTGTCTGTCTGTCTGTCTGTCTGTCTGTCTGTCTGTCTGTCTGTCTGTCTGTCTGTCTGTCTGTCTGTATCTATCTATCTATCTATCTATCTATCTATCTATCTATCTATCTATCTATCTATCTATCTATCTATCTATCTATCTATCTATCTATCTGCCTACTCGCCTGCTTGTCTGCCTGTTTTTCCGTCCATCCGTTTTATTCCGCAATGCTCCTATACCGAGAGCTGTACTAGCATCCATCTGCTTAGCAGTGCAACAAAGCTGTTGCTACGGGCAACAACGACGGTAGTGCGTTCATATGCAGGCAGCAATGAAACGTGGCAACACGAAACAACAAGTCATCTCGACAAAAGATGGAGTTAAACCAAACGCAATAAGAAAAGATACAACACCGCAGGACATTGTCTCTATAGCTTCGATAAGCTCGTTCAAACTGCGGTACCACGGTGATACCACTAAATATGGTTTCCATTCGTATGTGACAAACACACACACAGACATCACTGCATTTTGCAGAGGCAAGACTGCATTTCAGTGTCTAAAAAGAAGACACATAAGGCCACGAATGCTATAGAAAGACCGAGAAAAATAAACAGCGCTTACGTTATTCTAACCAGCTTTACCTGTATGGTCGGTGTTACACGGCAACATGCTTATCTAATCAACCTATCCTTGTTTTCTTTGTTTAATTGAACGATGGAAGGGGAATGAATCTAGGCCCGTTGTTAGACGCAACCGAACGAAGCCAAAAGATAAGCAAACGCAAGAAAAATAAACATAGGGACCAGTATTTCTTTATTTTTAAAGAAGAACGCGACACTGATTTTGCAAAGCGGTGTCCTCCACGAGTTCGGAGGACACCAACATTTCGATAAGCTGCTCATATCTGATGCGCAGAGCATCGCATGCGTGCTTTCTCCGGATAAGCGTTCTCGCAAGTTCGCTTTGACGGCCGAAAGAAGCGCATTATTTAGTAGTGCATCCACGAACTGACATGTGCTTATCTATGCACCCGTATTGTAAGCCGCTTCGACGGCAGCAGCGTAGCTCGATCGGCCTAGTTGTGTTTCTTGCCTCGTGTTCGAACTCAGTCCACGCACACGCGCTCCGCTTCGACTTCCAAGTCAGTCCGCTGGCTCTCGTGCGCGCTCCATGAAGGCTCCCCGAGTTCTGAGACATTCGTTTCGGCACAGAAGCAAACGGTTTCGTTTGTCACCTGTTACCCATCAAGGCAAAAGTCTGATCAAGGCGAAATCATTAGATGCCTCATCAAACGCGAAAATAGAGTGTCGGCGGCGTCGTCGACGCGAATTATGCACTAACAAAAGCGTCAAAACCAAGTGATGGCGCATAAAACTTCATGATAACGTTCCAAATCGCCAAATTCTGTGTCGCCGTCGTGGCGACCCCACGGTCAAATTATATAGGCCACGAAACCAGAAACGAAAAGTGTCGAAAACACATTGCCACAGGCATCAACGCCCGCTGACAATTGAAGCGCTAGTAGGGGAGATGGGAACAAATATCCAAAACCGAAAATTCAATAGAGTTATTTTTGTTGAATAGTCCCAATTTTTATATATGCTAAAGGTAACTATACCTTTAATTTGTGGCTTAGCTGGCAGCTGGATAAATAGTTGATTGCATCACTTTTTGGTTGCCCCACCACGATGGTCTAGTGGCTAAAGTGCTCGGCTGCCAACCCGCAGGTCGCGGGATCGAATCCCGGCTGCGGCGGCTGCATTTTCGATGGAGGCGAAAATGCTGTAGGCCTACGCAGCAGTTTTACAGCTTTCGCAGGTAAAACCTGCTGCAGTAGAAATCAAGTTTGAAAAGTTAAGCTAGACGACTACCATCTTGTTTAGAAAAAGTGGTTAACGATTTAGAGATCTTGGTCTATGGGAAAGCACACAGGAGTCCGTGTTTAGAAGAAAGTGGGTAACGATTTATAGTACTAGGCACTCTACTATGAGAGGGTTTAAATCCCTCCCGTGGGCCTCAAATTGCCATTAACACATTCCACTAATACCTACATACACCACGACAACGTTTAACTATATTGCTTTACGAATTGAAGAGCGCTAATTTCCTCAGATATAGACTCTTTAAAACGCGTCCTAGTGTTACTGCTTTTCTTAAGAAGCCTCAAAATCTTGGAAAATATTAGTGGAAAGCAAGCCACCTGTGCTAAACAACGTTAATTACTTTTGTTGGGAGCAGCCGTCTCTTATTCTATGTTTCAGCTAGCGTTCACTTTAGCCGAGCAAGAACACTTTTTCTCTGATTCTGTACCAAGCGAGAAATCAATGCTGTGAGGTAGACTCCGGGCAAATGCTGGCTTCACATCAGCTGCCAAGACATAATCAAAGCATCCACTCTGGGTCGGTTACTTCCGCTAGCTTAGCCGGGGGGTAGTGGTCATTCCGAAGAAATCCGTCACGATAAAGTTCACCACATCACATCTGACATCATCAGCGGCCGCAGAACTCACCGCCACCCGTGCGACTCTAGAGTTCCTAGTCGAAGAACCATCACAGACATGGTCAATGTTCTTCGTCTCCAAAACAGCCATCCAGTGCATTACCTCGCCATATCATGCATGCACCGAATGAAGAGATAGTCGCTGACAATGGACTGCTTAATCGCCGGGTTATAGAGAAGCAGCATAGCATAGTATCAAACCGTATCAATTAATAACGACCGTGCAGATGAAACAGCCCGATTTGCTCATGACGCTGCCCCTTGTGCAGCTATTGGCCGCGGGGGCCTCCACTAGTGAGGCCAGCACTGCCATCATTTTGACGTCACAGATAGGATAGTATAGTTGTAGAATACGGCAGCTTTTGCGACACCACTTGCACTATCCTTCATAGCTGCACCGGTTGCTAGTCGAGAGTGCCACCGGGGGCACTTATTCGTAGTTTCCTTTCCCGTATTATCAGGTCTTACCACTTCTTTAAGCACTGAGGTTCAAAACAAAGGGAAGCACGCGCGGTGTCCACAGCAAACGCGCAGGAAATGCGGTGTTCTAGCAGACAACACGACCCTGCATCCTATGAGTGTCGCCAACACGTATATAGGTGGCACCCCGCTAGTTCTTCGAGGCCAATACCCTTATCAAGAACGGACGCCGCTACAAGGCTTCGATTACTTGCACGAAAACTGACACCCACTCAATGGAATTCGAGGGCATTTACCAACACCGGTCTTCATAACTTGGACCCACAGCTACAGCTCCGTCTTCCGTCTGGAATAACCAGAGCTGAAGAGACGCTCTTGTACCGTCTGTGGCTCCGGGTGGCCTTTACGAATGCTTATTCGTTTCGAATCGGAATGGTCATCCGCCAGACATGCGACAACTGTGGCTGCGCGGAAACAATTGCCTATCTTCCCTGCGAATGTCCTCGCTTTAGTGCGCGAAGGAAAGAACTTTCAGAAGGTACAGATAGACTTGACAGTCGCCAATTGTCGAAAGAAAGGGTCTTAGGACATTGGTCTCTCGACCGTCCACGGCACGCAAGGCATTGAGAGCGTTGCGGCACTTCTAGCGGGAGAGTAATTTCAGAGACAGACAGCAAGCAGTGTCGTAGATTGTAGTGTTGTCCTCTTTTTTTTTTTCGCCTTTTAACATCTCTTTTCTGTCAACTTATATTCCCCTTACATAGCACAGGGTAGCCAGCCAGTTTGGGAACTGGCTAACCTCCCTGTCCTTCCTTTCTTTCTCTCGTCCTCTTCCTCCTCCCCTGCATAATTTGTTTTAAACCTCCCTGACATAAACGACATGCGTATCGAGATGTTGCTTCAACAAAATGAAACTATAGACAAGAGCTAGAAAACAGGACGCTCAAGTTCATGACGTTTGTATAAACTGTCAGAGGCGTGTGCTCACGCGAACACTCGCGGCTTCGCTTCACCATTGTGTACAGTTTCGCAGCAAGTAGAGATATGTGTTGTACAAGCGTGCTAGTCTGCACATACAACTGCACATGGGAACACTCCTTAAGAGAATGTATATACATTAATTTGCGCAAAAACCACAGATACTCCGGGCCGAGAAAAGATGATTTCGTTACTTGGCGTCTCGCATTTAGATGACTCGGTAAGCCAACAACTCGAGCTCCTGCGTGCATTTCATTGAACAAATAAGAACTGTGTGTACGACAGTTTTTCTTGAAAGAAAAAAAAAAAAACAAGCTTCTGTCTCTTTCAGTAGCACTATAGCGAGACACGCGCTCAGCGAGCTCAAACCGTCCGAAAAAGATCCACTCATTCGAAAAAAATAAGCCCTTGCATGCAAGGAGGGCTGTAAACAACATTATAACAGTAGGAACGAAGCTATCCCACGCTGAAGCTCCCGGAAAAGCCAAACATAAGAGTAAAGTTTCCGGTTTTCCAGGGACTTCGTCTTGCAACATCTCAATTGAGAAAGAACAGACTCGAATAAAATGGAAAACCGAACGTAATGTAAGGCCGTCTCGATCCTTTGATCGTCTAGATCGGTTGTTTGCTATAGTCGCTCGTTTCGTGTTGCTTCTTTAGTCATTCAGAACAAAACTGAGATTGAGACTAGGGAAGAGACGACACTCCGGTCAAAATACTCCTCGAGAAACTAAGGGGCCTTACGAGAAACGACCAACGCGCGCCGCCTTGCAGCTAATGTTTCAAGCAAACAGAAAGTTTCGGTTGCTGCTATAGTGAACTAGAACAGTTGCAGCGAACGCCGGAGAGACTCGAAACAAGGTTGCAAGCCATCACACTCCCATTTCCACTGAAGACAACCGAGGATGAAAAATAAAAATAAAAAAGGAAGTCTTCTGTCGGGAGAGAGAGGATGAAACGTTCGGTGGATCGGGAATAAAATGTTTATTTGACTAGCTGTGCCAGAAAACTGGTGAGTAGGCGCTCCGTTCTGCCTTAGAGTTACTCTATATGCTACCTTTAGGTTGTACAGTAACCCTATTATTCTACCTGAAATATGCACGCCATCTGGCAGTAATTCAAGGAACGAAAGTGTTTCTAGTACGCAGAGCCATTGGTAGAAGCACCATGTCGTTTTAGTGAAACGAAGGAAACACCCTTTTTTTCGTTAGTAGCGTCGCATCGTCAGCGTCACGTAATTAGCGCTGCGGTAATCGTGATTACCGCAACGCTAATTACGTGGCATAATCACGTATCTATGCATTTGAGAAACAAATAAACTCACTGGATTATACCGACGTATTGATGTGTACCTAAAGTACACACATAGCTTGCTTATCGATTGACATTATCCAGAACTGCGAACGCAACAAGCCTATAAAGATGGCTGGGCGTTGATAAGGTGCCTAAACTTTCGCCGCGTGGCAGAATCGCGCGACTGACAGACAAAGAGACAGACACACCCTTCGAAGTTTTTGGGTTGAAGTATCCTAAAAAAGACTATCATCTTTAACAGACATCGTTAGTAGAGAACGTCATGGAACTAACAAATAAGATGCAAGGCGAAGTAAAAAGAGGCGCGGAATCTTCAAACTTATTCAATATTTTTAACCATTATGCACAAAAAAAAAACATGCAGGCACACAAACAAAATAAAGATGAAGCGGGCCGACAACAGCCACTGAGATGGGCACAATGTCTGCCGACTGTTTGGGAAGGAACGAATCAGGAAAAGAAGACGGCATGGAAATCTACTCGAAATGAAATGGGAAATAAACGTAGATACAGTCAGACGCAAGTGTGAATGAACACGCAAAAAATGTTTGCCGACGGCAAGCCGAAAGGTCCCACGGTATGCATATAATACACATATACATACACGCATCGCAATTAGAACATACGTTTTACTCGGGACAATTAGCGGGACTCGATGGGCGTGGTCACGTCGAGCAGCACACTAGAGAGCTTTAGTACTGCGGAATGGTGCTACGTACGCATAACGCAAGCGCCTTGCGTTACGTGGCGTCGTTTGCCACTAATGGGCTTTTAGAACGTCGTAGTACCCGCGTACGTAACGAGCGTGAAGCGTGTTGCGTCATCTGGTAGATCGAAATAGAAGCACGTGTTGTTGACAACCAATGTGAGCCAAACCAAGTGTTATAGCCAGATTATGGCCATATTTTAAGTCACAGAGCCGGTCGGTGCTTGCCTTCGATGCCGCCATTTTGCAAAACGAAGTCTCGCGCTGTCGCGAACTTGTTCGAGAGCGGCGCGATCAGCTCATACGTACGCACGCACGCATCTCATGCGTGCGTACGTAGCGGCTGCATACGTAACGCGATACGTGCGCGTTGCGGTCTGCGCATGCGCACTGCACAGAACGTGGCGTCCTTACGTACGCAACGCCGCCACATACGCAGCGTACGCAGTACTAAAACTCCCTACTAATCTCAAAAATAGGCAAGCGGCAAGGGGCACGCGGTCGTACGCTGCGTATAGAACGCGAGAAAATCTGAGATAACGTTTCCAAGCCGCGGACATCAGGCGCCGTCAATGCCATAACTATAAACAGTAAAAAGATTTGTTTCCCCGGGTCATATAGCCTCGGATAGTAGGGCAAGACATCCTCCTTCGGCGAATGCAGTCCATGTTAATCATTAAAACAGACTTCGACTTAAACGACAGAGCCACTGCCGTCACAAATAGCAATGGGAAATCGCAACGCACGTGGACGAAAATGGCAGGTTGACCCGCTAAGGAAAAGGTAGACCTCGATCCGATTCCCACGCGATTATTACGGCGAGCATTCGGTGGCTCGCTTCTGTCTTCGATCCGTGCGTCGTTCCTTAATGGTGATGGTTCGGTCGGGAAGGACGGCTGCGTCCCACGCTATACGCACTGTCGCCAATTCCGTGCACCGCACCGAACGTTACGGACGCCGACGCCCTGCCATATAGTCCCCGATCATGCAGCTGTTCGGACGGAAGGGACGGGTCTATTGGCCCCGCCCTCTATCGTAATCTTTATACGTATTTCGATTGATCATGGGAGCGCGTGGGAAGCCACCAATCATTGTGACAGACAAGGTGAGCGAGTGAGTGAGTGAGTGAGTTAGTTAGTTAGTTAGTTAGTTAGTTAGTTAGTTAGTTAGTTAGTTAGTTAGTTAGTTAGTTAGTTAGTTAGTTAGTTAGTTAGTTAGTTAGTTAGTTAGTTAGTTAGTTAGTTAGTTAGTTAGTTAGTGAATGAGTGAGTGAATGAGTGAAAGAGCGAGTGAGCGATCGCATTTTAAAGACATGTTACCTAGCTGCGCTGTCAGGCCTATAGCATACGAACGCACTGAAGAGAAAAACACCTAATTCATTGTTTTAGGGTTACAGGTGAATAAGCTGTGCATATACAGCATCACCGTCCGCAAAAATACGTCTCTGGGCTATGCGTACACTGTCTCAAGACGGTTAAGGAAAAATGCACATCATACAGGAGGAAAGAAAAAAAAAACAGCTCACAGATCCCTCACTGATCCTAAAGTGTCTATAAACGGCTGGTAGACTACCGGCACTGTTTTATATTAGAAAAACCTCATGTCACGCCACTTGATCACAGAACATACTCACGTTCCTCAGGTGTCACTACTGGTTCCATTACTGATACCATTACTGGTAGCATTATCGGTGCCATCTGGTGGCACCATCTTTGCCTTTCGCAATGGTGCAAGCTATATTTTGCTGCCGCACAAATCGAACGCCCGCCCCTACGTGTAAGCGGGGCGATTTTCTTGTGATCTATTCCACAGCAGCAGCTTCAAACCACAAACGGGGACCGATTAGACACTGCGCAGAGCGCTCGTTCGATCCAATAAGGAGACCACAATATAATATACGCGCAGCCGTCCATCCCTCTATAGCTGGGAGCTTTCGATTTCACGACGCCGGCCGTTGGCTAGCCGAGATTAAAGAAGCACGGGTCTATCGATTAACTTTTTTTTTTCTTGCCAGCAACCTGAACAGCGCGCACGCGAAACCTATACGAGGGCTTTCTCTGTTGAACAAAGCGTTGCTCGATGTGGACGCGTTAAGTTAAGCGAGGTCACGATGCATCGTGCAATACTTGCGGGAAAGAAAACTTAAAAGGATACTGAAGAGAAAAACAGTCTCTCATATTAATGCCCCGCCGCGGTGATCTAGTGGCTAAGGTACTCGGCTGCTGACCCGCAGGTCGCGGGATCGAACCCCGGCTGCGGCGGCTGCATTTCCGATGGAGGCGGAAATGTTGTAGGCCCGTGTGCTCAGAATTGGGCGCACGTTAAAGAACCCCAGGTGGTCGAAATTTTCGGAGCCCTCCACTGCGGCGTCTCTCATAATCATACGGTGGTTTTGGGACGTTAAACCCCACATATCCATGTTTCTCATATTAATAAATTTCTATTTCGCAGTTTCAAAGGCGCTTGATAAGCGAGAAAATGAGCAAAAAGAAAAATGCTGGCGGCCACGCCACCTGGAAATTCTCGCGCCAAACGCTACGTCGTCACAGATTTCTATAACATTGACTAAGTTCTATGTAGTCACCAATGGGTAAAAATAAAGTACTTTGTCGTCTCAGGGGTTAATAGACTCAACAAACCAAGCCAATGGCATCGAAGTACGAAATAAAAAAATCAAAGCATAACCAACGGAGTGAGCGATGATGGGCCAAGCTTCGGAGCTTTTTATCAGTAAACCATGAATCGTCCATCCGTCCGTCCTTCCGTCCGTCTTTGAGAGTCGTTTTTGATAACCAGCTTCTTTTCATTTGTTAAACGTGACTTTCGTTTCACCGTTTTCTCATTCAGTTATTGCAGGACGCCGTTGATGCCGCCGAGAGATGGCACCACTTGAAGGTGTCTCTAAATTTTGCGTATGAAATCGGAACGTGCAGCTCCGCGCGTGTTTATCGCTGGGTTGATAACGGCGGCTCATTATAGTCTTTCTAAAATATCCGTTACTTCTGCTCAGAAATCTTCACTGGTGTTTGCCAACCGTGCGTTTCTTGATCTTTAGCAAACCAACAGAGGGTATGGGGAATTCTGCCCGATTTCTGTGGGCATAAGACGTACTGGCTTTGGACATTTTCAAATTCCACCATGCTGTGAAATTTCGCCAGTGGCCAACTCTGACCAGCCTATAACGAAGCTGCGGCCGCTCTGATTGAGCTAAAATACTTTCGTTACAAATCTGACGATACGGCGGAATTTAACGGTGTTTTCAGAATAGTACCGATTACTCTATGCAGCTTCACCGCATGAAAGTATTTGTGTCAGTCCACGTGCAGTCTACTGAGGAACCTGCCCCTACACAAAGCAGCAGCCACGAAGGAAAGCTTTCAGGCGGATCAATTGCCGGCCAAGTCTGGCACACAAACCACGCCTATGGCAACATCACCACCACCAACCGCCTTACCAAACGAGTAGCCGTCAGCGCAACACGTGCTTGGACAGAGAGTGCTTATAAATTAAGTCTGTATATACGCAATGACACCGCCTATACTAAAATACAAACGTGTACATCACAGAGCACGCAAACTCGAGCGATTCAGTATCAGTTTCAGTTTCAGTTTTATTGAGCATTTTCTTCACAGAGTTGCGAAAAAGAAAACGCACGGATAAGAGCAAAAAGCTGCTATGTTTCAGCTTGACGAGGCTCCTACCCCTTTTCACTTGGCATTACAAAAATCTGCAGAGCACAAAACATGAAAAAACAATTTGACGTCGATTTTCAAAACTTCAAGAAATTAGGAAATAAAAAGAAAATGCATCAAAATTACATCAGTTTCAGGTTTACATAAAATAAGCAAACCACAAAGAGAGAAAAACAACAAAAAACAAAAGAAAACAGCGTGTGGTCAATCATGAAACAATACACACGTTGCTAAACGGCTACCAAAGTATTACAAAATGATTATACAACGTTTACAACACTGGGTATGCGAAAAGCGTAAGTTTTAATGCACAAGGGAAACACTGACGAGTGAAATGTTGCATGTTTTACTCGTAAAAAAAAGCAACGAAAAAAAATGTCAAAGAAAGCAAACATCATAGGACGCCATGTTACACACGAGCACTATTATAGGGTGTTTCTTTTACATATAGTACTGTAGCCGGATAACTAGAAGAAGCTAAACTACACGCCTCCATTTTAGATGAGAAGGTTCTTAAGTTGTTTTTTATGTATATTAAAGATGTCAATGTTTTTATTTTCAAACATGTTAAAACAAGCTGGAATACAGTGTTGATTGATTGATATGTGGGGTTTAACGTCCCAAAACCACTATATGATTATGAGAGACGCCGTAGTGGAGGGCTCCGGAAATTTAGACCACCTGGGGTTCTTTAACGTGCACCCAAATCTGAGCACACGGGCCTACAACATTTCCGCCTCCATCGGAAATGCAGCCGCCGCAGCCGGGATTCGAACCCGCGCCCTGCGGGTCAGACAGTGTTCAAGTCTTCTCAAACAGTGATTAGTTCGCAAATAAGGAACGAACCAGGAAGGCCTTTTCCGAATGTCATAATAGGATTGTGTATTTTTTCTGAGGTTACACAGTTTAAGAAAACAAGCGTTGTTTGATAGCAAGCTTTGTTTGTATTTCATAATAAGGTTGAAACTGTGCATGTGATCGATCGGTAAAATCTTATATTCTCTGAATAAATGACTTGTATGTGCGTCGTACGGAACGTTTGCAATATGACGAATCGCTTTTTTCTGCAGTAAAAATATTTTGTTCCGATTTGCTTTAGATGTATCTGCCCACACTAGACTACAATAGTTTATGTGGGATGAAAACAACGTATTATAGAGTAAAAGTTTAATGTTTGCTGGAAGTATCTGTCGAAGTTTAGAGAGAGCACCACACGCCCTAGCTATATTTCTGGTTACTTTATTAACGTGTTCGTCCCAATTAAGATTTTCATTAAAAATTACTCCTAATGATGAAACTTCTTTGACAACCTCAATTTTTTCGGGCCCGAGATATATATCCAAACCACGACAGACAGCCTTCCATCTCACGAAAATGAAAACAGGGGGGTGAGAAATACCTTGTACTATATATATATATATATATATATATATATATATATATATATATATATATATATATATATATATATATATATATATATATATATATATATATATATATATATATATATATTGCATTGCACAGCTGAAAGTTTGTCTTTCCGCACGCAGCAAGGAAAACAGTGTCCCCGCGCCTGCCTGTATAGAAAAACAAAAACAACAACTGCAGACAATTTAGAGTACGGTAAAGGGGTTAGAAAAATATTATTTACGCTATGTACTAAATGTTTTACTACATGATAAACATTTCGTTTGTCTAGGCACTGGCATACACGCCTTGGCACAGCTATGTGCCACGCCAAACTGCCCAATCTTATACCGAGCTACACATTACTTTGTTATATACAATCAAGATGTAACACACTACACAAGGAACACAATGGGAAAACATACAAGCGCATATACCCATACATTAAACACATAAATGCGCTGAAGGATTTGACAACATGGGTTACACGTAAAAATGTATAATACTGGTAGGGAGGGCAGGCGAGAACATCAACAACGACCCGACGCCAACGGGCGCTGTCACGTCGGTCGAAAATAAACAGACAAAAAGAAACGCGGCATATCCATGCAGTGGATGATGATGAGCAGGCGAAACAGTGGGATCGTTAGGCGTTCCCGTAATTCGCCCTTGACATTAGCCATTCACGCATGTAAATGAGTGACAAAGTGGCGTACAGTTACATACAGTGTTTATTGGTCATTAATTTTATGCTTTGTTGAGTTGTGACTTTCATGTTGCCTTCATTATTACTGCTTTGTGGTATCGGGTCTAGCCCGAGGTTACTAAAGACCAGGACTGGGCACGTTCCCCTGGTGGTTATTATTATTATTTATTATTTGATTTGCGTACACAGATACACAAGGACACAGAGGAAAGAGGAAGAGAGCAAGCTGGCAAGTGCCACCTGGAGGGGCTCAACGCCTGTTCACTCTTTTGGTCGTCATTGGCTGTTTTCGGTCGTGCTAAATACATCGTAGAGCGTATCGAGACGCTATGTACTGCGCAGGCCATTCGTTTTCCGTGATCGTAATTGTCCCCATCTTCATCTTCATCAGCGTCATTGTGATGGCGTATAGTGGGTACCTTGCGTTTGCTGCGCCGTGATGGCAGAAAGAGTGCGTAGAGTTTGCAACGCACTTGTTCTTCATCGTCATTGAGGGACGACGGCAGACATGGCTCGACCTCAAAAAAACTTTGTGCCTAAAAAAAAAATCCACGCGTCTCCACAAAGTGAATGATGACGAACGGGAGAAGCCAGGTACTAACGTGCGTAATTTCTGCGTTGAAGTCGCCGACTGGTATAAAGAGTTTGTGCTTGTAGGTGACCCTCACCTACAGGCACGGACTAAGTGATGTTCATGTAACGTAAACCCTTTTTTATTCACATGCACACATGGCTTCGACTCAGGCAATAGTTTTCTAAGCCCTATGAAAGCGGACCGTGAGCTTCGACGACAAAGCTAGGTTGTAAGGTCCCTAATGTGTACTTTGAACTCGCCGACTAGTGTAAATGGCTTGTGCTGCAGGAAGTTTTATATTGTTCCGTTACATTTATGATTGATATTATTCTATTGTTAAACTTTTTTGTGTTTCACATAATATGAGTGACATCCACAAATCTCTGCGGGAGGGATGCGGACCCCGACAAGGCTAGGCCCCCCTGTTAGGTTCTAAGAAGCTTCGCCACTAAATGTTTATTATAACGTAGGATTCCCAAGAATGTCTATACAACACGGCATTTAGAATAAATTTCGAACGCATCAGTATACTATTCGCCTATTCGGTCGGTTTCAACAAGTAATAGCAGCAGGACGCTTTGCTATACGAGAAACTTCCGATCACTTCAGTAATTACTCTCCAACACCGAAAGGTGCACCTTGCGTTTCAAGTTATGCTAGAGCAATTAAAGACTATTTTGACGCTTTCAGGTACAAGGGAGGAGCTCAAGGTTGAGGACTAACTCTTATAAGGCTTTATCTAGCTTAAAAGAAAGTGAATTTGAAATCATCGACCAGACACTTGAAATGAACTGGCTATACTAGTTCATGCTTATGTTCCTCATCAATATTGCTATAGGCTACGCCGGCACACAGAACCGGAAGCCATTCAGCACTTGTGTATGTAAATTGCTATAGCGTCTATAGGCACTCTACTATGGGGGAGCCGTAAGCTGTCCTACTAGGTGTGTCTAGAAAAAGGAGTTAGCGATTTCTAGTGCGAGGTACTCGACTATGGGAGAACATAAAGCTGTCCCGTGAGCCTCACACATCAAGAGAAGACCTCATATCAACAGCGATCAGGGCAAGATAGAAACATGTTCAGAGAAAATTTATTTACACTATGTACAGAAAACAAAGGTATCATAACATTCCATTGATATGGCACATACACTTCGGCACATTGTCACAGAACGAGCGCTAAAAAAAGAGCGCGCCGCCAAATCCTTGCGACAACGGGCGGCAGAAACGCCGCAAGGTAAAAAGAAAAAAAAACGAAAGCAAACATCCAGGGCTCCCGGGCGCGCGCTCTCCCCGCAGAAGCACGGCTTCGCAGACGATCCTCCTCACCCCACATCGGCGGCCCAGCAAGGCCGCGATTTTTCTAGAACGAAGGAGGCGGGGTCAGACCGAGTGAATCATCCTCCGGAGAGGGCAGTCGAACCGTCTCGTGCCTCTCCCCAGCCTTCGCTGCGCATCGCGCCGACGAAATGACGAGAAATTTCTGGAAGGTGGCGCGGAATGTATTTAATCGAGCGGCCGAGACGAGAAATCAGGAGAAGACGGAAAGTTAGCGCCGGAGCGCGTAGGAATTCCGCCGTGTAGTCGGCGAAGGTTTTGCCCGTAGTGACAGAACAGGAGGAGACGGAAGTGAGCGCCAGAGTGCGTAGAGATTCCGCCGTGTAGTCGGCGAAGTTTTGGTCCGTAGGGACGGCTCGAGCTACAGGCAAGAGCGTGGGTGTTTACCGCTATCGAGCGAAGACCCGTGGCAACAGCTGCGAGTGTGAAGCCGACGTGTTTCCGGCGAAGAAGTTTGAAGCTTGGAGAGTGGCCAATTGAAGTCGGCGAGGTTTCCTGGAAGAGAGACTTCGAGAGCTGTGGAACGACAACAACGCTGGACTTTGAGTGAGTGATTCTCGGAAGAGTATCCTTCAGGGTGGACGATTGGGCGAGTTGGTGATTCATGATCGACGTATGTAACTGCGCGGTAGTAAACACGGACGACAAGAAGATACAAGGACAAGCGCAGTCCTTGTATCTTCTTGTCGTCCGTGTTTACTACCGCGCAGTTACATACGTCGATCAAGTATCCTTCAGACTTTTGTCCCAAGGACTTTGGACTGAACAGGTTTTCTAACTCTTTAGTCCTTAAGTGTCTTGGTTGTTAAATGCATGCGACTGCATTGTAGTGCGTATTGTTGTCTGTGCCCGTTGTTTCAAGTGTGGCTGATTGTATTGTGTAGTACGTTGATTGATTGGTTTGATTGGTGACATATTGTATGCAATTATTGTGGAGTGTGCATTTTTGTGTATTATTTTCGATCTGCCAATATTGAGAATATAATTTGTTTGTTTATCAACTCTCGGCTCTGACTTGTTCTTTGGGCCACAGCCGGCGTCCGCTGGCGCGCCAAAAAGGACCACTTCTAAATTGCCCACGCTTTCGTGGTGCGGTTCGGGGGGCCGATACTTCGGCTCTTGGAATTAGCCCGGCGATCGCCTCCCTATTTAACGGGACATGTGTGACAATTACTCTGGCGTCCGCGACAGGACCTTTTGGTGCACAGTGTGTCCAAAGTAGTGAGAAAGAGCCTCGAGTTGTTGATAGTGCTATCGGAACGACTTTGTGGGTTGTTCAGTGTTCTCGTTAACGAGTGCAGGGGAGTGCTCCGATAGACTGATCTAGGCAGATACTTTTTGCACGCGGCAAGGTTTTATTTGCGAGACACCATGGATCTCGAAAAGTTAGTTGCTCTTGGTGAAAAGATGGGTCTTTCTGGCGCCGAACTACGGAAGTGGGTCACCCAGAGGGAAAAAGAAGAAAAAGCGGCCGAGCTGGAAAAAGAGAGGTTGGCGGTCGAAAGAGCCAAAGCGGGAAAAGAAGCTGAGTTGGAGAGAGAGAAGTTGGCAGCCGAAAGGGCGAGAGAAGAAAGAGAAGCGAGGGAGCGACAGCTGAAGGAAGAAAGAGAGGCAAAGGAGCGACAGCTGAAAGAAGAAAGAGAAGAAAGGGAGCGGCAGCGGCAGCACGAGATGGAACTCGAGCGGCTCCGTTTGCAACAGCGAAGCGAAGCTCCCGTCCAAGCTAGAGTTGAAAGCAGCGAACGGGAAGATCACGGCTTCCGCTTGAACCCAAGCAAGCTGCTCGTAGCGTTTGATGAAAGGAAGGACGACCTAGACGCGTACCTCCACAGATTTGAGACGATTGCGAAGAGCCAGAATTGGCCGGAACATCAATGGGCAACTGCTTTAAGTACCTGCTTGAGTGGTGAAGCGCTCAGTGTGTACGGTAGGCTGGCGCCGACCGATGCAGCCAACTATGCAAAAGTGAAAGCTGCTTTGCTGAAGCGATTTAGATTTACCGTGGAAGGATTCCGGGACAGATTTAGGACAGGAAAGCCAGCTGATGGGGAGACGGCTACGCAGTATGCCGCCCGACTTTGTCATTATTTCGACAGATGGATTGAACTTTCAGGGACAGCGCAGGAGTACGATGAGCTTAGAGAGCTGCTAATTAGAGAACAATTTCTTACTAGTTGCCACCCAAGCCTGTCACTGTACTTAAAAGAGAGGAAGGCTGACTCACTTGAAGACATGCTTGAATTGGCTGATCAATTCTTGGAAGCGCAAGGTGGCACTAATTTGGCCAAGGTAAAGAAGGAGTGTCCCGACGATCCGAAGAAATTGGCTCCCGAAGAAAAGAAGCGTGCACCAGAGAGCATTCCGCGATGCTTTCTGTGTAACCGAGTGGGTCATCGCGCGAAAAACTGTCGAACGATCTTTACGAGCCCTACGGTAGTGAAATGTTTTAAGTGTGGTCAGACGGGGCACAAAGCAGATGCATGTCGGAACGGAGTGAGTCAAACTCACCAGGTATCCTGTGTGCAAGCAGCACCGAAATCTGATAATAATGCCGTCACTGATGGATTCGTAGAATTGAAAAATGGGGAGAAAATTCCTATTGTCGGTGCTGTAATGTCAAAACAGCCAACCGGTGTTACGAAAGGAATGCCAGCGCGGCCTGGAAAAGTTGCGGGCAAAAAAGTTACGGTGTTAAGAGATACCGGCAGCTCCACTGTTATCGTGCGAAGAAATTTGGTACGGGAAAGTGAGCTGACAGGCAGAACGAAACCAGTTTGCCTAATTGACCGTACAGTTCGGATGCTTCCCGAAGCAGAAATTGAGGTTGAAACCCCGTACTTCAGCGGGAAGGTTACTGCTTTATGCATGACGACCCCCCTGTATGACCTTGTCATCGGAAACATCGACGGAGCGCGAGGGCCAAGTGATCCAGAATGTTTGGGAGAAGACCCGAAGATAGAGCCCTCGCCAACACAGCGGCCGCGAGATACAGTGGAGGAGCATCCCCTGACGGATCTCACTAGAGCCCGAGGCGAAGCCGCGGCGCAAGAGACAGCGAAGGAGAAGACGATCGTGTCGAATCAGTTCACGGGCCGAGCAACCGGACTTACGTCGGCACGACCTCAACCGACCGACAGTGTAAAGGAGACGGAGTTGGCCAGCAGGGAAAAATGTAGAGGCAAGATCAAGCGGGTAAATAAACAGACAGGACCCGTCGAATGTAATGACGCGTTAACGGTGTCGGAAGAGACAACGATGGCTGAGACGACGCCTCAGATATCGTCGTTGGAAAGGGGTCGCCGAAAAGGAACGTGGAAACACAAGAAGAGATCGAGCGAGCACCGCAAAAAGGGGCGCAAGCGCTGCTCGAAGTACACAGGATAAGTGTTTAAGTCGAATCAGAATGTGTTGGGCAGTGCTGAGTGACATATGTTGTGTTAATGTTCTTGTTATCCTGTGTCTCAAGTGTATGTCGAGTGAGTCAGTGTTCTGTGCGATGGTGTGATGTATAGTGTTGTATAATTGTTGGATAGACAGAACTTTGTACGTTTGTATTGTTTAGAATGTGTGATGAAGTGTTGTAGGCATGTACCTGTGGCTATATTTCATGTGTTGTGGAATTGAACTACAATGTACGATTGTATTGAGTGATATATTGTGAATGTGAAGTGTCATGAGCGACGGATTGTGTTACAGTCTGTGAGGATGTGTGGTGACTATTCGCGCTCGTTTGTGTGGTTTTGAATATTATGAGATAATATTCTTAAAGTGGGGGGCAGTGTCACAGAACGAGCGCTAAAAAAGAGCGCGCCGCCAAATCCTTGCGACAACGGGCGGCAGAAACGCCGCGAGGTAAAAAGAAAAAAACGAAAGCAAACATCCAGGGCTCCCGGGCGCGCGCTCTCCCCGCAGAAGCACGGCTTCGCAGACGATCCTCCTCACCCCACATCGGCGGCCCAGCAAGGCCGCGATTTTTCTAGAACGAAGGAGGCGGGGTCAGACCGAGTGAATCATCCTCCGGAGAGGGCAGTCGAACCGTCTCGTGCCTCTCCCCAGCCTTCGCTGCGCATCGCGCCGACGATATGACGAGAAATTTCTGGAAGGTGGCGCGGAATGTATTTAATCGAGCGGCCGAGACGAGAAATCAGGAGAAGACGGAAAGTTAGCGCCGGAGCGCGTAGGAATTCCGCCGTGTAGTCGGCGAAGGTTTTGCCCGTAGTGACAGAACAGGAGGAGACGGAAGTGAGCGCCAGAGTGCGTAGAGATTCCGCCGTGTAGTCGGCGAAGTTTTGGTCCGTAGGGACGGCTCGAGCTACAGGCAAGAGCGTGGGTGTTTACCGCTATCGAGCGAAGACCCGTGGCAACAGCTGCGAGTGTGAAGCCGACGTGTTTCCGGCGAAGAAGTTTGAAGCTTGGAGAGTGGCCAATTGAAGTCGGCGAGGTTTCCTGGAAGAGAGACTTCGAGAGCTGTGGAACGACAACAACGCTGGACTTTGAGTGAGTGATTCTCGGAAGAGTATCATTCAGACTTTTGTCCCAAGGACTTTGGACTGAACAGGTTTTCTAACTCTTTAGTCCTTAAGTGTCTTGGTTGTTAAATGCATGCGACTGCATTGTAGTGCGTATTGTTGTCTGTGCCCGTTGTTTCAAGTGTGGCTGATTGTATTGTGTAGTACGTTGATTGATTGGTTTGATTGGTGACATATTGTATGCAATTATTGTGGAGTGTGCATTTTTGTGTATTATTTTCGATCTGCCAATATTGAGAATATAATTTGTTTGTTTATCAACTCTCGGCTCTGACTTGTTCTTTGGGCCACAGCCGGCGTCCGCTGGCGCGCCAAAAAGGACCACTTCTAAATTGTCCACGCTTTCGTGGTGCGGTTCGGGGGGCCGATACTTCGGCTCTTGGAATTAGCCCGGCGATCGCCTCCCTATTTAACGGGACATGTGTGACACACATCTATGTGCCACGAGAGACATCACTAGGTTGCAATGAAGACATCATTGCTCTAATATACATGACATTGTTAGCATACATGTACACAAGAACTCAATGCAACGATGATACAAAGGTATAACGATGCAATAGATGCAATGAAACAATTGATTGCAAACGAAATCATGAATAACGGGCGCTGCTTAGCACCACGTCGATCAAAAAATCAGTTTTACCCTTTCGTGTTCAACATTGACGAAAGGGCACGACCAATGCAGCAGAAACTCGTGCTCCCCGAGAAAGAAAAGCTCCTCAGACAGGAACGCGAGGATCTCTCGTCTCATTCGCCCCACTATTGGCCACAGAGCACGTCGGCGGCAGTTCGCAGCCACGGAATTGCATCGGTTTCGTCAAAGACTGAAAAGCCCCACAACTATAAAAAGAGCCGAGAAGCGCCCGCGCGGGAATCCATCCGTTGGTCACAAATGTTCGCACACCTTGACCCCGAAAACCAGCATGAACCGCGTGCCGAAAAAGGCGGGAGACCACACATTCAATTGTCGCATGTCGATTGGTCTTTACCATGACGCAATTGGGTCAAGTGGAAGTGCGAACCACCTGCCATCGCTGCAACCGATCTCGCGTGGGGAGCAAGCCCCAACCAGACCTCCAGACAAAGCCTCTGAGATGCCCTGGCAGCACTGCTGCAGTTATTGGTTTCCAAGGCCGGTTCATTATAGACTGACGATGCTGGGGCACCAAGGGCAGTAGCAGGGCCGCCATTGTGACCACCAATTTAGATTCGGCCACCTCTATTTCTGGGCACGTAGCCTCCAAACGTCGGTGAAATGCCAGAAGGGCTCGATACAAAGATGAGTTGATTGGGGACCTTGGTTAATTTGGCTAGCCGGCCGGAAGACACGTAGTGATGGCCCCAGATGGTAGCGAGCCAGTGTCTGAACGGGCGTACTCGTTGCTCGGCATTCGCGGTAAAGTGCGTAGGTACAAGGTAGAAGCCGTGACGGAAACGTCGGGGAATGCAAAACCACCTCGATCACGTGGTTGAGCTAACGCCGAACGAGACAATAATTCTGTGCCACCAGACCAAAAAAAAAATGAACTGATGCAGCTTTGCACTTTCTTAGACACGTAGAGCGGTGGTTTTACAGAATGGCAAAGGTACCAATTTTCCGGGGTACACTGTTTGAGATAAGTATCGGCATTCCAAGAGGGAGAAGTCGAGGTGGCCGGCTGCTTTTATATCACTTTGAAGAGTTTGTACAACGGATGGCCAGATGCTGTCCTGTACACCAAATGCAGTGAAAGTAACTTCCAGTATTGCAATGTTAGGAGATCACTGTAAAGACGACGTAATGTTGATACGACCGCTGGGGTTGCCAATAGAAAATGGCTGCCTTTTAGAAAAGTTGAACCTTGCACCAGAGATAATGTTGAAGTTATGAAAAGTGTCGAAATCATGCTGCAGCGACTGCTCATTATGTACATATAATATAACGTCATTAGCATATGCAGTGACTTTTACTTGAGTGTTACCAGGTAGGGGTAAGCCTCAAATCTGCGGGTGACGTTCAACGGCCCTTAAGAAGGGTTCTAATGCAAGGATGAATAGCATTGAGGGGAGGGGACACCCTTGACGGACCCCACGCATTACTTTAAACGGGTGACTCTCACGGAAATCTATGTAATGGGCACTTTCTGAATTAGTATACATCGCGTTAACGAGGTCAATGAACTTATCCGGGAATCCAAATGCATGTAAAACATTTAGTAAGTAGCCATGTTCTATAAAATCAAAAGCTTCCTCCTGATCTGAGGAAACCGACAGTCCTTGTGCACATCAGCTAGTGGTGTACTGAATGATGTCACGCGTTAGCCACGTATGGGTGTGTATTTCTTGACCCGGAAGAGAACAGACCTGGTGGGGAGCGATTAATGTTGCAAGAGATGGACTGATTCAGCGCACCAAGATGATGGCCAAGAGCTTGTAATCTACATTAGGTAGGGTAATAGGGCGCCAATCTTCTGGTCACGTGGGCATAGGGTCTTTCTTGGGAACTATAGTGTTATATGGCCTCTGTGAAAAGAGGTTGTAAGGGTAATATCTCAGAAACACTTGCGAATGATGCGTGACACAATTGGATCAATGATAGGCCAGAACTGTACATAAAACTCTGCAAGGAGTCTGTCAGGCCCTGGGGCCGAGCCCTTTTTCATTGCGTCTAATGCGCCCTTTATTTTGTCATCGGATGGCGGTGGTAGCATAACGTCATCTGATATATGTTGGAATCATGTGGTAAGTCTTTTAGCAGTGGATGCGAAGAAACAGATCCTGAGCAACTGACACTAGCAACAGATTGAGCCATTGGCTGAAAGTAGTAGTAGTAGTAGTAGTAGTAGTAGGAGGAGGAGGAGGAGGATTTTTATTTACAGTAAGCCGGATACAGAGCTCACTGCAGGGGCAAAGGGCTAAAGGCGAACAGCCTGACAAAGGCCCTTTGTTGAGTGAATGCCTGAAAGTCACGCGTATACCCGCAGCAGCTGGCGCGGTAGAGTTTAGCGAGGAGGCAGGCGAGCATGGTGGACGAAGCAGAGCTCTGCGTGCATAACTTAGCACGAGAAAAGGATTGGCCGCCCTTGTGCAGTATCTGGCCACTACCTCCCACATGCGTATGTCAATTAACTCACGGCCCTCAGTTCCCAGCAGCTGCGAAGCAACTGACCACGGCGGTGGTCAGATCTGCAACGCAGAAGAGGGTGCTAAGAATCTCTGAATCCGGACAGGCCGCCATTGGAACCTGAGCTTGGCAGCGTTTAACGCTAGAACCTTATCTAGTGAGGGACGTCTAGCTGTACTATTCGAGGAGCTAGAGGGTGTTAAATGGGATATAATAGGGCTCAGTGAGGTTAGGAGGACAGATGAGGCCTATACTGTGCTACAGAATGGGCACGTTCTTTGCTATCGGGGCTTGGCAGACAGAAGAGAACTGGAAGTGGGGTTCCTAATTCACAGAAACATAGCTGGCAACATAGAAGAATGCTATAGCATTAATGAAAGGGCGGTATGTATTGTGATTAAACTCAATAAGAGATACAAGATGAAGGTGGTACAGGCTTACACGCCTACATCCAACCATGATGACGCTTCAGTTGAAAGCTTCTATGAAGACGTGGAGTCGGCAATCAGTATGGTAAAAACACATTAAACTATACTCATGGGAGACTTTAATTCAAAGGTAGGGAAAAGCAGGCTGGAGACCAGGCAGTACGAGATTATGGCATCGGTACTAGAAATGCCAGAGGAGAGCTACTATTGTAGAATTTGCAGAACGCAATAATTTAGGATTTTGAACACCTTCTACCGAAAACAAGAAAACCGTAAGTGGACGTGGAGGAGCCATAATGGCGAAAATAAGAACGAAATAGACTGTATAATGAGTGCACACCCAGGCATCGTGCAGGATGTGGAACTAGTTGGCAAGGTATGATGCAGTGACCAAGGAATGGTACGGTGTCGAATTCACCTAGACTTGAAGAAGGAACGACAGAAACTGATACGCAAGAAACCAATCAATGAGCTAGCACTCAGAGGGAAAGTACAGAAATTCAGAGTCTCGCTTCAGAACAGGTACTCAGCTCTTATTGAGGAAACCAACCTTAGCGTAGATACAATGAATGATAATCTGACGAACATTCTCACGGAGTGTGCAGTGGAAGTTGGAGGCAGGGTAGTTAGACAGGACACTGGCAAGCTTTCCCACGAAACGAAGAATCATTAAGAAGCATCAAAGCATGAAAGTCTCAAGTAGAACAAACAAAATAGAACTGTCAGAGCTTTCGAAGTTGATTAATAAGCGTAAGGTATTCGATGTAAGAAGGTATAACATGGAAAGAATTGAACGCGCTCTAAAAAAAAAAAAACGGAGAAAGCGTCAAAGCAGTGAAGAGGAAACTTGAGATAGGCGAAATTCGGATGTATGCACTATGGGACAAAGAAGGCAAAATAACTACCAATATGGATGGGATAGTTAAAACAGCGGAGGAGTTTTACAGAGATCTGTACAGTAGCCAAGACAACCACCACCTAATACTATAAGAACTAGCAGTAACCCAGATGGCACCCCACCAGTAATGATAGAAGAAGTCAGAAAAACCTTCGAGAGCATGCAAAGAAGCAAAGCTGCTGGTGAGGATCAGGTAACATCAGATCTGCTGAAATATGGAGAACACATTGCGTTAGAAAAACTAGCCACCCTGTTTACCAGATGTCTCCTGACAGGAAAAGTACCAGAGTCTTGGAAGAACGCTAACATCATCTTAATACATAAGAAAGGAGATGACAAGGACTTGAAGGATTACTGGCCGATCAGCTTGCTCTCCGTAGTATACAAGCTATTTACAAAGGTAATTGCTAACAAAGTAAAGAAAACATTTGATTTCAATCAACCAAAGGAACAAGCAGGATTTCGAACAGGCTACTCAACAATTGACCACATTCATACTATCAATCAGGTAATAGAGAAATGCTCAGAGTATAACCAACCACTATACATAGCCTTCATAGATTACGAGAAGGCGTTTGATTCAGTAGAAATATTAGCCGTCATGCAAACACTGCGGAATCAGGGCGTAGATGAAGCTTATATAAACATCCTGGAGGAAATCTACAGGGGATCAACTGCTACCATAGTGCTTCATAAAAAAAGCAACAGAATGCCAATCAAGAAAAGTGTAAGGCAGGGGGATACAATCTCCCCAATGATATTTACCACATGCTTACAGGAAGTTTTCAGAGGTCTAGAATGGGAACAGTTAGGGATAAGAGTTAATGGAGAGTACTTTAGTAACCTGCGCTTCGCCGATGACATTGCATTGATGAGTAACTCAGGGGACGAATCGCAACTGATGATTACAGAGTTAGACAAGGAGACCACAAACGTGGGTCTTAAAATTAATCTGCAGAAAACGAAAGTAATGTAAAACAACCTCGGAAGAGAACAGCACTTTGAGATAGGTAACAGTGCACTAGAAGTTGTAAAAGATTATGTCTACTTAAAGCAGGTAATAATTGCGGAGCCGAACCACGAGATTGAAGTAACTAGAAGAATAAGAATGGGGTGGAGCACATTTGGCAAGCACTCTCAAATTATGACAGGTAGATTGCCACCATCCCTCAAAAGGAAGGTACCGAGTCAACTTAGGCCTTTGTCATGCAGTGGACGTAGTCAGGCTAATGATGATGATAATGATGATGATGATGATGATGATGATGATGATGCTACCATGCACAGGGGAAAGGGGTAGTGAAGTTTCAAAGAAAAGAAAGAAAGAGAGTAGGTCGAGGGTCGGCCGATAACGAAGCCTGTAAGACCGTGTGAGGTGCTGAAAGACTGCAACGTTTCCAATACTGAAGGTGGTAGTTGTAATGGTTAGAAGAGGAAAAAAGACACCTATTTCTGCCGCCCGGTAGGGAGCACGGCGCAGTGCCTGATGCTGAAGGCAGCGTGAAACTGCGCTAGGTGCAGAAGGCTTTCTGAAGGAGAGGGTGTGGCGAAGTATGATTATATCGAGTGAGAAGATAAAAAGTATGAATTTTTGAATGAAAGAAAGAGACCCTTTTAGTCTTGAATGGAGCCGTGGAACACTTCTTTCGAGTAATCATCGAATAGCTTCATTAAAACTGAATCACGAATAATTTGTTGCATTTTTACAAGAATCTTTTTTATCTTTATTTATTCTTACTGTCAGCCCAAGGTCCAAGACAGGAGTTGGGATTACATATCTGGCATGTACAAAGAACATATGTGGAAACAAGTTTCACACTGTACGCTCAAGACGCACACTATACGGAAATAACATAACAAAAACGCAAAACTATATCAGAATACATCCCGCATAGGTCACGGATAAAAGGTCACGGATCTGTGTGGGTGGGAACCCTACTGGTACGAGGCCTACACCAACAATGGCGGCACTGTTGATGGGCTTTCATTTTGATAGTCTTACATGAGCACCCGATGTCCCCAGACAAAATGGTAGTGTCCGACGTCGATTAGCCATATTAAAAGTAACATTTCTCCTAATTTACACGTGCCACATTTTTTTCTTCCAAGTACTGAAATTCATCGGCTCTGTTTATTGAAAAGCCACCCTGAACGCATTTTCCTTCCTTCTTTCCTCTATCCTTCCCTCCTTACATTCTCTCCCTTCCATCCTATTCTTAGTTCTGCCATCTGTCTTTTCTTGCGTCTGGCGTTCATTAACGCAATTCTACACGCTGAAGTCAGCGAATGCTGTTGCTTGCCTGTTTTCCTCCATATACGTGCACGCCCTCTTATCATTCTTCTTGATGGTCGTCGAATAAGAACTTCACATGTTTACGCGCACTTCTTTCTTTCTTTCTTTCTCTCTTTCTTTCTTTCTTTCTTTCTTTGTTTTTTTCTTTATCTCTATCTTTCTTCTAATCACGAGGTTCCCTCGTGTGTACCCACGCACGTACACAAATCAGTATGCGACTAGAGTACGCTCAGGCCACGAGCATCTGGCGCGTCGCTGGCGTTCCTTTCAACGGAGCCGGCAGCGAGTGGCGCGAGCTTCAAATGCGTCCTCTCTTGTTTGGTTGGTTTTTTTCTTTCACCCTTTTATAGAAAATTCTGTCTGTCTCACTTTGCATCGCAGTTTATTCAGTTGTTTTTCACTAGCCGTCACTCTCAGATGTCTTCGATTTCTCCATCCATCGTCTTCAACCTTGGTGGCAAATAAGAGGGAAAAGAAGAATAAAAGCGCACAACGAGACGGGTCAAGCTGTTCCTGTCACTGACCACCGTCCTCTCGCTTATTCTTCTTCTTTTTTTCTCTTATGATTACCCTCCTCGATAAGAAAAAAACTACCGCTGCCCTTCTCTTCTCAAGCGCACCCTTTTGCTCGAACTATTCCTCGACAGCAAGCGGTCTCATCTTCGTCTTCTCGAAGATGGTTTTCGATGAAAAGACTAATACCTAAACAAGAAGTGGGCGGAGTGACGATCCGAAAGCGGAAACGAGGGAAAAAAAAACTGAGGAGAGAAACTGGAACAAACGAGCCTCGAAACATCGGTGGAAATAAAAAAACAAACGGAACAGTACTGGACGGCAGTCCGGATAGTAGAGGCGAAGAACAGAGGGACGAGGCGAGGCGAGGACAGGAAACCCCAGCCACTCGAGACGGCGAAGAAAGGCGTAGAGAGGCCAGTCCGCGGACGGTAGGTCGTTATTAAAAAGAAGTCGAATCACCACGAGTAGCGTTCGGCCCCCCTCTCTACACTCCTAAAAAAAAGAATCGAGAAAGAAACGACGGTGGTAAGGGAACATTTGGCCAGCCCTCTCCCCCTCTTCGTCCTTGCAGTTTTATCACCACGCCCGTTTCAAATACGCGACGCAAGTGATGAAATCAGATGGGTTGTACTGAATGTAACGACCCGCTAAGGAAAAGTTTATAAGGTCTGTTAATTTTTTTTTTCCTAATGAAAGTGAAATGTGTAGGAACGAAGTGCGTTGTAGCATCAAAGAAATGAAGAAACGCTGAAGTAAGCGGCGTTCGTGTTTGTTGTTGTCGTTTGTTTGTTTGTTTTTACGGAAACGGCAGTGCGGAGATGAAATGAACGTACGAGAAGCGGACAACAAGCGCTTGTCATATAATATTGCCTGTTCTGACCTCTATACTTTCCCTTTTGTCGCAGGGCTGTTCCTCTTACAGATGTCCAAACAACATAGACTTCGGCTCAGCATCCTAAATAGATATCTTAAAAGAACGGCCATTAAGCTTCTCAAGTCTAATGGCTGAGACTTCACTCGGAGCGTAGTTTAAGTTTTGGAGGTAGCTAGATTTTTGAAATACAAAGAAAAACAAAAGATAACATAACCCGGCGAAGGAATCGTCAACCCCCCCCCCCCCCCCCTTTTTTTTGTTTTTGAGAAAAGCCAGATAGGCGTACTTCAGTAGCCCGTTTCTCCTGACCGGTGAAAAAGAAATGGCGCTTTTCTGTGATCACAATTCTCCCATACTTCCTTGTTCAGTATTAGGCGCATTGTCGGTCATGAGAGGGACGAAGAGTCTGGCCATTTTCCAACGACAATACAGCTGACAGCTCCGGTTTTGCCGCGTGGTCTCTGTTTCTCTGCGAATACGCGTTCCATTGTTTGCCTGTTTTAAGTCAGTATTGAATCTTGATTGCAAAGCTTCACCGCGGTGTCTTCTGTATACAGTGCGTATGTTTCGCTCAAAGAGAGATAACGGAAGACACGCCTACAGTGTGCCCTGTGCATGTACTGCGTGTCACGACGTTTACTTGTATTATTTATTACTTTATAGTGACTAGACACGAAAAATTCGTGAACACGAGGCGTCACTGAAGGCGACAATTCGACAAACTAAAGCGCCTTCTACAGGGCTGCAACTGCTTTGAAAAAAAAGCCAAGATCGCTAGACAATACATCGACTCCAGCGCCATCCCGAGTTGACGAATTTTTCACCCTCTTCAAGTTTCCGTCTTGCCCTTAACGCCTGCCTTAGTCTTAGCTCACTGCGCCATGGCGCAGACAAAAGTGACCTGTACAACATCGTCTGAGCTCACCAGCAGATGTACAGCGTTAGTGACAATGACATTGCGGAAATAGCATGCCTGAATCCAGGTAGTACGCAATGTAGCCTCAACGTTGACACGACATTCTCAGTGCTGTGCCGACGGTGTGTCAACATATCGTACTACTATAGGGAACATGTTCAGAAGGACGCGGGGCTCAAATATTTTATTGAGGCGCTTGAACCCACATCCTTCGTTCGAGGGACGGTGTAGCAACGACAACTTAACGCTATGCCATTCAAACTGCGGTGATAATCTGCAACAATGAAACGGCATCACAAGAAGACAACAACCGACAAAACTAAACTATAGGCGCAACTTGTTACATCGCGTAAAACTCGCACGCATACATCCACGCACCGCATAAATGCATGCGTATGATGTAACGCGCACGTCGTGCACACGACCTCCTGAATCAAACAGAAAAGCAAAAACTGACATCCACGTAGCTTCATCGCACTACGTACAACAAATAAAGATATTTTCAAGAAGAACGAAGTACGCAGACTAGAAATCGAAACTATAGACAAAGAATGAACGTCACTTTCTGCGCCCTGTATAAGATTAAAGATGGTTCCACCAGAATGTCGTCGCTACTACGTTGGCGAAGCATGTATTACATTAGTTGCTATAGCAGCATTATAAATGAACGAATGCCTCCACGACTTTTGCGAAACGCGCTCCCGTTTCTCACAAATACACATAGGCGAGGCCACGATGATATACTAAAAGGTATACAGTCATTACAGCTATAGCTACAAACGTAAGCCATCTCGTATACTCTCGCATGCAGCCGGTCAAAGCAGTGCAAAGTTATCTCGGCATAACGCAATCTATAGAATCGCGAAAGACCTACGAACCACATATTTTATTTATGATGCTGTATAGCAGACATGTTTCCTGTGACGTTGG
This sequence comes from Rhipicephalus microplus, assembly GCF_013339725.1. Taxonomy (NCBI): domain Eukaryota; kingdom Metazoa; phylum Arthropoda; class Arachnida; order Ixodida; family Ixodidae; genus Rhipicephalus; species Rhipicephalus microplus. The sequence continues at coordinate 167,942,321 of NC_051165.1, forward strand.
AAGCTTGCCGGTTGCGACAGACAGGAGGTTGCCAACCTTCCCGAAAAAGCTACAGTTTTGTAAGGACGCGATAAGAAGAGTAGGAAAATGGAACAGAATTCGTAACCGGGTGTTTCTTGTTATGTCTGCGAGAGTTAAGCAAGTGAGCGGACGGGGCAGTATACAACGTTCGTCGAGACGTTTGCAGTGCAGAAGGCAAGAAAGACTGAAACGGTACACCTCTGCTTTCATCCAATATGCATGAGCTGGCCAGAAATCAGAAGCAAACAAACAGCATAAAAATATGGTGCTGATCCGATTTGCAACGTGACTGATGCGATGACCCAATCACAACGCCGAATCAATGTTGGGGCGGCTTATAGGACTAAGCTCCGGATCGAGGTAGTTGAGTCGACGCGGGTTCGGTGGTTAAGGCGATCGGCTACTGACCCGCGGCATCGAATTGCAGATTTGGCCGCCACACTTTCACGCAGGCGGAATGCTAGACGGCCCTGTACCATAAGTTCTAGTTAATTATTAGGAGAACAAGCCCCCCCCCCCCCCAAAAAAAAAAGAATTGAGCTTCCCTCCTCATGACATTCCCCTTCCTCACCCCGTAACCTCGGTCCCACAAGGCGCTTCGCTGGCGTCACCTTTGGAGCACCACCTCAGCACTCACTCGGCAGCGCTTAAGGGGGCTCTGCAACGCCTTTCCAAGATTCCAATCTATATATTCAGTAAAACAGCTTATTGCCTGACGAATGGACCACCGCAAAAATTGTTAGAACCTATTTAGTACAAGCGGAGTTACAAGGATTCATCGCACACTGTCATTGCTTTCTCTCTTCTCCCGTCCCGACGAAAGCGCTGGAAGCTAAGCGGGGAGGAATGGCAGGGTGACAGAACGTACGGTTTATTTTGATATGTGGGGTTTAACGATCCAAAACCACCATATGATTATGAGAGACGCCGTAGTGGAGGGCTCCGGAGATTTCGACCCCTTGTGGTTTTTTAACGTGCACCCAAATCTGAGCACACGGGCCTACAACATTTCCACCTCCGTCGGAAATGCAGCCGCCGCAGCTGGGATTCGATACCGCGAATTGCGGGTCAGCAGCCGAGTACCTTAGCCACTAGACCACGAGGGCGGGGCGAAAGAACGTACGTCACGCGCACCTCGTCACCCTGAGCACTTTTTCTGTTGTTTTGTTCGAACACTTGATTTTTCCCACGTCGCGGCCTCCTGCGGCGGCCCCAGTAATTCCCGCGTGCCGCATGCTGAATGCAGCCAGTGGCGTGACACTTGGGCCAATGACGCAATGATATTTGAATATATAGCATCATTTGTCAATGAAGAGAAAACAATATTTAGCTGAATTTGAGAATATACAGGAAATTCCAGGCCACGTGCTGCTTTATATTTGGCTCACGTGCTCTCGAGGGCCTACACTACCGATCTGCAGCGTTTTCTGACCATGCTCAAAAGGCGTTGCATGGCTCTTGTAAGCTGACTACAACGTGTGGACGCTACAAGCGGAAGACTACGTTACATAGGTGATACCACCTCCGCAACGTAAAGAGAGAAAAAGCACTGCGCCCTTCATAGATAATTGCCACAAGAAATACTCATCGGAAAGGCTTATATAAATTTCTGCCCAGTAAGTTCGAGAGCAGCCGTTAGACTTTCACTCATACGCTCAGTGGCGTCGGTTTCGTCGTAACGGGCAGAGCGAACGAGGACGAAAGAGAGCGCGGAGCGTAGCGGAGGATGGAAGACGGCGATAGCTGTTCTGTTCTGTTCTGTTTTAACTGTTTCGCTGTGGAGAGGTTGAGGTGCCTATTGCCTCGGCTACTCCATATCACAAAGTTCTGCAGCGAAAAATAAAATAATAATACAGAACGGTACCCAAAAATTAACAATACGGAAAAGAAAAAAAGAAAAAAAACACATAATAGCACACTGAAACCAGTTCAAACAACATGCCAATACACACTTTTCTTCACGCAGTTCACACAGTCATAAACTACTTACACGCACACCTTACTACTCTAGTGTCAGTATATACATGACCACATTTTACATAATACCCATCTCTGGCTGTCAGTCATGGGCGCTTGTCCAGTCCGGTCTCCACTAAAAAGTCTGTAAGGAAGATTATTGCCTTTTTCTGGAGATGCATCTCAGGCCACGGCGATAGCGAGGAGAGCGTGACGAGGAGGAAACGGCAGGGGCGAGGCGACAGATCCCGCGGTGGCCTGGAGCACGGTGGCCTCGATGCGCGCTCCTGCTAGGCGAACGAGCGCCTCGAGGCATTCTCCGCAGGCCATATTCTACGATGGCCACCGCAATGCGCACCGTCGTGCGTCGTCACTAACGTATGCGGCGAGGGTGCCCAGGGATAGTATTTATGAAAATAAAGCGCTGCATGGATGGAAGCCTGTCTGTAAGGTTTGTTAAACGCAGTGCAAGAAAGTCTGATCAACGCAGTGCAAGAAGCGCCGCAGAAATATATACGCACGGTGCATTCTATTGCAGGAATCCTAAATCAACGCGGGGTTCACAGCGGTATGCATTGCGTAACATTGTGCTATCCAGTCGTATTGCATTAAATGGTCAGTACCGACGGCTACCGCGAGGGGGGATGGGCACATTCTTTCCGGACTGAGGCGCGCTGACATCACTGCCTCGATTGTGCCTCTTTTTTGGAGGTCATGCATATTTGCCACAGCCCCGAGGGTATTAGGGTGGCATAGAGGAAGCCTTATTAGAAAGGATTGCACACACGGCAAAAAGAACTAGCTCTCTGGATTTCGTGCCGACCGGTTGTGCCCCCGCGATCTTCGACGAAAGCGCAGCTCTGGCCGACTCGCCATATACGCCATCTCCTGCCGCCTACATGAGCTCTCGCTGAGAGTTCCCCGTCCTCGGACTTCTGCGACCGAGTCCATCTCTCCTATCTTCTCCTTACTTCCGTCGTTTTCTGTCGTTCGCTGTCCCTGCACCTCGCTCTCTCTTTCCTCTCTCTCTATCTATTTACTTTTTTAATCCTATCCTTTTAATCTCTCCTTACCCCCATCTCTCGTGAGCTACTGTTTAGGTGTCGCACTCTGATGCAGACAATTACGGGGCTCACTTTTCTCTTTTTTTTTCTTTTTAAGAATCACATAAGAAGACTCGGCAAAAACAACAAAAAGCGCAAACGGAGCATAACGGCAAGCGATCTTTCCGTCTGACCCGTATGTCTTAATTGAAAAAAAAAAGATCCTTATCACGGTTTACTAGAGAAATTTTTTGAGATTGATTAAGCGAATCAATGAGTGTTTCACGAAGGTTTCTCAAAATATGCATATCTTGGCTAGTGCTCGCATGCGGCAGGATATGCACACTTTTAGTTCGTGAGCAGCATGCGAAAAGCCCGTCGAACTCAAAAAAAAATCAAAGAAAAAAATTGGAAGTCTAGTACATGGTCATCTGAAACTCCAGTACACCTTGCCTGCATAATTAATTTATGAGCGCTATCTTTACCTTCCATCTACACTCCGGTGTGCGGGGGGCAGGTTACGACTCTGAACGCAATATAAAGTTGCACTCTTGTTTTTTTTTATGTACTGGGATCAGCGTTTCATTGCAAAATGAGACTTCGTTACAAATCTGAGCCCCCCCCCCCCCCCAGAAATTAATATTTCCAAGGCACTGACACGGGCAATGAAACTCTGACATCCATAAAAAATACTGCGTCCGGCAGGTCGAAATTACTCCTGAACTACATGTTAGCCGACGGCAGCAATCACGGTCGAGGTATCGATTCGTACCTGTCGAACATGGGGCACCAGTATCGTGAACTGTAGTTGACTCCACCGAAACACGTAAGGATGAAGACAGAAAGAAAAAAAGAAAGAAAGAAAGAAAGAAAGAAAAGAAAGGAAGAGAGAAAGAAAGAAAGACAGACAGAAAGAAAGACAGAAAGAAAGAAAGAAAGAGAAGGGCGTTACAGCACCGCCGAAGTACGACCCACCGACATTGCCTGCGAACAGCGACAATCTGTAATTCATTCCGGTTTATCGACGAAACCGCAACACCATACCTCGTAGCGGTTCACCTATCGACGACTTTTCGTCAAGCACATGAAAGCCGCCACTCTGAGCTGTTAAACGACTGTTTTCTAATCCCTGCATCTCTCGTGACACAATGATTGCATTTATCTGCAGAAAAAAAAAAGGTGTTTCAATCGGCTCATACATAGCACCTCTACTCGGTGATCTACTGTTGGCCAAAATGAGCAATAAATTAATTAATAAGATCATGAAAACGCATCAATCCATCGACCGCACCGATGTGTATATGTCCAACGAAGCAATGTTTGTTCCACTGTTTAAAATTCAAAACAACAGGTTAATATTCCAATACGGCAGCACCGAAACTCATCCACAAATATATTCTTTGAAAGGGGGCTTTTTAGAGTGATAACACACTACCTTGATCGAGCACGCATAGAAGAAACGTCGGGCGGGGATGGCTTAGAGCCGGTGTTTGAAAAATGGGATTTCATTTTTTTTTTTACTTTTTTACAGCCGGAAGGAAGGCGGTTAGCGACGTACACGGGGAGACGAACAATTTTACGTTTGAAGGCGTCGGCTCTGCGGGAATGAGCTGAAGATGACGACTCCGAAGAGCTCTGGCTGCGGGACAATCGCATAGCCGGCAGCGGGGGCCGCGGAGGCTGCACGTATTGCCGTTGCCGGAAATATCTCACCGCGATGGATCGCTTCGCGCGTCAACGCCGGCGAAGTAAAAAGGGACCCCTCCTTCCTTTCCCCTCCTCCGGTCGATCGTCGTCTTCTCATTCGCACCTCGGCTTTTCGAACATCGATCAAAAAAAACCCTGTACCGCCGTGGCGCCCCGGCAAGTCACACCGTACTTAATACATACATACATACATACATACATACATACATACATACATACATACATACATACATACATACATACATACTACATACATACATACATACATACATACATACATACATACATACATACATACATACATACATACATACATACATACATACATACATACATACATACATACATACATGCATGCATGCATGCATACATACATACATACATACATACATACATACATACATACATACATACATACATACATACATACATACATACATACATACATACATACATACATACATACATACATACATGCATGCATACGCACGCACGCACGCACGCACGCACGCACACACACACACACACACACACACACACACACACACACACACACACACATACATACATACATACATACATACATACATACATACATACATACATACAAGCGCATACGTTCGCACACAAAAATGGTGCGAGATTAAATTTCTCTTGGGCAAGTTGGCGAAAAATTGTTCCATAATTACAACAGCTAACATCCCCTGTACTTTCCTCGGCTTTCTGGTTTGTTAGTTCTCAATAATCATATGTATAACAACGAAAAATCAAGCCCTCAAAATTTTTTTTCTCATTTTCGGTCCCAAAATATAATGTCCACAAATATTCTTTCTTTTTCTCCTGCAAAGACACGCACACACGCGTCCAATTGCCTTTCTGGTACGTAATACTCACAATACATACTGCTGTCGCAAGACAGTCTCTGAAGACGTCGGCACGAGACAAGTAAGCTTTCGTAATGCGCCAGGCTGCCAGAGGTATGACTCCTTTTTCGTGTACACCATACTTTTTGTTTTACTCGGACAGGGCTGAATGTCATTGTAAACGCTTCATTTACCACCACCAGACAGAAGGATCGTTCAGCTAAAACAAAGACAAAAGATTAAAGAAGAGAAAGGAACGGTCAAACCCGCAACACCTACCATCCATCTCTAAGAATACGCCCCCCTCCCCTTTCCGCTCACTCTTCCAAGGCTTTGCGATCTGCACTGCTGTGAAGCCCCGTTGAAAGCTCGTGGCAATACATCTCCGTCCCTAACCTTTCTCGATCCTCTGCAAAACCGCAGACCGAAGAACGCATCTCCTCACTTTACCGGCTCCATCCTTCTTCACCGCAGGGCACGCGCGCACTGCTCAGAAGCAGCTGCGCGCAGCAGGCCCGCCGCCACTGATGCGGCTGGGCTGTCAGTGCTAACACACCAACGTGCTCGGGGCAAAGAGAGGTTAGCCTCCGCTTCCGGGTTTGCTCGGTTCCGCCACACGCACACACAGCCGCTAAGCCTTGTTGACAATCGATACGCGGCCGTTGCCGTTCGCGAACGCCACCCCGGCCCCTAACCAGCCAAACCCCTTCGTCTCTCTCCCATGGCTTCCTCTAGTTACGAAGTTGTGTGAAGAACAAAACAAAAAAAGAAGCCACCAGATTTTTTTCTCTCCCTCTCCTGATCTCCTTCTCACCCGTCGTCTCGCAACCTATATGACTCGTACTCATTCTCGCACTCTTAACCCCTTCTTCGACCAAGCACATTAGTTCGTTATCTCCCTCAGAGCCTCGCTACTCGCGACCCCACCGCCATCTCATCCTTAGCCTTTGCAATGGTGAACACACGCAGGCACAAACAACCAAGGTTAAGCGTCTCGCCTGCGACGATCCCCCCGCGGCCGCCGTCGAAACTACGCGCCGCCTGCGATCATCGAATGAAGGGTGTTAGCCCCGGAAGCACAATATAGAGGCCTCGAGCAACAACAAGCTGGTGGGGTCGTTTACCCTGCCAGATGCCTGCTACGTAGTTAAATCAAGTGCCCAGCGCCACACGTTGGCGCGCCCTCCTCCGCGCCTTGACCATCCCGTCGTCTTGTGTAGTAATGTACAGCTTGCACAGACCGGCCGAGCGGCCGCGCTAATAATTCCCTATGGTCGATACGCTATGCAGGCATGAAACTTGGCGGCCACTAAAGGACCTCGTCTTCTAGCCTCTCGAACAGTCGGGCTATAAGCAGAGGACGAGGACGCTTCTGGTGCTGTTATTAGAATACTTGTCGTAGTGCCACCGGGTTCAGTCACTCCATGTCGCGTCCCGTTACGACGCCCGGAGGCTAAGCGAGAGCTCGTTTAGAGAAAACAGTCAGAGAGCAGGGGGTGGGGGGTAGACAAGCTTGGCAGGGTTCCGCAACCAGACTGGAGGATAACAGTGTGTAACATGACAAGTACGTACTCGCGGTTGCTCCTTTTTCCTGTTTTTCTTTTATTCTATTTTTCTTTTTATTTCGCTGCTTCAGGGTTAGTCCTCGATGTTCGTCAGGTCGATGCCCAAGCTATTCTGCCTGAAGTGTACTACCAGAGAGGATAAACAAGGTATCTAGTTGGGCAAGTTCTTTTCTCGGCCTCCCCTCTTTTGTTCTTCAACGCCCGAGCCATTTTCATTGACAAAAAAAAATCAGGATAAGCTACAAGGGCTGTTCTAGGCTTCTCGAAAGATACCGTGCTACATTGTAGGTATTTGACAAACCAATCCGTTACGTAATTATCGTTGATACGAATTACTTGTTGCTCTGCTCCTCGTCTTCCCTCTTCAGCTGACCTCTCCATTTTTTAAAACCACGTAACTGTTTATGCCAGCCATCCATCGTAATCCGATAACGCACAAATTATCACCACTAGCGGACACGCGATAACTACGTCTTCTTCTTGATCTTCTGTTTCGCTCCCAGAAAGCATGGACCGGCTTCCCAGCTGTGAAATGAAACAATTCTGACGAATGAGAAAGTGACTACGGAGAGGAACAGAGAAAGCAAGAACGCAATAGGGAGATAGAAAAAAAAGAGGCGGAGAGAAATTTTTCACGACAATAATTTATCGAAGCGGGATTCCAACCCGCGAACTCACGATCCGAAGGCGAGTAACGTGACCACTCGGCTCCGCTCAGGTATCGAGGTTCGCTAGCAGAGCGCAAGAAACAGCCTTGCTCAGTACAGCATGGTATACCAAGAGGGCGGGAAAGGAAATTGGAGGTGAGGAGGAGGAAAAGTAGATAATAGAGAGTAGAACACAGCATAGGAAGAAATAAAGGAAAGAAGTATACAAAGACAGAGAGAATCAAGGAAAATCGTTTCACGAACACGTCCGGCTGGTCGTGACATAACTGACTTAAGATCTCGTCACGTACATTGTGAAACATTTTACCACAGTCCGCAGTACACAAATCTTCATCAACGACACCAGAATGAGTGGCTATTCGTGAAGCAGTTAAGTTTATATGCAAGAATTATGGGACACGACAAGGGGTAGTATGCACGGTTAGTAAACCCGTCCTTCAAATAATGAAACACGCGAGATCAGCTTACAAAAATGGTGAAATAGGACAATGTATTGCACAAGATGTGGAATATGCCTAAGCGCAGCGTCACAATATCGCAATTCCTATGGACATATCCAGCCCCATTGAAATAAAGGGGGATGAAGAGGCAGACAGCCTTGCCTAAAGGTCTCGAACGAGGCACGGGATTGCGCAATCCCTGTGTCTGGGGCGAATATTCCAAATTTCATACCACAAGGAGCTAATCACTGTTCTATGCAGAAGTGGTTTGACAGCGTTAAGTCAAAGCAATCATTACTTTATGAGGTTGATTAATCGCACAGAAATTTTTCAATAGCGACAGATCCCCCACAACACTTAGAGGAGTTACTCCTCAGACTTCGAGGAGAAGTAACATATACAAACAGCTTCCTCCACAAAATACATCAATCCAGCTCAACAGAATGCTACTGCGGTCACGAGGATGAAAGTGTTGGTCATATGTTTTCGGAGTGCCTAAAGTACGCAAGTGAAAGAAAATAATTGAGGAACAAATTAGCAAGTTTCGACAGGCGGCCCCTTATTAAATAAATTACTCGGACCATGGCCTGAGATGCATCTTCAGAAAAAGGCGAACATCTTCCTGAAAGACTTTTTAATGGAGATCGGACTTAATAAGCGCGTGTGATGTACAGCTAGGTGTTGCTATTTGTGGATGATGAGTTAGTAGATATAATGTGGGCAAAATAGAAAGGTGTGAGTGTGAACGCTTTATTGCTCTGGGAACTGCTGCAAGCAAACTGAACATTCCCATGGTATTTCAACTTGTTACAATGTGCTATTACGAAGTTTTTTTTTCTTTTTCGCTGATTGTTCATTTTGGAGAACTTTGGTTATTTTCTCTTTCACCGCAGAACTTATCGATATGAAGTAAACGATGTTATATGGCACTAAACCCCTCCACAGCAAGACAGTTATAACAGAATAAAACAGAAACATTGTTAATTTAAATTTGATAGTGTTATTAAAAACTGACATACGCAGCATTCACCCGACGCATGCAAATAATAAGTATCAGTAATAAGTATCAGGGTTTTAGCAGGAATCGAATTCAAGCATTCCTCGTGGCAATCAAATATGGGGCCATTCCAAGTCTCTAAACTGCTTTGGAAAAATACCATATGCAGGCGTAATGTTGTGGAAACATGAAGTGTGGTTGCAGCACTGGCTAATTTTGTAATGATTACATATGTACACCCATGCAACAGAGGTATGTCGGGGCTTACGTCAACTGCATACATAAGCGCCATCCGCTGAAGTTTATCTACGCAGCAGTATACCGAGGGCTGCCATCCTCGCAAGCACAAGCGCAATATATCAATTTACCACATCTGGTGCTGGTATAGGCCTAATACCCATGTTGCTGTTGGCAATGTTACGCAACTGTAACCACCTGGTTATATAAATATATTCCTATGTTCAACATATGTATGTGCGTAAAATATTCGTACATATCTCTAGCGCAATTTTGTAACGTTTTGTTTAATAATAATTACATAACAGACACCTTTCCTTCACACGCTTCATACAACACCAATTCCCACGGTACGAGCTGTCTATCAAAAAAAAAAAATTCTGTAATACACTCTACACAAAATATTGCGTTACAGCGCCATCGGAATTCAGCTGCTATCGCGGGGAAATTGAACCGTTACCTTCTTGCTAAACCCATCCCTCCTCCCTTCCGTGTGCGCGCGTGACGATTGCCGAGAACGGTGGGTGTTCCACTGTGCTCGAGAAAGACGGAAAATATAAAAAAGGGAGGTATTGTCGCTGACTTCAAACCAATAATTACTCGAAACCAAACCACACTGTCCCTCTCTCCCTCTCTCTCCCTCTCTCTCACACAAACGCACACACACAATCACCCACACATGCGCGCACACACTCTTGTAAACCCATCTATTTCACCTATCGTGCAACAAACGCAAAAGAAACAAGCAAAACACAGTGCGAAGTTCTGAATCCTAAGTGTTATAAATCAGGTACGCATGTGAAGTAAGCTAACGGTCACTATAAAAATACAACTACACCGCCATCTCAAACGAAGCGCCTGCCCACGAAACTACAATTCTAGAATAAAGGCACGCCATTGGATCACCCGCAGAACTTGGAGGACTCGTCAGAGGGGAATCCCGCCATGATTCTCCCACTAACAACTTTACAACACCAAATGCGTCGGCCGTGATTGCAGCAACGCATATCGCATGCATGTGCAACGCCTCCTAGAAAAACTATGCCTGGAACGTCGCTCTGTTTTCAATTGAGAGCGTCCTGCCAGCACTTAATCTCGGACGCCCTGCCTCCTGCCTTGTGTTGCGACCGACCGCCGCATGAGGCCGCTCGCCTCCGAACCGCTCAGTCACGTGACATTAACGTACCGCTTTGTCACGTGACATTACGGCTGCTCGGAGGCCACTGTGAGAGCATTGCTTTGTTCGCAGAGGGCGGCCGTCAGAGACGCTTTCCTTCCCTACCGAAGAAGAAAAGAAAAATCAGAGGGTAAAGCAACGAGTTCGCGGCTCACGTTCCAGGCATAATTTTTTAGTGAGGCGTTGGCATGTGCTTATGCAGTCAGCTCGTAAATGTCGACTCGTCTAGCGTTTTGCAGCTTTGCCACTTCAGTGCGGACCGAGTGCGCGAAAGGAAAATACGAGACGTCGCGTAGTGCACGTAACTGTAAAAAAAAAAAATCAGTCATATATTGCCGAGGCGCTGAATGCGACACCCCGTGACGCAAGAAGCCAAGTCCGCTGCAGGCACCTGCCGGCGCAAACACGTTGAAACCGTGGGCTGCTAGTCTGACGCCATTTCGTGTGGCACGATGCTCGGAATCGAATTACATCTCAACGATGAGGCCTCGAGTTCTTTTCGAAAGAGCCGAACTATCGTGGCGTCGATTTTTAACAGGTGTCGCGAACTTGTTCAACATATTGTGCAACGTATGAGGGCTTCTTTGTTTAAACGTATGTTTACCCATGTGACAGGTGACCCTTCGAAAACTTCTCAAAGTGCTTGTTTGTTTTACTCTTGGGTAATATGCAGGCGATATAAAATAACTCAAGGAATGGTAGTCTATAGCATGTGATTCTGTTAAGATTTTTTTTTATTTATCACAATCGATGGAGGGTGGGAAGGGACAAGCGTTAATCCCTTTTTCCCACCTCACCCTGTAAAAACTGCCGGACTTTATGTTTATTCATTCATCCATTCAATCCAGAATTAGTGGTTCACAAGTCTGATCTTATGTGACTTCTTGGATTGTTGGTTGCTTTATGAGATTTAGCGTCCCAGAACTACTCAGGCTATAGGACGCCATAGCGAAGGTGTGCCGCATCACTTCGACCAGCTGGTGTTCTTTAACGGACACTTAAAACCAAGCAAATGCGAGCACTGACTGTAGAGCTATACCATACATTAGCAACACCGTGACCACTACAGCGCGAATGAATACAGGGCTAGCATAAGTCTTTGATTCGTTTTGAAGAGGCTATATATTCAAAAGTTTTATACATACCGCCACATCAAATATATATTTAGAAAAAAAAACGAAAACTCACCAAGTTTGTATCGTGTATTCCAGGTTTCTGCGCCACTCTACACCGCAGTCCTTATTAGTACGGTACAGTAGGGAGAATTTTTTTTTTTTGAGAGAGAGAGGGGGGGGGGGCAGCCAAGCTCCAAGAAGTCCTCCCATCACCCCTCAACTACTGGCCTTGCTCGATTATAGTCTTGAAGTGTGTCGTTCAACCGCAGCGGTACATATTAGACATGTGTAGACGGTCCACGAACTTGTCAATTTTGTGTCTTTTTTTATATATATTTAATGCGTATACACCCGTGAGCAAAAGTATACGGACCAGTAGCGTCTGTACACCATTGCCGTCTGCGCCATATTGTGGCGAGCCGTCCGCTGCCTGGAGCAATTCTCTAGCACATTTCGTCAGAACAATGCCCTCTACAACAAACAGTTCGATACTAGACGGCGTAGACTGCGATTTTGGCTCGCGTTAAACCGGTCCGTATACTTTTGCTCGCGCATGTAAGTGTACTACTGCTGAAAGTATACAGCCTTTTTCGAAGTGAACGAATCCTTTATGGTAGCCCTGTATTCATCGACGTTCGGCCTCGCGCAATTACTGCCGTCCCAATCTGAAGGCGAACTCAGAATCCTGTATACGTGCTACGTGATTCAGCGTTCCAAACAAGAAAAGGTCAGCGTGAAAGAGCAAAGAACTCGCGTTAATGGATCGGCGCGCTACCGTTTCTGAGGCTGCCGTATAGAAAGGCAGCGCCGTCCACTCCCTCCTATAGGCCAAACTTCGTTTCGCTGAGGTCAGTAGGACAGCTCCGGTAGAAAGGGGAGAGATAAATGAAACCTCCCAAGGCAAGGACGTTGAAGCAGCAGGGTGAAAGGCGAAACTCAATGAACGCGCTACGCCACTGGTCGGGTTTTGCGACGACAAAAGCCATAGTTGGGGTGTGCGTACAGTGCATGCGAAAGAATCAGGGCGTTTCGACGCGTGCCGCAAGCAATGGTAACGACTCATTGTTTCCCTGGACTGTATAATTAAGACGTGGCCTAAGAAAACTAAACGAGCAATGACATGACCGATCTTTTATACATAAGATAATGCACCCTGGACCGAATCGGTGGTACAATGGTTCCGTTTCTCGGATAATGACACGAAAGTCAGAATATCGAACCCAGCCACGACGGGCGCTTTTAGATTGAAGCAAAGTGCCAAAATGGCGTGTACTTAGAATAAGCAGCGCGTTGAGTAATTCCCAGGTTGAAAATATTTATGTAGCCCTCCACTAAGGCGTGCCTTGTAATCATATCCTGGTTTTGACACGCAGGAGTAAGAAAATACGCGTTATTGGCATGCAGCTTACTTAAACTTCCAGAAAATCACACTGGCCCTTCATTACATTATCATATAGCCTCTGGAGTATACAGCCACAACGCGTGTATATATGCGATTTGCGCAACTACTAAGTTGGTTTAAAGACCCACTAATTACAAAGCGCAGTGGCAAAAGTAGTTGCTGTTATTGCTACAGCATCAACAAAATGGGAGCCTATGTAAATGCGCATATTGCCTTACGATGTGTAGTCGATATTTAACCCATTCACGAGAGAATGGATTATGGTGCAAACGACACTTTGAAATCGTAGTTGCAGTATAGGCCCTCCAAGTCATAGAGTTTTCTAATATACACTAGAGGAAACTCTGCCGCTAGTGTCTATGGGAGCTGCAGCACACGGCGCTTCAGCGAGCATGGGAATGATGGGTAGTACACACATTTGTCTATTATTCGTACTTCTGGCCTGCTAGAGGATCCCTGTGTGTTCGTGTGGCTTGGAGCTGCTTTCTTACGAAACAAACATTAGCAAATGTTCAGCGGTTGCGCTTCACCACCTTATTCTTATAGACTTACCTTCCCAAATCGGGTCACAAATTTCAAAGGGGTTGAATCTTTCTTTCAAAACAAAACCGAAACAGCAATAAACGAAGCCGCAAGTACGATTCGCCGCCCGAAAGTACGAAGACTAGGCAAATGTGTGTACTACCCATCATTCCCATGGTCTCTGATCGATCGCAGCCCCAGAGTTCCCTCTATAGGAAACTCTATGCTCCAAGGTACTGAAATACAAAAAGACGTGTAACACCAAGTAAAAAAATGGCAGCATATCCACAGAGTGAATGATGGAGAGTGGGGCGAAGCATCCATCCGTCCATTCGTTCTTGCTTCCGTCCATCCATGCGTGCGTCTGTGTGACCGTTGTGCGTCCATCTGCACGTCCGTGCGTGCGTCTGTTCGTGCGTCCGCATGTCCTTCTGCGCGTCCATCCCTGCGTTGGTCCATGCATCCGCCCCTGCGTCCGTCCATGCGTCCATCCGTCCGTGCAGCCATCCGTGCGTCCGTCCATGCATCTGTCTGTGTGTCCGTTCGTCCACCTATTCGACACTCCAAGTACCACCATCACGCATCTTTTCATCATATATTCCTCATATAGAAGCACCGCCATCCAGCGACATTCCAAGGACTGAACGAGAGGAGGCACACGCACACTCTCTTACGGCTTGCGCTTCGTGGCTACTCCCCACCTTTAACCGCCTCGAGTTCATGGTATATACTAGTTCACTGTATTCATGGCACTGCGGCCCAACGCTCGCTAAACCTTTTCAAAAACCAAGGAGGTTACGCCCAGCGAGTACAACGTAGCAACCTTTTCTTGTCAGATAGTGCTCAATGTACATGCCGATGGCTAATAATTGGGAATGAGAGGAGAATTCAGCTTTTAGTTAAGGCGCACGCTGCGAATTTTTTTATTGTTCAACAACGCACAGGAGAAATCTCCCACCGGCACCACCTTGCAGGTCAAAGCGTAAGACTGGTTACGCACTACGACTACGATGAGGGACGAATGGGTGCTGCTTCAAGGAGCTTCGCCCCCAAAAAAATTGAGGACATAAAAGAAAGGGCACGATTGCTACAGTTATACAGGGTGTCCCACATAAGTTTAGCCAAAAATTTAAAAAGTGAAAGGTACTTAGGAGGCGAATCGAACCAAGCGCATACTACTCACACTAGCCTGTAGGTACTAAGGCTATTTTTTTATTTCTCCACATACTAAGTATTTAATATATCTTAATTACCTACATTTAATTATGCACTCCAAACTCAAAATATAAACACTGATATGTAGAGCACTTTCAGAAACCACCGACTGAATTTCTTACTGTACGATACGTCTCGCGCTGTTATTTTTTCCACGTTGTAAAGAAAGCCCGTGGAATGTGAAAAGAAGGCGTGCGACAGACCGCGAGCGCACTGCTATAGTGCTGCTATAGGCTTTATATTTTGCTGATGTTTCGAGAATAAAGTTAGTTGCGCGTGACGCCCTTTCTGTCTTTTTTTCTTTAATTAACTCCCTTGATGTTACGCACGTTTTTGTATTTCAGTAAGCATGTACCAACTAGCCCAACCAAAAGTTTCCTTAAAGTGAGCTCGAAACAGTTTTGGGCGTTTTGCGCAAACACATTGGGTCAGTTCCCCACAACGGTGGTCTAGTGGATAAGGTACTCTACTGCTGACCCGCATGTCGCGGGATAAAATCCCGGCTCTGGCGGCTGCATTTCTGATGGAGGCGGAAATGTTGTAGGCCCGCGTGCTCAGATTTGGGTGCACGTTAAAGAACCCCAGGTGGACAAAATTTCCGGAGCCCTTCACTACGGCGTCTCTCACAACCATATGGTGATTTATGGACGTTAAACCCCACAAATCAATCATTCATTGTGTCGGTAGACCAAGTTCCAAGGGGTATTTAGAGACCGATTTCAACTCCAAGGGTAAACTGTGTATATTATAACAACTTTAATGCTGCGAATCGCTGCATATCGGTGCAGATTGTTGCGATTCGGCCAAACGCGTTTCCAACCGCCTGTTCACAGAGCGACATGCTCTTGGCTAGAGCTCGTCATCAACAGCCAGGTCACGGTGCCACCGCAGCACGCCATGGAAACCACGCTCAGTGAGTCAACGAGTAAAACTAGCTCATTGAGCCACTGTATAAAGTATACTAGGACCGAGGATGTAGTAAGGTAATACCGATGCCGTGATCGCGTGGCGGTAAAACCTTAGGTGATTATATCGTCCTGTCCAGTCGGAATTAGTTGTCGTGCGTATAAAACTACGAGATCGCTATAGATCACATCTGCGGTTTTACGCGTTAGAACCTCGAAATTGGTAAGAGGCAAGCCGTCGTGGAAGACGCAGAAAATTTAGACTATATGTCCAATCGGCATGGTGCAGTACACGGACCTCATCCCTACATGGACCTTCATCCAAATACCACCGCAGCAGCCGGGATTGAACACGCGACTTTTGGATCAGGAAAAAAAAATTACGACGGGAGCGGACAAGAGAGTCAAACGGTGTCAAGAAAAATTCTAAAAGTCTGAACAGTCACATCCGGCTGGTTTACGCTAGGCTCAAATGAGTGCCTTGCGTGATTATTACATTCCGAGGGCTTTCCATAAGCTTATACACCCCGAGAAACTATCAATTCGAGTACTAAACGAGGGAGCACTTATTTGTATCGATGCAAAGTTGGCTCTAAACGTTAGAACCAGCGCTCTGTCCTGCGCAGCTACACCCGTGTGCTCATATTTGGGCGCACGTTAAAGAACCCCAGGTGGTCTAAATTTCCGGAGCCCTCCACTACGGCGTCTCTCATAATCATATAGTGGTTTTGGGACGTTAAACCCCACATATCAATCAATCAATCAATCTACGCAGCTACACGTGCATACAGACACAAGTATACGCGACTGCGCGAGCTTGCCACGCATACAATCAATGTCGAAGCATCTGCGGTAGCCTCTTCACGGGAGGCCAACTCTTCATTTCGGTTGATCCAGCACTCCCTACTAATCTCGTTACCTCAACAGGAATAGGGCCGACGAGACCTCCTTAAGTGGATGCGAAGATAAGGAAAAGATGTAGAGAAAGATGAAGGGATTACTAACGAGCCAGCCTAATGTATACGCTAACATGCGCGTACGGGCAACGGTGTTCTCGGCGATTCGGTCGTTCAATGATATCCCCCCCCCCCCCCCAGCCCGTCCGGGCGAGCATAGCGAACGCGTTATTTCTTCGTTTCGTTTCCGCATCAGACGGCGCCTGCGCGGTATCGCCTCCCGACGACGCTCTTCCCTCTTCGCCACCATCCCTCGCCTACGTTTCGGGCTACTCATTAACATATATTTCCCAGTTTCGTCACCCGAGAAGATGCTGTGCTGCGTGCGCATAATGAGCTCACTGTGTATGTGAAGCGGTGCAGGCGACACATATCGTTTAGGTGCCGCGAAATTACACAAGAAGCGGGTACACGTACTAGACACAGCGATTCCTTTATGACTACCGTTTCTACCGTGGCACGGCCTTCGTCAAACAATGAAAATTATATTTCTCATTCTCTCACGAACGCCGTTCCACGGTTCATATATATATATATATATATATATATATATATATATATATATATATAGATATAGATAGATAGGCAGGCATGGTGGTTGAGTGGCCATAGCGTTGCATATAGTCCAGTAGATCCTCCGTGAGCGGTCACAACGTGGTTTATTTCGACGTTTCGGCCGAAACGTCGGAGGATCTACTGGACAATATATATATATATATATATATATATATATATATATATATATATATATATATATATATATATATATATATATATATATATATATATATACTAGCGATTGAGGATACAAAGACGAAAATTGGTCATCTCAGTGGAATACAAAAAGGAACGTTGATCGTCATATCACAGCGCAAAAGTTAGAATGCAGATACACGCAGACATACAACACAGGCGCCTGTATTGTATGATGAGCAGACAGCGACTGCCCCAACAGGAAGTCCTCCTGCATAAGAGAACTTATGTCCTTTAATTTGGCGATACGATGTACAGAGCGCTGCAAAACGGTAGCTCAGGAGCGGTTTTGTTTCGCATGGCACAGGCTTTTTTTTTTTTAAGGCAGCAATACATTACCCCGCAATATGCGCGTTGCCACGAAAAACATTGTACCACTTGTTTTGGAATGCCCTTTACAAATGGTAACGAAACGCACTTAGCCCTAATGTGAACATTTGAGACATTGTGTAACAGATCTCGTGTTTAACTAATTAAGTGCAACATATAGAAAACACCCCAACGAGTGGTCAAGTTTTTTTTTTATCATTCTCGATTCTCGCTAGGTGAAACACCGTGTATGTGGAGGGGGGGGGGCGCAAATTAGACATAGAGAGACACAGAGCTTGGCTGCAATGGAAGTCCGACCTCCACTATAAATCGCCACTATGTCACCGCAGCGGCTTATTTGAATAGGAGCGTGCCCACTAGCGAAAATAACTTGTAAAGGCAAGCTACGTACATAATGTGGCAGGTTCATAGCAGACCGCGCCAACGTCGTATAGAGGTCTTAAATCATCTGGCCAAGCGACTTTGCACCTTATAATATATAATGCACGTACTACTGAGGCCGAAAAACGAAAATACGAACGGCGTGTCACGTTTCATAAGCGCGAGGATCTTCCTTTCTTTCTTTTTTTTTTCTCGTACGGTGTATAAAGAAACATCACGTATAGAGAGACTGCAGTAAATGTAAGAGCGGAGAGGACAGAGTCGTAATACAGCTGATTTAAGACTGGCGCGCCGGCAGACGACATTCGAACTTGCGAAACGACGCACGCTCATGGATGAAATGGATTCGGCCAAGCGCGCGCACCAGATGCATGCTTCAGTTGAACAAATCACAAAAAGGGTAGGTAGCTTAGAAACAGTTTTTAGCCCCATACTCCTTTCAGGCGTATATATATTTCTTTTTTTTTTATTCTCGAAAGACTGCATGTCTTCAACATCGCTTTCCCTATAGCACACGGATTTCAGTATTCAGAAATGAACGCGCATTACGAAACGTATCGTTCGGAGCATGCGCGTTGCAGCTGACGTGTATTACGATTCTCGACTTTCGTTTAATTCATACACGCCTGGACGGTCCGTTATAACGTGCTACAGACCCTCGAGCGATTTCGTAATAGGTTTTCTATTCACTTTACAGTGCGCTTATATAACTGTCACGTGGGTGGTTTTTTTTTCTTGAGCACGGCGGATCGAATGCGCATCGAGAATTATCGATTCATAGCACGCCCGACTGCGATATTTCTATCATTGCACTAGTCTTCGCGATGCCATGCAGCATGCCGAAAAGGCGCTATTCAAGTTCCGTGACCATAGGTGGCAATATTACTGCTAACTCTCAATTAAACTACATTACTAATTACTTTTCGAAGTGGTGGGTGTAATTAAATTGCCTTACAATTTACACTTGGTCCAACGTATTGATATGACACAACTGTTACTACTGAAAGGTTATAAAGTTAGTTGAAATTTACTGCAACAGAAGTGCATCATGCACGCACAACTCATGTGCATTTCAGTTACAGCACTATATACTGAACTCCCAGATATCTTAGTTCTAATTGTTATGCTTGAAGTTTTAAGCTCAGATTGACTTCCCCCTATTTTATATATTTATGCTACTTCTTAAGCGACGAGGATGTGCTATACTTAAGTTACGTCTCAAGTGTCCCTCATCTTCATCATCATCATCATCAGCCTGACTACAGTGAAGGACAAAGGCCTCTCCCATGTTCCGCCAGTCAACTCAGTCCTGTGCTTGCTGCTGCCATTTTATACCCATAAACTTCTGAATCTCATCTTCCCACCTAACTTTATGTCTCCCCCTAACCCGCTCGCCTTCTCTGGGAATCAAGTTAGTTACCCTTAATGACCAGTGGTTATCCTGTCACGCGCTACATGCCATTACTCGCTTGCAGTAATTCACAACATTACTGAATTATCAGTTCACAAATGTAATTATTGCATGTGTCATAACAGCAGATAGTAGTTTGATTACCCCCCAAAAGCTTAACATCAGAATTTCAACACCTACAATACCTGTCCATGAATCACATAGAGATACCTCCTATCGCCCAAGAGAAACTATCTCGTAGGTGGCCTCTGCTAAAGCAATAGTACAGTCGAAACAAGTCGCAAGGCCATGTTTGGACAACACGCGCTGTCTACCAAGTAACGGAACAGAAAGTCATCTTGAATATTTAAAAAGAGGCTGTAAAACAAAGACCGTGGAGCCGAACGTTGTTCCGACATGTTCACCAAGGATGGCTTCACCTCACTGTGCGTGTTCGTGCGGAGAAGCCGATTGTTTTCAGATTGAAGATGCGTACGTAAGAAGAGATGGCGCGTGCGCCGTCTCGGCATTGGAAATAGGAATATAGGAAATCCAATTCCTACCTCTAAATGCGTCCTGGTGATTGGCTTTATGCCAGTCGTGTAACCTTGCCCCGTTTGAGCGGCTTAAATTTCTCGATACCTAAACAGTTTCAGTTACTGATCGAACGATAGGTCAGACGTGCAAATTTAGGTGAAAGTTAAAACTATGTTGACCGTTCACTGCTATATCTCACATGCTAGCCAGTAACGAATCCCCCCGCCCAACCTGATCTTTATTGCGAATATTAGTTGTTACGTGGGAACAAACACAATAAAAAAGGATCATTTTTACATCTCTTTCCTTAACGCAAAAGGTTCCAGATTATCGAAGCCTTAGGGCGAACTTTTAATATATTATTTCTTACATTATTATTATTATTATTATTATTATTATTATTATTATTATTATTATTATTATTATTATTATTATTATTATTATTATTATTATTATTATTATTATTATTATTAATCTATCTGTCTATTTAAATGAAATTTTAGCGGAACGCGAGAAAGTTTCCTGTACCTTTTATCGACTACTCCCGAGAGCGCTGTAGAAACGAACATATCTCAGTTATATGCACAACAGTTGGTGGCCGGTGGGGTAGGTAGCATCAACTTGTCACGATCTAAGCAGAGCGGACGAGACTCTCTCCTGAGAGGTTGGATTTTGTCTCTTAGGCCCATATAGTTCGTGTGGCAGGTCTGCGCACATATGTAATAGAATAGTACAAATAGAGATTAAAAAATAAACCAAATAGAAAACGAGAGGAATAAGGGACGTCATTCATTCGGGTGGGGAAAGGGAAGAACGAATGACACACTGTGCAGTCCTTTCGTATAATAATCGACGAGCTCTGGGAACGGGACCATCTGTCCATGTAGGGAAAAAAAAGGGAGGACCGCGATTAGATTACTTGATCTATGTATTTCGCCGCAGAGAGGCCTCGGCTTTTACTTGCTTACCGAGTAAGTGTAGGCACGAGCGCTAACCGCGTTAGGCCGGCCACAGCCAGGTCCTCTTTGTGGACAGTGTCCGGCGAGTTCTGCCTGCACGCGATAATGCCCCCTACACGTAAAAGGGGGGAAAGGGGGGCTGCTAAGTGCGGTCTTCGACGAAAACCGCGTTTGTGGAAGACCAGACCACGCCTGTCACATTGCCGCCATGCCGTTTAGCCCCCTTTCCCTCCTCCTCAAACGATAGATGTTTTAACAATGGAGCTGTTCTAAGTCGAGACATGGGTCGTCTGTAAGTCTGTCCGGTGTCACTCTCGGCACGTGACCAAAGGAGGAGTAAATGAAAAATAGGTGATCATTATGCTGAAAAGTAAACTGATGATGATGATGATGATGATGATATATGACGATGATCATGATGATGATGACGATGATGATGATGATGATCAAAACATGCTAATGATGAGATCTTGCTAAATTACGATACTTGAAATTATCATAATAATGCTCGAGATCACGCTAAATGGTGATAATCATAATGATAGATCAGCACCATTTAGCATTACAAAGAGACAGCGGGTGACGTGCCTCTGATCCTGGAGGCAGCGGAAAACCACGTTAGATACAGATAGCTTTTGTGAGGTGTCAGAGTAGGATCAATAAATCGAATGAGAAGAAAAAAAAGGTGACTTTCACTTTCCAGTAGAACATCATCATCATCATCACCATCATGGCCATCATCATCAGTCGTCTAAGGAGAGCGCATAAGGGACCCTCTCGATTTTTGATGGGTTCAACACAGGGTGCGGAGCCTCGCGCTACGTGGGCTTCTTGTGATGTAACCGACAACAGCCACGGCGCAAGCGCATTTCTCACCGCGTTGCATCTACAGTCCCTATAACTTTAACCTTATCCGGGAGACGATACACAGCAACTACGAGACAATGGAATCGTGTGCGCCAAGCCGTCTGACCCTGTTTTTATTTGTCGGCACATATCTCGTTGTGCCCTATAGTCTTATATTTGAGGCCATAAAGTTTGGAACAGTAACGATCGCGACACAGTTTGCAGTTTTTTTTTTAGTTCCTCCCACGCACCACACAACCCTTTTATGATTTTGACCTCCCACCTTCTGAAAACAGTCTCTTTCTCGAGGTCATTAGGTTCACGCGATAGCAAGACCTAACTGCGCAGTGTTCCTAAGCTGTTACGTCATATCTCCAGAAACTTTCGGTGTCAGCTTAGGGGGAACTCCCACCTAAATATGTGTGTGTGTGTGCGTGTGTGCGTGTGTGCGTGTGTGCGTGCGTGCGTGCGTGCGTGCGTGCGTGCGTGCGTGCGTGTGCGTGTGCGTGTGCGTGCGCGCGTGCGTGTGTGTGTGTGTGTGTGTGTGTGTGTGTGTGTGTGTGTGTGTGTGTGTGTGTGTGTGTGTGTGTGTGTGTGTGTGTGTGTGTGTGTGTGTGTGTGTGTTCAGAAGTGTTTAACGATTTCGAGTACTTCGTACGCAACTATGGGAGAGCAGTAAGCCGTCCTGATTCATGAAGAAGCAAAAGGACGCCGTTTCTAACTCCTGCTTTAAATTATTTCGAACTCAATAATGTACGCGGCACGACGTCACAGCAGAGTTTCTTGGTAAACGTTTTTATGCGAGTCCATAAAAGTGGGCTTCCTTTTTTCTCCACTTATAACTTCGTTCTTTTTCTTTCTTTTACACACACACACACACATATATATATATATATATATATATATATATATATATATATATATATATATATATATATATATATATATATATATATATATATATATATATATATATATATATATATATATATATATATATGATGCGAGTGTCTTCTGTGGATCCAGTGAAGTATAGAAATTCGCTTGAGCGGAAAAACAGGTAGGTTAGCCAGTTCTTAGACCAGCTGGCTACCCTGTGCTGGGGAAAGGGGTGAAGGGAATAAAAGATGATAAGATTAAATGTTGCGAAAAGACAGAGAAATTGCAAAAAAATACGGACAGAGGAAAGGAAATATCAAAGAGTATAAGACGCTAAAGTCTGTCTCTGAGGCCAGTTGTCCGCGAAAAGCGTAGCAGAGCTCTCAAAGCCTTCTGGGACTGAGGACTGGGCTCGGCCTATGACCCAGAATCCTTTGTTCCGACAAAGGCCGATCATCCAGTCTATCCAGAGCTGCAGTCAGTTTTTGTCTTGACGCGTTGAAATGGGTGCACTCACATTGAAGGGGCGCGATGGTTTCTTCGCAGCTGCAGTACGTGCATGTAGAAGAGCTGGCCATTCCAATGAGATAAGAGTATGCATTCGTGAAGGCCACTCCAAGCCACAGGCGGCATAGAAGAGTCTCCTCAGCTCGAGATATCCTTGAGGGAAGACGAAGCTTGCAGATCGGGATCCAAGTTATGCAGTCGCGCGTTTCATGAGTGTGTTGAGTTCCACTGTACCAGTGTGAGGTCACGTGCAAGCGAAACAGCAAAACTGCTGCGCTTCCCTTCATCGGGCTATCGCATGTCTATGTTTCGCAAGGCTCCCACATATGTTGTATCGCTGCTCTTTATTCGGCACTCTTTGTTAAGCTTCGCGGTGTGAGTACAAGCACCGCGTTTTATAACCACTAAGCATCACGTGACAGTATTATGACTATGATAACACGCGCGTCATTTGTTGGGCGAACTGTTGCCTTCATTTTTAGTGGACCAGTGGTGGGTGGTGGTGTACTTGCCAAACGTCTGTGGAACGTAGGCATACACGATGCTCACCAGCGTTACCACGAATTCCCCCCCCTTCCCATTCCCCTAGCGTAGGGTAGCAGACCGGGCATGTGCTTGGTTAACCTTCCTGCCTTCTCTCCTGTGTTCTTGTCCTTCCTTCCTTCCGGACGTGAAATTCTCGGCGATGAACAGCTGTGCTGATGTGTGTGCATGCCTAAACCATCCTGGTAATTTAGTCAGTAGCGTGCCGCGCTGCTAAGCTCCAGTACGTAGGTTCAAGCCCGGCTGTGACGGCCGCATTCGATCGGGGCGAAATACAAGAGTATCCGTGGACATAAAGGTACACACTGAGGAATCACAGGGTGTCAGGAATTTATATACGGTTTAAATCGAACATCTCTGCGCTGAGAATAAACGAAGAATTAACATAGTAGCCTCTGGCTAATGCTTAGCATCGGCCTAGAAGCAATCCTCGAAAGATCATGCATTACCTGGCTAAGGCATAGAAACAATCCTATAAAAGCAACCAGATTAATCACCGTCCAGGAGCTCTATTCCAAGACTTGATACAAGCTTCGTATTTTCTATCATGAATTCCTTTCATCTTTTTCTCTCAACGCACACAAGTTCTCCGACTGGGAAACCAGTGCTCATGCCACCGTAATCTTAAGAGTGCCTCCATCTATAGGAGGAGGTTATTCGCAAATCATTTGTACACCGGCGCGGGCCGGCGCGTTTAGTCGGTGCTTAAAGGGACACTAAAGTCAAATAATTTACGACAGAGTGAAAGCTCGATGTATGAGATCTAAAACGACCATATTATCAACAAGAGTGCCCTACTTACCGAGAAATTAAGTTAAATGCACGAGAACACATGCGCCGCAGCAGGACATTTTCAAAATGATCCCGATGACATCAGACGGACCGCCTACAATTAATCACTAGTATTCTATCTAGGTTCACTAAATAAAGAACCTTCCGTGCATAAAAGAGACGCAATAAAATGCTGCTTGTTCGTTTCTGTTTGATTCATGGAAAAAGGAACCGCCAGACGTTACTGCGGGGATTCGCGCGAGTGGTTCCAAAATTCAATTTTCGCGTGGTCACATAGGAAAAGGTAGTGCCTACTTAGCGGGGCGCAGTTGAACCAAAAAACGTCTGCAATCTCGAAGCTAATGGCGGGAAATTAATCAATGGCCGTTGTTGCTGCTGTGGCTCTCGCTATTTCGGTCTGCTGCTACTAGCACAGATAAAGCCGGGCAACGTTGTGCACGGAGACAGTGACGTGAGTCGGTCCGGTCGGTCTGCTTTTTGAGGCGGGTAATTTGAAGTGTGCTAACCCGATGCGGACCACTAAAACATGATTTTATGTCAAAATAGGCCCTTCCCTGGCACAAAGTTACACTACGAGGTTTCTGGGCTGCTATTTCAACAATGAACGTCGACTTAAGATCCGAGAAAAAGGGAAGAAAACTACGTAATCCCAGCTTGTAAGGAAGTGATAACGGTCTCGGATTTCCAGAGTACGCCTGCTGCCGGCAAACGCAGGAGGCAGGAAGCGTAGGAGTTTTTTGCGCGAGGCACAAAAACAATGGGGACAGAGAGGTAAACCACGAACAAGTAGCAGTGATTCCTCGATTTGTAATGTAGTCACGAAATGTGGCGGGCTTTCTTTATACCATAGTCAGGCGACCAAGCTGGCTTTTCCCTAACGTATGTTTTACTTGCTTTGCAATTCAGTCGGCGTGTCTTCCAAGACCCTATTTGTTAAACTGCACCAAAACACAGAGAAAATTTTTCGCGAATGGTGAAGAAAATTTGTAGTCTGAGAACATCGGGCAAATCAAAATGAAATACTCGTCGCGTGAATTCGTTGTGTCCCTTAAAGCAGCACCCGTTTGTGCAGCCTTGGCAAGCCGTGGCAAACATAGGAATCGTGAGGCGGTGTTAGCGATTCGGCATTTACACAGAACATGACGGCGAAGGCAACAACGATCCTCCAGGGTACTCGTGAATATGTCACCACAATAAAAAAATTGCGTCATTTTCCGCGACGGACTCACGACGTTAAGTCTTACGCACGAAGCACAGCACTTACTCTCATATTACGACACTCGTACGCATATATAGGAACAAGAACACTGCGCAAGACGGTCCACGCAAAGTGGGCCATCAATTTCTCTTAGACGCTGTCCAGCATATACAAAGCTACAGCTTTTAGCAGCATCCACTCTCGGTAGTCAAAACGTAGCGCGGCGACGACAGAAATAAATACGCTTGTTTCGTATTTCGCAAAACGTTTCAGCGAATTCACGCGACGTGTATTTTGACTTGCCCGATGTTTTCCGACTACAATCTCTATTCTTCATTCGCGAAAATGTTTCTCTTGATTTTGGTGCGGTATAACAAATTAGCCTTGGAAGACACGCTGACCGAATCGCAAAGCAAGTACAACATACGTTAGGGAAAAGGCAGCTTGGTCGACTGACTATGGTATAAAGAAAGCCCACGACATTTCGTGACTAGATTACAAATCCAGGAATCCCTGCTGCTTGTTCCTGATTTACCTCTCTGTCCCCGAAATTCCTGTGTCTCACGCATATAACTCCTACTCTTCATGACTACTACGTTGCCGGCAACAGGCGGACTCTGTAACTCCAAGACGGCGTTATCATTTCCTTACCAGCTGGAAGTACGCAATTTTCTTCCTTTTTCCTCGGGTCCTGCTCTGCCGCAATGCCTCATCGCCTTAGACAAGCCTGGCCAACTCATTGACGCTTCCTGGAGTAATCCGCCGGCACACGCTTCCACGCACGGACGCGCTCACTGTTTCAAAAACATCGAGTCTTTCAGGATTAATGCATAGGTCGGCGTAGAGAGCAAAGCAAGAAGGTGAAAGGAGTAACGTTCACTTTCATACCATCTCCGCCAAGGCACAGGTGCACGTGCTAAGAGGCGGAATATAGCAGCTTGACGAACATAGCACGAAGTACTGACGCAGTCACCACACCCCACTCCCCTCAGTTGGTCGGGACCAAATGAAAACAATGTTCGCAGTGGATGCAAACTTCAAACTATTGTGATAACCGTTCTTCACAGCCCGCCGCTGTGATGCAACGTTTACGGCGCTCGGGTGCTGACCCAGAAGCTCGTGGGTGTAATCCAGGAGGCGCCGGTCACAATCCAATGAAGGCTTAATAGTAGAAGCCCGGTGTGTCAGTGAGCGTTAAAGAGAAAACCGGGAGGTCGAAACTTCCGGATTCCCCCCTTACGGTGTCCATCGCAATCACATCATTGTTTTGCGACGTTAAACCACCCATATTATAAGTAATATTGACCGTTGTTCACACACCAGCTTCACTTTGTTGCTCGGCTTTCCGAGGGTCAAGGTGGGACGTACTTAAACAGTTTTTGGGACGTCAAGAGTACTCGGCTGCCAGTACAGTCATAACCATGAAAAGTAAACAATGGCAAACGACGTCCGCCTGAGTACAACTACGGGGTAGCATTGGCGCCACCCTTCATTGATTAAGAGGAATGGGTGGCGCTCCCCCACCCTTTCACCCTGTTGGCGAACGCCGTTTTCAGGCGAACACTATTTTATTTTTATATACCATGCAAACACAGCTAATAGCGAATGAACGCGCCGATCGCGCGTCTCCATCAACGAGGCGCGCAACATGCAAGCATCTCGCCTTCATAAAGAGTTTGAGAGTTGGGGCCCCAAGTAACTTGGGGACCCAAGAAGCTAGACCCACCAGGGCGCATGCGCAGAGCCCAATTCAATCTTAGGCTCTTGCGTTCGTGTTGAACCGAGGCCAAGGCATTGAAAACTATAGCGTGGACACCCAAGGCGTCTTGGGTGAGACGAAGCAGACGCAGCACCAGCCATGGGGCCGTATGGCCAGCATCTCGCGTAATTTATAATTTGGCCACGGTTGGTGCCCTGTACGTTTGACCCAAGGCGCAACCTGCGTTTTACCCAGTTCTCAAACTCTACTGACCCTCAGAACGCAAGAGCTACCTACGCAACGCAGCATGGCGACCCACTGTCTTGGGCCCGTAATTGCCAAACTCTCTAAAAATAATTAATGAATATTCACGCTCATGGCCCCACCAACACGAGGAATATGCAGGATCTGCGAGCAACTTAGCTTATCATACGACAGCAGTATGTGTGGACTCTACGAGTGGGGGCGGCCTCAATGCATAGGCATTATCGTATTGTTCCTCCCAAGTGTCCCAGTATAACCTACAAACAAAGAAAAGCCATTTCGGACAAATACGCCAGTAAGTACGCTTCAAAGCGAAATCCTAATATAGTGTTGCTAAAAGAAAACACAGAGAAAACGTTTTCTACGTTTGCACGTCCAATGGCTTGAGTGCCCCTTCGTGCTTTGGAAAAATACAGCGCCATAAGCTACGTTGCACATTGGAGCAGCAATAGCGGCTGAGAAAAGGGGCCTGGAAGCTCGTAGACCACGACTATTTTGAAGCATTTCACTGTCACCTTCACCTTCCCGATTACCCCTGCACATAGTTTTTTTTTTTTTTGCGGCCCGTTAGAATTTCTGTTTACAGGTACAAACAGTTCCTGATGTGCATTTGAATGTATATTAAGATAAGTTAGCCATGTCCTGAGAACAAAAATATGTAACACACAAATGTATTCTGTATATGTATGCTTTCTTCAGAAATGAAATTCTCTTAAACACAGTCGAACGGTTTTCAGCTCTCCCATAGTGGAGCACCAAGTACTCTGAATCGTTAACCGCTTTTTTCTAACCACATAGCCCTCTCACAGTGGGGTGTGTACACCACTCCAAAGCATTCACCATTTCTTCTAAACGCCTAATAAATTCATCTAAACACTCGTAACTCGATGAATATAGGAATAATTATAATAATATCTCAAGTTTTACATCTAAAAACCACAATCTGATTACGAAAGACACCGCGGCGCAGGGCTAATAAAGTTTCCAGCGCCTTTTTTTTTTAAATATGCACCTACATCACACAGTACGCGGGCCTCTACCATGTCACCTCAACCGAACCCGCGACCTCCGCATCAGCAGCCCAGCACCGTAGCCACTGATTCGCCGTCACGGCCACACGCGCAACTCGAGATGGCATGTTGTACAGTTGTTGATGCTATTCAGCTGTCGTATGATAAATTCTTCTAACCGCAATCGCAAACACACAATAGACAGCTTCTCAGCAACGCCTACCGCTCTCTAAGGGTATAGATAGTATCCCAATTCGTCAACTATTCATAAAACGGAACGTTAACCACCGCAGCTACGTCACGAGCTGTGATGGCCAGCGCTTTTTAGGGGCGAAGCTCCTTACAGCGGCACCCGTACGTCCATCATAGTCGTAGTAGTAGTTGTAGTGCGTAACCAGTCTTACATTTTGACCTCCAAGGTGGTGCCGGTGAGAGATTTCTTCTGCGCATTGTTGAACAATAAAAAATTCGCAGCGTGCGCGTTAACTAAACGCCGAATTCTCCTGTCTCTCATTCCCCCTCAGCAGCCATTGGCACGTACATTGAGCACTATCTGACAAGAAAGGGTTGCTACGTTATACTCGCTGGGCATAACTTCCTTGGTTTTAGAAAGGTTTAGCGAGCGTTGGGCCGCAGTGCCTTGAGTACAGCGAACTAGTATATACCATGAACTTGAGGTGGTTAAAGGTGGGAAGTAGACACAAAGCGCAAGCCGTGTAAGAAAGTATGCGTGTGCCACCTCTCGTTTAGTCCTTGGAATGTCCGCTGGATGGCGGTGCATATGCGGAATATATGATGAAAATATGCAAGATGGTGGTACTTGGAGTGTTGAATAGATGGACGAATGGACACACAGGCAGATGCATGGACGGACACACAGGCAGATGCATGGACGGACGCACGGATGGTCGCATGGACGGATGAACGCATGGAAGGTCACACAGGCGGACGCATGGACGGACGGAAGCAAGAATGAATGGACGGACGAATGCTTCGCCCCACTCTCCATCATTCACTCCGTGGATATGCTGCCATTTTTTTGTGTTCGTCTTCGCATATCTATCTATCTATCTATCTATCTATCTATCTATCTATCTATCTATCTATCTATCTATCTATCTATCTATCTATCTATCTATCTATCTATCTATCTGTCTGTCTGTCTGTCTGCCCGTCTGTCTGTCTGTCTGTCTGTCTGTCTGTCTGTCTGTCTGTCTGTCTGTCTGTCTGTCTCAAAAACAGACATTTCTATTTATTATATGATATTTTAGAGATGTTGGCTCTTTTGTATAACAACGTCTACTCCTTTTCACGGGGGTTAAAATATCACACTGACATGGACCGTGCACGTAGCGCGTGGGCAAAATAACTGCTGGTCACTCAAGAGACACAATATCGAAACAATCATCGTCATCATCATCATCATCATCAGCCTGACTACGTCCACTGCAGGACAAAGGCCTCTCCCATGTTCCGCCAGTCAACTCGGTCCTGCAGTGCTTGCTGCTGCCAATTTATTGGTTATATAAATTGGCTATATTACAGGAGAGGTACAGAAAATTAGGGGGGCGAATGAAATTAAGAAGTTTGCCGCTAAAACGTGGCGGCAGAAAGAACAGGAGCGGGTAGATTGGTGGAACATGGGAAAGGCCTTTGCTATGCAGTAGGCGTAGTCATAATGACGATGATGATGTCCCATTTTCACAGAGGTCGCTACGGCGAACAAGTGGTTATCACACAAACAAACAAACACACACACACACACCGAAAAGCGTGCGCTGCTGCGAACGCATGGGTCAAATCTACTACGACAGTACCTCCAGCTATTACTCCCACCCTTCGTACTGCGACTGAGTGCGGACGCGCGAAGATCGGCTCCTGCTTTCAAGAATGCTTTCCTGTGGTATTCACGAATTTGTCGCCGAGTTTTTACTCTCATCGTGTGCCTAAGTTCTTAAGAAATCAGCAGATACCACCTTTGTGCCGGTGAGTGGACTTTTAAACCGTTTTTTGGGACATTTTTGCACGGCAACGCCACCGGGGATTTAGGCCTAACCAAGGAGGCGATTGTCGCCGATGCGCCGGCCCGGCGCCAACGCGACTCAACGCTCTGCGCGTTCCAGTATCTGCAACTGAAAATGGAATACCAAGTAGATGGAGAGGACATCTCTCCAGAGGATTGCACGGAAGAAATGGGTTGGAAGGAAGCCGAAACGAGACGCTCAAGGAATAAGCAAGCCGCGGTTAGCGTTCCTGCTGCCAAGGGTTCCACCGAGGCCGGCGTTGCGGGAGACGCTCGAGCCAGTCGTAGTAGGTATGACACCAAGCATACAATCGTGCGAGCTGGACGCATGCCGCCACTACCTAAGGACTTCAGCAAAATTGTGCTACGACCACGTGGAGGATTAAATATCTCGAGAATTGGCACTGGAGCCGTGGCAGACGCGATAGTACTGGCAGCCGGCGTCAAAGAGGAAGAGGCCATGCAGGACATCATCTGTTCCAACTTGCAGCAGAACATTATGGTGGCAAGCACTCCGGACCAAGACAGAGCTTCAAGATACCTCAAGGTCAAGCAAATTGACATTGGAGGCAAAGTTTTCGAGGTTAGCGCGTACGCCGCGGCACCCCACGACACTTGTAAAGGAGTGATTCGCGGGATCCCCGTAAGCGATACTCAGGACATTTTGACCCGAAAGATTGTGAACGCGAACAACCCGCTCGCGCTGCAGGCGAAGAGAATCAAGGACACCGGGACAATCATCATAGCGTTCGAAGGACACAAGGTGCCCAGATTCGTGAGATATGGACCTTCACTTTTGCAGTGCTCCCTTTACCGCAAGAACATCGATATTTGTTACGTCTGCGGAAAGCTGGGACATCGGGCTGACGTCTGTCCGAACCCAGCTGAAACAATCTGCAGAGGCTGCGAAATCAAGAACCCAGATAGCCTGCACCAGTGCAATCCAAGATGCAGGCTGTGCGACGGTCACCATCCCACGGCAGACAAGGAGTGCAAGAACAGGTTCTTAGTGCCATACGTCGTCAGACGCAGACGTTGGGAAAGATCGCGAGCAGCCGCAGAAGCCCGGGACGCATCAATCACATCGAGTCCAGACATCAATGACAAGCAGCTTATTCCAGCCTACGGGACCCAGAGCATCCAGACTACACAAGAACAGGAAAGGCGGCCCCACTCCAGGGGGAGGTCGCGTTCCAGAAGAGGTTCTAGACCCAAGGCCCGCTCCCAATCACGGGGGCGCTCGTGTTCTCAAGGTCACCATCAGGGTCGGGATCAGCCTGGGCGGCACCCGAACGGCCAGCTACCTGGCGTTCAGTTCGAGATCACGGCTTCACATCCGGGGAGGACGCCTGCAGTTACTTCGAAAGGCAGCTGGGCTGAGCGAGTGCGCAACGGCGGGGCAGAGGTGATGACAGGTAAGCTGCCAGAGCATGATAGAATTGCACAGCTAGAGCAAGAAAACGCGAGACTTACAAAAACAAATGAGAGGCTATCAGCTGAGTTAAAGGAAATAAAAATTCTTCTCACTAAGCTAACCAGCGCGCAATCTTCACAGC
The DNA here is from genome assembly GCF_013339725.1 of Rhipicephalus microplus. Taxonomy (NCBI): domain Eukaryota; kingdom Metazoa; phylum Arthropoda; class Arachnida; order Ixodida; family Ixodidae; genus Rhipicephalus; species Rhipicephalus microplus. The sequence continues at coordinate 167,974,777 of NC_051165.1, forward strand.
CATTGCCTCAGCCAGTTGATGTCCCTGTGGCTGAAAACGTGGGGGACTCGAGAACCGCGAAAAAGAGGGCAGTCATGGCAGAACACGTGGAAGCCAACCAAACGACCATGTCAGATATGAAAGAGGTGTTTGACACGCTCAGCAAAGTAGTAGCCAATCTTAGCGAGCAGATGGGTAGGCTACAATCAAGCGTGGCGGCACTGGAAGAGCATATGACTTTGCGCATTACAAAGCTCGAAGCAGATCTGCACAACACAGCAAGGCCTCCTCATGCACCAAGCTCACCCCTTCGGCCACCAATACTAGTGGTACCAAACCTGTCGACAGGTGCAGCATCAGGCTCTGGCCACCCATGTAATAACCATGATGGCAGTGCTACGTGAAGCATTTCGTATCTGGCAATGGAACTGTAGAGGTTACCTTAAAAAGAAGGCAACCCTGCAGCAGTATATCAGGAGCAGCCAAGAAAAGCCTCATATTATATTATTACAAGAGACCCTTTCACCGCAAGCAACGTTGCCTGGATTCCGGCCTGTAATAGGGGATACTGAAGGGAGGGGAGTCTGCACCTTCGTATGCAACAAACTAACGCACGTAACCCATGACCTCAAGATAGAAGCAGGCCGATTGGAACACGTCTTGGTAGAGATCGTGCCGGGTACCAGCAACCGTCAGAGCATTTTCATTCTTAATATATACAGCAGTCCAAAGGAACAAAAGCAAGGGTTCAAGACGGTTCTAAAGAAAGCTGTTAATATCGACGGGGAATGTCCACTCGTCATAGCAGGTGATTTCAACGCCCCTCATCATACATGGGGTTACAAGTACAACACTGGGAAAGGAAATCGACTTTGGCAAAGCGCCAGTGAACTTGATCTCACCCTAATCACAGACCCCAGCCTACCAACAAGGCTTGGTACATCTTGCTGCAGGGATTCCACCCCGGACCTTACATTTGTAAGGAACATCAAGAAGGCCCAGTGGATGAACCTTGCTGTAGACCTAGGGAGTGACCACTGCATTCTTGCCACTACCTTCTCCGTGGAGCGTAAAAAGCAGAGAGAATTCCACTTCACAGACTGGGATAAGTTCAGGAAAATAAGGATGGAAAGGGAACAAGATGGCCACAGACAAGGCTTGGAGCAGTGGGTCAAACAGATTAAAGATGACATCAAATCCGTCTCCTCCACTATTACCACAGATCTTCCGGTTGAAAGAATGGATAGCCGGCTTGCTCATCTTCTTGAGGCAAAGCAAGCACAACTCAACCGTTGGAAGGGTCAGCGCCTGAACCGAAGACTGAGGAAGAAGATAGCTGAGGTAAACAGATCAGTCGAGGAACATTGTCGCACACTATCGAGGCAGCAATGGGACGAAATCTGCAACTCCGTCGATGGTCAGATGCGCAATGGCAAGACATGGAATATGTTAAAGCATCTCCTCAACGAAAACACCACCAAAACAAATCAAAAGCATGTCATCGCTCGAATTTTGCATAAAGAGATAGGGCGCACTACAGAACAGCAAGTTGTCCAGCAGCTCGTGCATAAGTACCTCCCAATCAAAAGAGGATTGGCACCACCAAGTAGACAGTACCAGGGCACGCCAAATCCAGGTCTTGAGGGCGACTTTAACATCGAGGAGATCAGAAGAGCCTTGCATGATCTCAACGGCAGGTCGGCCCCTGGTCCGGACGGTATATCAAACAAGGCCCTGCGTAACCTCGATGACGATTCAATTGAAACCCTGAGGGATATGATCAATTCAGCATGGAAAGAAGGCAGGGTGCCAGAGCAGTGGAAGCTGGCCAGCACGATCCTTATTCCTAAGCCAGGAAAGCCCCCTAACTTGGACAACATGAGGCCAATATCCTTGACATCATGTATCGGCAAGGTCGCAGAACATGCCATACTGCACAGGATAAACAAGTACTTGGAAGATAACAACATATATACACACAATATGGTTGGATTCAGGGCAGGGCTATCCACACAAGATGCATTGAAGCTTATCAAACACCAGATCATTGACAATGAAACCAGAGACGTGAGAGCCATTCTGTGCCTAGATCTAGAAAAAGCGTTTGACAACATCCACCATTCATTCATACTCGAAGCAATTTCCAAGCTTGGTCTAGGGAAAGCCTTCTATGACTACGTATGGTCCTTTCTTACAGATCGGAAAGCCGTGATGAAGATTGCAGATATCGAGACCACAGAAATCGAACTAGAAGCAAGGGGCACGCCACAAGGGGCAGTGATTTCACCAATGCTGTTTAACATTGCCATGATTGGACTGTCAAAGAAATTATCGAGCATTGAAGGATTGAAGCACAGCATCTACGCAGATGACATTACCATCTGGTGCACAGGTGGAAGCGAGGGGCAGATTGAGAGCGCTCTGCAAGAGGCGATTGACACCGTAGAAGACTACCTTCGCCCTTCCGGGCTCAAGTGCTCCTCGAGTAAGTCAGAACTTTTGCTTTATCGGACTGCACGCCGGGGACCAAAGCCCAGGGGATGGAAGCCATTAAACCAGATAGACATCCAACTCCGTACAAATCAAGGGGATGCCATCCAGAGGGTCGACTCCATCAAAGTCCTGGGAATGCTGATAGAGTCTACCGGCGCCAACAGCAAATCTATAGCCAAGTTAACTCGGAAAACAGACAGTGCGGTGCACCTCATACGCAGAGTGGCCAACAAAAGAAATGGGATCAAGGAAGACAACCTCATCAGGTTGATGCATGCGTTTGTTCTAAGTCACTTCACATACGAGGCAGCAATGCACAACTGGTCAAGAGCAGAGTCCGAGACACTGAATGTGCTCCTCAGGAAAGTTATCAAGAAGGTCCTGGGCCTACCCATACATACCAGCACCGAGCGTCTGCTTGAGCTTGGCATACACAACACGCTCGAAGAAATAGCAGAAGCCCAAGAGAGAGCACAGTTTGCAAGGTTATCTACTACAAGGTCGGGGAGAATGATCCTGCAGGAGCTGGGGCAAAACCCAAGAGCAATCAGACGCAATTACAATGATATCCCTGACAACATCAGGGAGACTATCACGGTATCTCCTATACCGAGAAACATGCATCCAGAACACAACGTCGGAAGAAGAGTAGCGAGGGCCAGGACTATACTTCGTCAAGTCTCAAACGAGGAACGAGGGGTCGCATTTGTTGACGCGTCTTCCTACGCCAATGGGAAAGCGTTTGTGGCAGTGGTAGTCGATGGGGCTGGCCATGTCGTCAACTCAGCGACGGTCAGGACGAAAGACCCAATCATTGCGGAACAAGTGGCCATCGCCTTAGCACTCAAGATGGATAACATTGAAGTGGTCTACAGTGATTCCATGGCAGCACTACGGGCGTTCGCCAAGGGGACGGTCTGTGAACAAACGCTAAAAATACTGCAAGGCAAGAACATAACACATCATCTTCTGAGTTGGTTCCCAGCTCACCTTGGACAAATCAACGATTCCCCTCCCAATCTCAACGAAGCAGCACACGAGGCGGCGCGAGAACTCTCCAACCGCGCCTCCCCGGGGATGCGTTCTAGCGGTGAAGGGGATAACCGGGAAATTCTTACAACATATAACGAGCTCACTAAACATTTCTACCTGTCTAGAAGAATTTTTCCTCCACCTCACAAAAATCTAACCCGGCCCCAAGCACTTACATTAATGCTTTTGCAAACGCGGATGTACCCTACTTTGAAAATGTTACACATCATGTACCCTGACCTATATCCAAGTAATCTTTGTCCACATTGTGGGGAAATAGCTTCATTAGAACACATGCTCTGGCAGTGCACCAAATTCGCTCATTTATCGCACATCACCTCTGCCAGATGGGAGGCGGCAATCCGCAGCTCATCCTTGGCAGATCAGCTCTGGGCTGTCCACCAAGCCCGCGAGGCGGCTGAGGAGCTTGGCATCTCAGTCCCCACGTGGGAGCTGCCCGCAACACAGTGATCTGTGTATTGGAGGACCAAATAAAAGTTTATCCAATCCAATCCAATCGTACTGCGACTGCTACTACCAAATATCACTGCAGAGTCAAGCCTCGCGATTACTGGTATTTCGACTTCTACGTACCACTATAGTGCACGTAGAACAAGCGATGCTACAAGTGATAGAACAAGTGATAGAACAAGTGATACTACAAGTGATGCTGGTGTTGTCGCTACAATGACAACTGCTAGCACGGATTGCTGCTACCACCACAATTATCAGGGCTCCTACTACAATCCCCAGCACTGTCTGCACCACCCAAACCGAATCCATTAGCTATTAACGCTACGAATATTATTGCTTTTACAAGGCCCTCTATTACTACTATTCCTGCTACTATATGTACTACGGCTACAAATACTACTGCTACTGCTGCCATTATCTCGACCACAATTAAAGTCAATAACTACAATTACTATTAATTAAAACTAATACAAGAAGCCCTACGATAACTAGTGTTTGTGCTAGTACACATTGTACTACGACATTTTTACACTATTATTACACTATTACAGTGACCACTGCTGGTACCATCTATACTGCTGGTAATACTACCACAATAAATTCTGCCACAACTAAACATACTACTACCAGCTTCACCACAATCAAAATCCTCAACTGCTAGTGTCATTATTACGGCTACTGCAAGCCACGCGATTAGGTGTATTCCTGCTACTACCAACTTCGATACTACAACCACAACTACTACTACCACTACTATATATTACTATTTATTATCACAAGACCATTGCTAGCGTCCTCGCTACTACTCTTACTACCATCACAATCAATCCTGCTTCTGCTACTGATACTACTACTCCTACTACATACTTCAGTACCTCCACCCCAACAACTTTAGCCCGTGCGTACCACTGCCACCAACGCTTACTGCTATACTAGATAACCCACGACTACTAGAATCTCTGCTGCTACATACGTCTCCTACAGCTAATACAACTATTATTATAACGAATTCTGCTGATCACCATTGTTGATATACTGCTACTATCACAGCTAATTCTACTACTTCTACTACTACTACCACTACCGCATTAATTAGTACTACTACCCTCTTATCGCTGACAGGCTGGCTGCCCTTAAGCCTGCAGCAATCAGAGCTCACTATATTCGGGACACCATATCCGAGTTCACTTAGTCAACTTTTAATGCCTCCGCTGCCGTCACCACACTGGACTGACTTCTGAGGCCAGTGCATGCAACGCGGAAAGTTCGGATCTACCATGCACCACCCAGTTTTATTGAAGAACGCATAAAGACCGTACTCGATAAACTAAGCAGGCTTAAAAAAAAAGGGGGGGGGGGGGACGACAAGAAAGCTAGACCGAAATTTGGAAAACATAAAGCATCTTCGAGTTAACTGCGTGACTTTTCGATGGCATATTAGGTCGAAATATATGCGCCAGTCAGATAGGTCGTTTGTTTTAATGGCGCGACGTCGGCTCATGATAGGAGACAACCACTTTTTTTTTGTTCTTTATCGTTAAAACGGTGACGTTTTCTTTCTATTCTATCGAGCATCGTCTTCATTTTGAGTTCTTGTTTTCCAATCCCGCATCGGGTGAGAAGCAGCGAGTGGAAGAGGCCGACAAGAATCTTCCCTGAATAATGATGTTTTTCACTATTTGTATTTCCGCATCGTTACTCTGTGTGCGCGAAAATCGACGCGAGAGAGGATATGACGTTGGCTGCATGACAAATGGCTCGGTGACTCCCGTGCAAGGTAGCATATACATGCCCCACGAGATCGTGTCCAGGTGAAAAAGAAAAATTCACAATATGACAGATATTAAAGCAGATTCGCACTTCGTGACATTCATCATGAGGTGATTGCGGAGCTTGACAGCCTTCTTTTTTCTGTCTTCGGTTTTCTCTTTTTTTTCCTCCTCTCTCTTTTTTCCTCACTTTTTTCAGTTATCTTTTTTTTGTTTTTGCCTCACTTGCACAAACGCCTCAAGCTGCCTCATTTGTGCATACGCCTCACATACGTATATGAAAATGCCGCTGCAGTGGACGCCTGGACATGATTAATAATCTCACTAACCGATACTATATAAATCCTACAAATAACCGCCAACGATAAGTCCAGTGGCTAAGGCACTCGGCTGCTGGCCCGCTGGTCGCGGGATCGAGTCCCGGCCGTGGCGGTCGAGTTTTCGATGGGGGCGAGAATGCTTCATGCCCGTGTGCTTACATTTAGGTGCATGCACTAATATTCTCGGGTGGTCGAAATGTCCGAAGCTCTCCACTACGGCGTCTCTAATAATCATATGCCGGTGCGAGACGTAAAACATCAACAATTAAATTAAATCGTACAACTTTGAATAAATCGTAAGAAAAGAAAAGAAAGAAACGACGTTTCTATTATTATTTACTTTTCGTTATGAGTCATATTCCTCCACGAAGCGAGCGTAAAGCCTTAGCGAAATGTCATCGCAATCAGAATGCTATACGAACGACGATAGCTCGATACACCAGAAAAATAGTTATAAGACAACTCAATCATTCAGCTGACAGTGGGCGCAGCCGTTGCCAGCCTTACCACGCTCTCATCTTGAAATACAGCGCGACCAACACAAGGAGTTTCAGTAAAACTTGCGTTGAATCTAGTTGGTACATAGCACAATAAGAAGAGAATTTTTTGGCGCAAACAATACACAAAAATAAAAATTGGCGTCAATCTGTTTGTCCTCACCTCCTTGTACTTTCTTTTTCTTATATTTCTGTGTTGTTTGCGCCGAATAAATTCTCTTTTTATTGTGCAACGCAAAGATGCATGGTGGAAGAGCAATGGCATCATAAATAGTCCTTGCGTTGCTCGTGCTTTTTCTTTAAGACGAATCCCGACTATGGCCACCCGATAACGTCGCATAATAATCCCACCGGGATGTAACGGACCCGAACGCCAGAACGCGGTCGTTACAGACAACGCCACAGACACTACAAGACCAAATTTCGAGGTTACAATCGCCTATCGAGCAGTAGAAAATAGGCACATCGCCAGCATCCCACACGACCGCACCGAGACAATTTGTGCCACGCGCTACCGAAACGCAAAGCACCAGTTTTCGATCTCTTAACTCCTCATTAAGCCCACACGGAACATGGGAGAGGCCTTTGTCCTGCAGTGGACGTAATCAGGCTGATGATGATGATGATGATGATGATGATGATGATGATGATGATGATGATGATGATGATGATGATGATGAAGCCCACACGTTCGTCTAAAACAAGTATAGAGGCGCTCGGAACTCGCGCGAACAGTTTTCAATATCGGCCTTTGTGTGAGAACGTTACTGGAGACTCATGCAGAGTCCGAGTTAAATCCGGCGGCCGATTTCCACTCGTTCTCTAATCTCCTCGGAGCGCAAATAGAGCCCGCGAACACTCGTTAACGTTAAGCCGGAAAAATGGGAGGAGTCCGGTTTAACCTACGTCCGCGCGCTCATCTCAGATTTAGAATGCGCACCGTGTGTATATAGCTTGCACGTGTGGCCCTTGACGGCTGGCTACTAGACGTAGTAGTATATATAAATGCTCGGGGGATACGGCCGCGCAATCATCCTGCAAATGACGTCTCTAGTAGGATATTACACACACATAATACTTGATCCCTCGAGACCACACGCAATCCAGTTAGTATACCTCGCCACCTCCTCTGGAGGACGCTGTGCCCTTGGCCGCAACATAAGCCGTCCGCCGCGATAATCCGGTGCGCCTGTATAGCCGCATTTGCGACGCCTGTACGGTTGCGTGTCGACGAAAGGACTGCCAGATTTCTTCGTTTGTTTGAATTTAGATCGTCTTCAAATACTTCTATTGAGTAGCCTATAGCCTTCTATAGCTTTGAGCTAGAGCGGTAGTCGGATTGTTCTTGTTTACATCGCCCCCCCCCCATCCCAGGCAAATGAATAAATGAATAAATAAATGAATAAATAAATAAATAAAAGATTCTGATGGTCATCTTTCAGTTTTACAAATCCTTTTGTAGAACTACTTAGGAACTGCATGAATAAAAGGGCGCGCGTCAGGGCGCACCAAACGATGCAAGTGCTATATGCAAGCACTGCCATCTCTGTACTTCTTCGTCGTTATGACGGGTAGCGCAAACCGCGTGATTACTGGAGCACACTGTCGCAAAGCGAGCTCCGAAACAGCGCAATCACTCTTAATCGCCTCCATATTTTTTTTTCTGAGAGAAATAAAGATATTTCCACCACCACTCGTGTCGTTAAGGCGAATGAGCAAAAGATGCGTACTGTCAGTTCTTCTCCACTTTAAAATATTCAAGCAGCGCTCCGCGCTTTTCGTTGCTCATCGCGACGCGAGTAATAATTGAGGCAAGAAGCAACAACAACCATTAAAGAACGAAGAGCGACAAGGCCAAGGAGGTTTCAAAAAAATTTTAAGCTTTTTGGGCAACACTAATCTAACGCCATCGCCACGCAGCCAAAAGCGGCTTAACGTCAGACAGAGGTGCACCACAATGACCCAAAGCATTCTACATACGAGAAGACAGAAGCGCCGGAACTCGGTCTTAAAGGTTGGCACTAAGCATGTAGAAGACCCGGGCGTGTCTGGAAAAAAAATTCCGCCATATCCACGAAGTGAATGATGATGAGTGGGCGAAGCTCCGGAGGTAAACCTGGTAAACCATGAATCCTCTGTACATTTTGCCCACTCGAGTTTATTACATCGCTCCCCCTAGCGTACGTCGCCGCACTATATCGAACGATTGCCTTCAACCAATGACACGCGCCATATGTGACATCATTCCTATTTTATAAGATCTCGCGTCTTTCATCAACTACAAGTACCGCTTTCTAGTTTATAACGTCTTGCATCTTTTCATCATCAGCTACAAGTACCACCATCTAGTAAACACTACAAGAACTAAACGAGAGGTGGCTACATACAGGAGACGGTACCGCCATCTAGTGAACACTGCAAGAACTAAACTAGAGGTGGCTACATACAGGGGACGGTACCGCCATCTAGTGAACACTGCAAGAACTAAACTAGAGGTGGCTACATACAGGCTACAGGGGACGCACAGCCCACGCCCTAAGGAGCTTCGCCCCTAAAAAAATGTTCTATACGTAGCGCGATATGCACACGACGTTACTATTTGCGAGTAAGCCGTCGCCGAGAGTGTACAATAGCAGTGCATATACGGGGAAAGCGTCATGCAATAACGCGCGCGTGTGCCAGATGACGCGTTTATCCTCTTTACACGCGCAGCACCTCACTCCCCAGAGCTTATCAAATTCATAAATCCCTCCAGTAAACTTTCCGTCTTTCGCACAAAATTTTTCGTGCTTGTAGTATAGGAAACGTCGGCAAAAATAAACCACGCCGCGGTTATACCGCTTCCACAATGTGCACTACGCGCGGCGCTCCTTCAGCTGCACGTTGGACAACCGCAACAGCGGAAATAAATTAAAGTAAAATAACTCAGAAGCTCACATTTGCGTCGCTTCAAGAACTTTCCTTCGGGGCATTATGAGTAGCGACTGCCTTTGAGAACGAGTCGCAAGCAACGTCTCGTAGGTCCTCTTTATATCAGCTTCATATAAGGGCGTGCCGAATTTTTTTTTCTTTTAGATGATAACGTGGGTTAGGGGAGTTCAATTCTCATTTACGTTTGCGCATGAATTTTGCGGGAAAGGGATTACAGGAGGGTAACTATAAGATGCGAATATCATAATACCATAACCAGAAAACAAAAGCTGTCGCCTACTCGGAAGCTATTCGTAAAGTAATCACTTCCATTCTCTTCCGACATTATTCGGTTCGTATTTGATTCGACATCATAAATGGCTTATCGCATACTGCTAATAATCATAGCTGTTCACAACAAAAAGACTCGTCGGTTTTAATCACCGTAATCTTGAATATACTTCTTTCATCTCAGCAGCCTCCTACGTAGGTGTAGAGATTCTCAACTGTCCCGCCGCGGTGGTCTAGTGGCTAAGGTACCCGGCTGTTGACCCGCAGGTCGCGGGATCGAATCCCGGCTGTGGCGGCTGCATTTTCGATGGAGGCGGAAATGTTGTAGGCCCGTGTGCTCAGACTTGGGTGCGTGTTAAAGAACCCCGGCCGGTCGAAATTTCCGGAGCCCTCCACTACGGCGTCTCTCATAATCACATGGTGGTTTTGGGACGTTAAACCCCACATATCAATCAATCAGACATTCTCAACTGGTTCATACGTCTGGCTTCTGGCGTCGAAGCTGCGGAACCAAGACTCATTTGTTTTTTTTTTTTTCTTCTTGAGACGACACAAGACGAGACGTTTGCGATATAGACACGCGTTCACGTCATCGTTCGTCACGTATGGTTGCGGTTATATATAGCGTGCGAGGTCGTAATTATGCGTTTCGTGATCAATGGCGTCCAATCTCGTTCTCGCAATGCAGGTGGGAGCACGCGAGCGAACATCCTTGTGGACTCGTAAACCGCGTTCTGCATATACAGATTGATGCGTCGTGCCCAACTCGTATGTGACTTGCACAAACTGTTCGGAAAGTTGTTCCAGTTATTGCCTCGAGGCAACCACTCGTGTATACTAATAAAGGTATAAACATGACCCTACATCCTGCGTTGACGTGCGTTGTTCCATGCACATGTATTTCCGCGAGACACAATACGGACTTGAACTTTATCAAACCTTTAGGCGACCTTTCGCGACCAAGTTGGACGCTAGAGGTTAGGGTGGGATAGGTTAACGTGAAGATACTGAGGAGGGAGAGAGCGAAACAGAGAGGTGGAAGGGTGGTCTTGAATTAGTACTGGAAAGGTCGGTTTAGGGCACTGGCGTAGCCAAAGGGTGTTTTGGAAAGTTTAATCCCCCTCCACCCGCCACCTCCACAAAAATCGACATGTTTTAGGGGCGAAGCTCCTTATAGCGGCACCCGTTCGTCCCCCGTAGTATGTAACAAGTATAACATTTTGACCTCCAAGGTGGTGCCGCTGCAAGACTTCTTCTGTGCGTTGTTAAACAATAAAAAATAGTGCTCAATGTACATGTCAATGGCTGCTAATGGGGAATGAGAAACAGGAGCATTCGGCTTTTAGTTAACGCGCAGGCTGCGATCCCCATTAGCAGCCATTGGCATGTACATTGAGCACTATCTGACAAGAAATGGTTGCTATGTTATACTCGCTGGGTGTAACCTCCTTAGCTTTAGAAAGGTTTAGCGAGCGTTGAGCCGCAGTGCCATGAATACAATGAACTTGTATATACCATGAATGAACTCGAGGTGGTTAAAAATGGGAAGTAGATACGAAGCGCAAGCCGTATGAAAGTAAAAGCCGAATTCTCCGCCTCTCATTTCCCATTAGCAGCCATTGGCATGTACATTGAGCACTATCTGACTGAAAAAGTTTGCTACGTCCTACTCACTGGGCGTAACCTCCTTGGTTTTCGAAAGGTTTAGCGAGCGTTGGGCCGCAGTGCCATGAATACAGTGAACTAGTATATACCATGAACTCGAGGTGGTTAAAGGTGGGAAGTGGACCCGAAGCGCAAGTCGTAAGGAAGTGTGCGTGTGCCACCTCTCGTTTAGTCCTTGGAATGTCCGCTGGATGGCGGTGCTTCTATAATGAGAATATATGATGAAAAGATGCGAGATGGTGGTACTTGGAGTGTTGAATAGATGGACGAACGGACACATAGACAGATGCATGGGTGGACGCATGAACGGACGCATGCAGGGCGGCTGCATGGACGAACGCAGGGACGGACGCACGAACAGACGCACGCACGGACGGGCTGATAGACGCATGGACGGTCACACTGACGGACGCATGGACGGACGGAAGCAAGAACGAATGGATGGACGAATTCTTCGCCCCACTCTCCATCATTCACTCCATGGATATGCTGCCATTTTTTTATGCCGCATTTACAGACGCAAGATAGGGTCTGGCGGTTATGGCATGGACTGTTGACCCGAGGGCCACGACATCTAATCCCCGACGCGGCGGCTCCATTTTATAAAGGAGGCGATAATGCTCAAGTCCTGCGTGCTTATATTTAGATGCATGTTAAAGAACCCCAGGTGGTCGAAATTTTCGGAGCTCTAGACTATACGGTGTCTCTCTTAATCATACCGTGGTTTTGGCACGTAAAACCTCACATATTAACGCAAGCACGTATACATGAAGGGATGCTGCGATGTCTTTTAAGACCTGTGTAGTTGTTAATTGGTGAAAATTTTAAGCTTACTGTCATCTGAGGGTGCGAGAGGCTTAACGTACCACGTTTCAGAAAACCTCGCTGAGCCAACGTGGATAAAGATGGAAAATATTAATAATAATAATACGACCGCTTTTAGATCCATCGCGTTAAGCTAACACTCGCGCGAGGAGATTTCGCTTCGAGCGCTGAAAATAAAATTTCGACCGTTTTATCTTCCATTGACAAACCTATAAGGGCAAAATGTACTAGACGAAAAGCATTGAAAGAGTAAATCAACAGTCTAAACAGAGTCATCGCTCTATATCAGCCTTTTCTGTTTAAGTATGCGCATGCGCAAAATACGTGGCTCGTCCACTGCGTTGCGCTTCTTCGAGTCGTGGCGGCCTGGCGCGGCAGCTAGCTACCCACACGGAAGCCTCGAAGCATGTCGGCCGTCCAAGGCGACCGTTTCCCACGCAGCTCGTTCGTCCTCTTCGCGCATGCGCGCGATCGTGCGGCCGACGTTTCTGCGACGGCTCTCCTGCGCGCGCTATAGAACAGTCATGTCCCTCCTCCCCCCCACCACATCCCTCCTCGACTTGCCCATTAGCCTACGTGTCTGTTCCCGCCCGATCCTCCTGGACAGCCGAGAACGAAGGTCTGGCTTCGAAACAAGTACCCGTCACCGCAGGCAACCGCCCTGTCCACCGAATTCGGTGCAGTGCCGCCGAAGATGTAGAGTACGTAGTAGAGTTTGTGGCTCGCGCAAACCGCAGTGCACACGCAGGCCAATAGCCGTGTACGTTTAAGGAAATACTCAAAGTACACAGTTACTTTTGATCAGCTTAAATAATACGGGGAAAATAAATTATACAAAAACTATTAGGAACGCGGATTGATATGTGGGGTTTAACGTCCCAAAACCACCACATGATTATGAGAGACGCCGTAATGGAGGGCTCCACAAATTTCGACCAACTGAGGTTCTTTAACGTGCACTAAAATCTGAGCACACGGGCCTTCAACATTTCCGCCTGCATCGGAAATGCAGCCGCCGCAGCCGGGATTTTATCCCGCGACTTGCGGGTCAGCAGCCGAGTACCTTAGCCACTAGATCACCGCGGCGAGGCTATTAAGAACACTAAGATGATGAAAATAGATAAGCAAGAACTGGCGGACATAGTAAATATACAGCTGTGGTGCGCCAGTTCACTAAATGCCTGCGTGAGGCATACGTCTAAAGGACAGTACTGTTTCGCGCACATACTTTTACTTCCCCACACCACTTCACAATCGTTCAAAGAAGAGACGAGAAAATTCCGCGGATCTGTTGTACTCTTGGAAACTAAAGCCTCACGAAGATCGTTTGAGTTTAGGGTGCAGCAGCCATGACGCATGCGTGGCCCGGCCACAAACACTAAGGTGCCTATAGAGCTCTTAAAGTTTCATGGTTTCAAAAGCTCCGCGAAAGCGAAGATCGTGCGAATACGAACAGTTAACGCGTCACAGCAGCTGGCTAGTCCATTCTGGCACTTACATACCCAGTAGACAAAATGTATGCCTACCTGGGTCAAACACTTAACACTCAACGTTTAGGGAGATACAAGCTTCGATTGAAATGCTTTGAACTCCACTTCAAACGCTCACAACGACGGCAAATGGTCTCGCAATGTGTGACGCTGTTCTCTCGTGCGAACAATACTTTCAGAGAGTTGAGATGTTCGCAGAGAGAGATTTAAGATGAAAATGATGTTGGAACTTTTATTATTCGACGTAACACCGACCAGTGGCATGAAAACGCTTATGGACATGAAAACATTGACCAATTCGGTCCCAGACGTTCTGGCTACAGTCCGCGTAGATCCGTGGCTAGTTGAACGGACGTGTCCAGATACTCGACGTATGTCCTGTGCACTCCTATTCCTTTCCCTCGCCCACCAACGCGATGTCTTGAGTAAAAGAATTTCAACAAACTCGCTCAATTTATAATTTTCACGCAGTCGAAACGAAGTTCACGTAGCCGCATACAACCAATCATGGCACAACAAAAGGCAACCCACCAACCAGACCTCAAACTCCTCTAACGTTCAAACTCCGAGTGCACCGCCACTCGGCCCGGAAATTCCCTCACGTTTCTTCGGTCGACATAGCTTCGACCAACAGCTGCACGTATTTAACCGGGCCGCAGACGGCATGCAACCTCTCGAAGCCCCTCGCGTCGTCAGTTAGGCGGCAAACGCCTCTGCCAGAAACATCGACGCAGCTTGCCATTGTCTTCCTAAACTTGACCCTTGTGAGACCCTTGGGAAGAGGCCTAAGCAGAGACCGGTGGAAACGAACGCAGCGCCCTCTCCCGGACGGTCCCTCCGCGCCCAGCCGCGCGTCGCGTGTTCAATCATGCGTTGCACGCGGCGTGTAACACTCGCCTGCCAATCATCGCCGGAGGAGAACAGCTCGGATACAAGCTACCGTCGAATGCGTCGAGTGCGCACGTGAGCGATGGACGGATGTAGAAGCAGCAGGCAGAGAAAGAAAGGGCAAAAGGAAAAAGATGGGATGCATAAGGAAAGTGTAATACTGCTGCTACTGCTGCTGCTACAACTACAACTACAACTACAACTACAACTACAACTAATACTAACAATAACAATAACAATAACAATAACAATAATTATTGTTGTTGTCGTTGTCGTTGTCGTTCTTGTTCTTGTTCTTGTTGTTGTTGTTGTTGTTGTTGTTTTTGTTGTTTTTGTTGTTTTTGTTGTTTTTGTTGTTTTTGTTGTTGTTGTTGTTGTTGTTGTTGTTTTTGTTGTTTTTGTTGTTGTTGTTGTTGTTGTCGTTGTCGTTGTCGTTGTCATTCTTGTTTTTGTTTTTGTTTTTGTTGTTGTTGTTGTTGTTGTTGTTGTTGTTGTTGTTGTTGTTGTTGTTGTTGTTGTTGTTGTTGTTGTTGTTGTTGTTGTTGTTGTTGTTGTCGTTGTTGTTGTTGTTGTTGTTGTTGTTGTTGTTGTTGTTGTTGTTGTTGTTGTTGTTGTTGTGTGTTAATCGTCGAGATCCTACTTCCCGATACCACGACATGATTATGATAAACGACGTAATGAAGGCGCCGGAGATTTCGACCACCTCGAGTACTTCAACGTGCACAAATCAAAGTACTCGGGTCTCCAGCATTTTTGCTTTGACATAGAAGGCTTCTAAGATAAATCTTGGCGTCATTAAGTCTCTTGCTTGGGCTAGTTGGTGCATACTTGAACGCATATTTCAGGGCTGCGCGAGCAAAATAAAAAAAAAGATACCCGTACACCCGTCCTGGGTGTTTCGCTTCGTCCATGTATGTTTCGCGTAGCCCTGCGATATGTGCCACCTTTGTTAAAAATAATAAATTGCAAAAATTATCGCTGGTTAGACCCTGCCTCTTGAGACAACCCACGCACGCACGCACACAAATGTAACAAGACCACCAAGTGCACAAAGCGTTGGAAGAAGCTAATGTTGAAGTCCTCCGTTATGCGCAGAACGGACAAGAATATGTTCTTTCTTGTGCACATGCAGACATAGTAAACATATGCGCATATATATATATATATATATATATATATATATATATATATATATATATATATATATATATATATATATATATATATATATATATATATATATATATATATATATATATATTATTGCGTGTGCGTGTGTAAGTTTTTTATCTTGGTATCATCATTGTTGAAATTGTTGTAGTGGTGGTGGTAGTAGTAGTAGTAGTAGTAGTAGTAGTAGTAGTAGTAACAGCAGCGGCAGCGGCACCAGCAACAACAGCAGTAGTAGTAGAAGGAGGAGGAGTTGTTCATGTTGTCCTATACACACAGGTGCATTTCCACAGACTAGCACAAAACAGTCGCGCACCTGCGTTTCTCGCGATCAAGAAAAAGCGGTCTCCTCGGCGTACACAATAGAAACGCAAAAGAAACAAATCTATATTTTCAACACTGTTTTCTTTTTCTTCTTAACGTCTGCGTGAACAGACAAAAAAAGCGCGCAGCACCGCAAAACACGAACTCTTCCCTGCCACGCGAGCCTCGACATGAGAGTACCGCATTCAAACTGAGAACGGCTGCAGCTGGCCAGGAAGCAGCCGCGCCCCATCTCGACAGCACGACGATGCCGGGACGTTCTTCCGGCGGTTCTGTCGCGAAGAAAACTAGCGACGGCTCCATCGAAAGACCACGTGCTCGCTCCGAAATGCACAACGCGTGCCTTTGCAAGACGAAAATCGAGTGTGGTCTGTATAACCTGACAAAAAGCAAATAAATAGCATTTGCGAAGCGAGGAATGCCTGATATGGTGCTGAGAGGGTCCTCCGGACCTGATATTTAGGGGCGAAGCTCCTTATAGCGGCACCCGTTCGTCCCTCGTAGTCATAGTCGTAGTGTGTAACCAGTGTTACATTTCGACCTCCAAGGTGGTGCCGTTGGGAGATTTCTACTGTGCGTTGTTGAACAATAAAAAAAATTCGCAGCATGCGCGTTAACTGAAAGCCGAATGCTCCTGTCTCTCATTCCCCTTTAGCAGCCATTGGCATGTACATTGAGCACTATCTGACAAGAAAGGGTTGCTACGTTATACTCGCTGGGCGTAAGCTCCTTGGTTTTAGAAAGGTTTAGCCAGGAGGCTATGGTTTAGCGATCGTTGGGCCGCAGTGCCATGAATACAGTGAACAAGTATATACCATAAACTCGAGGTGGTTAAAGGTGGGAAGTAGACCCGAAGCGCAAGCCGTAAGAAAGTGTGCGTGTACTACCTCTCGTTTAGTCCTTGGAAAGTCCGCTGGATGGCGGTGCTTCTATATGGGGAATATATGATGAAAAGATGCGAGATGGTGGTACTTGGAGTGTTGAATATATAGATGGACGAACGGACACACAGACAGATATATGGATGGACGCATGAATGGACGCAGGGGCGGCTGCATGGACGAACGCAGAGACGGACGCACGAACAGACGCACGCACGGACGGTCGGATGGACGCATGGACGGTCACACAAACGGACGCATGGACGGATGGAAGCAAGAACGAATGGACGGACGAATGCTTCGCCCCACTCTCCATCATTCACTCCATGGATATGCTGCTATTTTTTTTTGTTATGGTTAAAGCCACGAGTGCCTCGTTGATGCGGCCCCATATTGAAGCCCTGCAATGCATTTTTCAAGTAGCCACAGAATGGATTCACTAAAGAAACTTATTGTCTCACGGATTCACCGCCGCGGTTTCACAGAATCCTTCCAGTACGAGCGGATTTACAAAGATTCGTCACACGCCGCAATCTGACTATGACCAAGACCTTGAGCCCTTTTTGTCACTGTGTGTGTGTGTGCGTGTGTGCGCGTGTGCGTGTGTGTGCGTGTGTGTGTGTGTGTGTGCGTGTGTGCGTGGGTGCGTGTGTGTGTGCGCGTGTGTGCGTGTGTGTGTGTGTGTGTGCGTGTGTGTGTGCGTGCGTGTGTGCGTGCGTGTGTGTGTGCGTGCGTGTGTTCGTGCGTGTGTGCGTGCGTGTGTTCGTGCGTGTGTGCGTGTGTGTGTGTGTGTGTGTGTGTGTGTGTGTGTGTGTGTGTGTGTGTGTGTGTGTGTGTGTGTGTGTGTGTGTGTGTGTGTGTGTGTGTGTGTGTGTATTTTCATGTGCGCGACTTCTCAGTGTCATCGCGCGAGCACGCGTGAACAAGTCACGGCCTCCCGCGGCGACCCCAGTAACAACCGAATGCGCCAAGCTCCAATCGGCCAATGGCTGATATTAGGCCTGGTATCTATAGTGATTTCGAGCCTAGAAAACAATCTTTAGATGACTTCTAGAATTTCTTGTAAATTTCAGGCTGCGCGCCATGATATATTTGGCACGCGTGTTATCTGGAGTCTCGACTTCCGACCGGCAACGTTCTCTGACCACGCTCAAAAAGTGTTGCAAGGCCCCTTCAAGCGAAGCATGCTTCGCGAATAGAGTTGTACAAAAACCCGTGGCCCAGCTGCGTTGACGATGACGTCGTGTGACGTCGTGTGATGCCGCGGCACGTGTAGATAAGTGTGACACGTTTCGGCGTCATCATGACGTCGGACGATGACGTCGTCACGCGATAGCGTCATCCACACCATCACTTGGTCAAGGTTGGGCCATTCCCAGAGGTTGTGCAAACAAAATGGCTTATTGGGCGAACCAATGGATCACGTTATCTCGAAATGCGAGCGCTTAACTGAACAACGACTATGAAAGGACAGTGGGACAAACGCCAGTAATCATGTGGGAATCACGGGATCGAACCCCGGCTGCGACGGCTGCATTTCCGATGGAGGCAAAAATGCTGTAGGCCCGTGTGCTCAGATTTGGAAGCACATTAAAGAACCCCGGGAGATCGAAATTTCCGGAGTCCTCCACTATGGCGTCTCTTATAATCATATGGTGGTTCTGGGACGTTAAAACCCACATATCAATCAATCAATAATTTTGTGGGGTGAAAATACTTTCGTGGGCGTTGCAAGGAGCATCGGAATAGACTGAGCACGCCAAGGCAATTCAATGCGAGTCACTCACAATGAGCCAGGTTAATGTATGGCCAAGTAAACTGCCGATTTTCGTTTTAACAAGTTAAATAGAGCAACAGGCTGCCTTTCGTTTAAAGCGAGCGCCTTATATTCAACATCAAACGCAAAAAGTAACTAACGGATTCGGCTGTGTCAACACGAGTCAGGCAAAACAACTATCAGCATGTGGTGACGTCACAGGCCACAAAATTTCGTGACGTCAGTATGGCGTCACACCACGTGACGACACGTGATGACGTCAGAGCATGTCATCATCACTTGGTCAAAGGTGGGGCCGATCACGAGGCACCGCAAAGCTACGTGAGGCATGCGTGAGGTGTAAAAAGCACTCCAATGCCTCCGATTCCATAGGCAGTGCAAAAGCACCTTGGAAGCACAAGTCCTACTGTCGCGAAGAAAAAGATGGCTTGCAGCTTGTTGCATTAGCGAAATGCACCAGGGGCCGTGTGTCATTTTGTTGCCGTCTTATTGGGATGTTGACGCTTTGAAATGTTGCGGGCTATGAGAGGCAGACACGAGTGATTATACACACGGATCACTTACAAGCACAGCGCAGTCAGCGATCAAAGTCACTGACTGCACTGGTCAACATCACTGACAGTAAGTGATTGTCAGTGATCAAGGTCACCGAAAAGTAATCAACATTATTAACAAGTGTTCGATTGGCGGCCTTCACTCGGCCCACTTCATGTTCGCCGCTGATTTCTCGGAGCGAAGAACACAGCATTCCCGGCGGCGAGGGGGCACCGTCTAAGTACAGTTAAATATCTCTGCTGAATGGAGGTCCGTATACAGTTTGGCCCGGATGAACGTGGATTATGACGCTGATTGTCGTAGGGGACGATGTAGCGGGGCGCCTCGAGCGATTACGCGCGCGACATCGCTTACTTGGTGAGCCAATGAACTTAACTGTCCCTTGGTTTGTAAACAGGCTCCAGTGATACTGACGTTTACGTTATCCGAGCATAGTAACAGAGATCGGCAGGCACTGGATCACTATTATCTTATAGTAAGCCAAAGCAAGTTTTGACTTCTGAGCTAGACTGGATAACCGGTATCGTAGTATGCGAAGTGACGAGCCTTCCTTGGCAATCCATCCCACTGCTTAAAAAATTCACACGGTAACTTATTACCTAAGACGCCTCGCAGGCAAAAGCAATTTTCTTTTTCTCAGCCAATCCTACTAACTCTCCCCCCCCCCCTCCTTGAAGGCACTCTGCACGTAACGTTTTACAGTGCCTCCGCGGTGACCCATTATTTTAACAGGCGATGTAATGCGATGACGTCGTCGTGTGACGTCACTATATGACGTCACAATGAAGTGACATATTTCGGTGACTGGTAACGGTGTGACGATGCGCATGGGTGACGTCATTTTGTGATGTTAGTTTTTTTTTTTGCGTAATTGCCGTTGACGCCGACAACAGCAACGCTCTGGCCCAGCATCCTTAAACGTAAGACTGCGCTGGCTCCCATGTAGTACACTACCCATGTCCATCGTTTTTCCAGCTACCCCTCGGATCAGTGAGCCGGAATGCATTCCGCCAAAGTTGCGCACCGATGGCGGAACGTCCACACTCACGGCGGCGAAGTTATGTTCGAGCAAGTGCGGTACACCGCGCAGCTGGAGTCTTGACGCTCGCAGGGAGCGGCCGTCGTGCGCCGCAGCAGCTGTGCATGTTCGTCGCTTTCTGCGCTCATGCTGAGGCGGCAACAAAGGGACTCACGCAGTGGTGTGCTATTTCAGCCGCCACTCGCGTGTGCGTCACTCGTGAGCGTTAACACGACGGAACTCGTTTGCTAGAGCTGTCACTCATAACAGTAGTTGATACTCTTCTAGTTTTATTCATAGGCGTGCGCATGAAGCGGGGTGGGGGGGGTCCACTTTAAATACCTTTCTCGTATCTTAAAGATGGATCATTTCTGAAAGTGATTTGGCGCAAGGATTCCAACATATCGATACCGATATCCGAAATGTCTATAGTCGGGACACTGGTTCTGGGGCGTTTTTTTTTTCTTTTTATAGTTTTCTTTCGAGGTTGTGTATCAACACACGGTGACCACAGGGCATGTCTTGCGAAAGAAACGCTTTAGACTACTCATGCCAGTGTAGCTCACGAACACACTTTATAACAGAATTAAAAAATGTGGGACGAAGACGGTCACGTGTGGCCAGCAAGACATGCGTTTGAGATCCCTGCTGTACAATGCTATAGGGAACCAGCGTTAAGGTTACCGCGGTCGCACTGACGGTCAGAGCCGCTCTCGCTGACGTAACCCGCTTTGCACAGCCTCTCTCCGTCTTCCAGCGCCTTCCTGTGAAAATAGACCCTGGGTAAGGAAGCGATAATGAGAACCGCACTGCAATATTACTGGCGCAAGGGCTGCTAGAGCTGTTCATGCCAAAATCAAGCACGGAAACAGCGCACGCGCGAGCGCTCGCAGCGGCACACTGCGGCCGGTTCTCGAGCGAACAGCTGAGTTATGTCGCGACTCCCTGCCCGGGCCCTTTTAGATGCGAAGCAGCTTATGGTCGGGGCTTGTCCCTTGTCCGTCGTCGTAGCACCGCTAGTACTCGGAGCACCCACTAGATGGCTCCACGGTAGAGCGCTCACTCCACTCCGGCGCGGACTCTGGTATTAGTGGAGACCGCTAGCCGCGCTGCTCTGCTCTGTAAAAAACTAGCGCTTACTCCTCTCTCTCTCTCTCTCTCACACACACACACACACACACACACACACACACACACACACACACACACAGCGTAGTAGTATGAAGGAAGGCATGAGCGCGGTGGAGGCGACGGCTCGGAAAGCTGATGTGTGTGCAACAATGAACGTCTTCGGTTATGAAGAAAGAGCACCTCTTGACAGAACTTTAGGTCGACCAATAACTGTTTCGCATATTATACTAAGCATTCTATTTACAGATGTGTTCCATTTTTTTCAGTGCGCCACCTATCCAGCGCTGATCTCAAGTACGCATTCTACTAGCACAGGGGTCAGCAACCGGTGGCTTGGGGGGCAGTATTATGCGACTCTATGCACGACATCGGACTTGTCCCCCTAACCTTACAGCTTCGTAGCTGACAGTCGACATTTCAGGTTTGAACGAACATGTTATTTTCGTTTGTTAATTATGTTTGGTTGTAACTTTATGACATACGCGAGCAAATAAACTTTATTTTCGACATCGTTTGGTGAATTACGGTACATTCATTTGACTTGTTTTTCCCGGCAAGACCCTACGACACCCCTCCTAGCAGCCCTCCTCCTCCCTGCTGGCAATTCGCCGTCCAGCGCGCCACTCTGTAAGCTTTATACAACTTGGCCCTCCGCCTCAAAAGGTTGACAACTTCTGTACAGTCAGATGTGTCAGTAAACAGATTCCCTGAACTAGGTGTATGTAGAATAAATTGCGGACGCTTTACCAGTGGACGCTTTAAGTTGAAAGCGTCCACTGGAACTCTACTGTGGGAGACGCATCAGCTGTCCAGGATGTTGAGACCAAATAAGCGACTATTCAGTCGCTTAGTTGGTCAATAAGCTGTCACAGGCCCCGAAAATGAATGAGACAATGAATGCTCAGAACAAATTGTGAACGCATTAAAGCACTATACGCACACCACTATGGGAGAGCCATGAACTGTCCCGATACTTTCAAGGAAGCCAGACGAACGTTAGGCAGGCAAAGGATATGTGTGTATAGAAAAGTGTTGAACGATTTACTAAATAGTACTTCATACTGATTGATATGTTTGATATGTGAGGTTTAACGTCCCAAAACCACCATATGATTATGAGAGACGCCGTAGTGGAGGGCTTCGGAAATTTCGACCACCATGGGGTTCTTTAACGTGCACCCGAATCTGAGCACACGGGCCTACAACATTTCCGCCTCCACCGGAAATGCAGCCGCCGCAGCCGGGATTCGATCCTACCTGCGGGTCAGCAGCCGAGTACCTTAGCCACTATAGGCTACCGCGGCAGAGTGGAGAGTACTTCAAACTCTTTCATGGGCGAGCAGAAAGCCGTCCCATGAACCTGCGTTTAGAAAAAAAAGTGAATAACAATTTTGAGTACTTTGTACTCTACTATGGGAGAGCGTAAAGCCATCCTGTGGGGCTCACACTTGATGAGAATTAAAAGTTTCAGGTACGGGCAAACGCCCGTACCACTTCGAATTGTTCGAGGACCACCTCGATCATCAATCTAATGTTCAGAAAGAGTGGTTGACGATTTAGAGTACTTGTTGCTAGAAAGAGTGGGTGACGATCTAGAGTACTTGTTGCTAGAAAGAGTGGTTGACGATTTAGAGTACTTGTTGCTCACCTATGGGAAAGCTGGAAGCCGTCCAGTGGACCCCACTTTTGATGAGGCCGCATCGACAAAAATTACGCGCACTCACGTGGCCCACGAGGCAAACGTGGCAAGCGTTGCAAGTCACAAATTTCGAAGCTTAGTGTTTTAGAAAAAGTATTTAACGATTTTAGAGTACTTGGTACTCTACTGTGTGTGAGCCATCCCGTGGGCCTCACACTTTAGGAGGCCGCATCAACGAATTTGGAAGGAATAGAAAAATGAAAACGACAGATACTACCCTAGGGATAAATTTCTACGGTAGTGTGTTTGAAGAAAAGTGGTCAGCGATTTCGAGTACTTCGTACTCAATTATGCGAGAGCAGTTAGCCGTTCCGATTCTGAGAGGTGCTGAAAAAAGAGAACACCACGCTCTTTAAAGTTAAGAATCTTTCTCCAAGACACACGGTTGGAAAGAAAAGTCACAGTGATTCCCAAGTTCACAAACCTGTCATCTTGTGGTGCTGTTTCAAGGAAGCTAATGTCGATTTTCCAAAAGAAATTTTTGCTAAGGCACATGCAAACTAAATACACGCCAACGCGCGTTATGTCGGGCGCATTTCCTTTATTTTGAGACTGAATATAGGTGTCCTATGGAGTAAATGCATCTTGGCACTCACCTCTAATTTCACTGCCCCGTCACCATCTCAAGCATAAGACTTTATTTGGCCTCCGTGCGTTAATAAAAGCTCGCCCTTTTTTTTTTCTCGCAAGGCTCTGCTCGCATTGTACTTTGTTTTCATTCATAGTCACATCAATTACGGCATCACTTCATGGGTAAACACGTACGCTTGTCACTTGTCATCAATTACACACATCAAAAATCAGGCAATACGCATCATCACTTCCACGTCCACACAATCTTCGCATGCCTCTGCATTACTCCGCTCATACAATATCTTGCCGGTTATTTATTTGTTTCAATTCAAAATAGTCGTAATAAGTGCGAAGCATTTCTTAGTGAACTTCGGAGACTTTGAGCGTATCTATCTATCTATCTATCTATCTATCTATCTATCTATCTATCTATCTATCTATCTATCTATCTATCTATGTATCTATCTATCTATCCGCCTACGACTTTTAGCTCTCCTGGCCGTTTCGATAATGGCATCAATACCAAACTTGGTATGGCATAACATAACTGTATGAAAAACTTATTTGGTTAGTCACATGTATGTGATGAATGTCATGATTTACATTTCATGACCATGCAGCTCTTGCGGTGGTTTCGTTCGCATGACATGTTGCAAAACTGGTATGCTATGACACGATTGCATGGCGAACACAAGCGACGGACCCTAACGTGAAAATCGTGATGTGCGTGTCATGTAACAACATGACTACATGTCACGCTCATGATGCGCTCATGGCCATTTGGCTATCGTCACATATACCAAATTTGGTATTACAGTACGTGAATGGATGACGAAGGTATGTGACTGGTACAAACATGACAATTATGAGATGCGCGTCATATGAGAACATGACTACATGCCACAGTCAAGACGCCAATACATTTCGACATGACCCGGTGCGCGTGCTCGCAGGCGTTGCCTTGGGGTCCCGTTGCAGTCTTGTACTTTGGGACCCTCTTCTGTATATTTTACTCCCTGTAACTTACTTTATGACATGATAATAAACTGATTGATTGATTGATTGATTGATTGCCAGGCACCGGTCCTGCCATATACTCGCAGGCACGCGCCGCGTTGCATTGCTTTGACGCATGCGCGTTTCAGCGCGTCCTGCGTAGCTCTGTCGCAAAAAGAGAAAGAGGCAGTGTTGTCTGGGTAACGCATTGGCACGAAATGCAGCATGTCGCATTTCGCGCCGGTCGCGTCGGGCCATACCGACGAACGCTGGTCGCGCCTGGCGTCAGACTATAGAGTGCTCGCGTTTTGCTAACGTAGCGTCGATTTGCCCAGCGTGCGCGCGCGTCAACGCCACATTAAAGTATAATGGGCCCTTCATGATGCACTCGGGGCCGTTTTGCTAGCTCGACATATACCGAATTTGATGTTACATGACATCAATGGATGACGAAATATATGACTCGTGCAAACATGACAATCCTGACACGCGTGTCATGTAAGAGCATGACAACATACCACGCTCATAGCTGGCTCGCGGCCGTTTTGCTAGCTCCATATATACTAAATTTGCGTTATATACTAAATTTGGTATCACGTGACGTGAAAAGATGGCGAAGGTAATCAACACATCCAAACATGATAATCATGACACGGAAGGCATACGTCTACATTTACCTCCACCTCGTAACGTTGTGCTGATTTTAAAGTGACATATCAACCTTTCTCATTCGTGCTTCGCATACCATCTATTCCCACTGTACGTGGGATCTGCAAATTTTTTTTTATTCTACAAACTGCTTCATAACAACCTGCCTCTTCCATTTATGTCACGTGATTCTTCACACAATAAAAACGTGACGAGATTTGCAGCCAACAAATTTTTTTTTGTTACCAATAGTTCATAGTAATTACGGCAAAAAACATCGGCGTTCACTGCAATTTAACTCTGGAATGAATTGCAGCCATCAAATCTCGCGTTTCCGTGGCAGCCTTCAAAAATGACCTCAAACATCACTATCTTAGCTAAGTGTATCATGCCATATCTCTTTTCAAATCGACTTTTTTTTTCTCATTACCTGTGCCTTTTGTTTTCTCTTGATGCGCTTATTCACGTTCCACTGATATAATTGTATATGCTTCAACTCACTTGTTTTGATTTTGCTCCATATTCCGTTGTTTTGCTGTACTAGTCATTGCGCTCTGTATATGCATAATTAACAAAGGGTCCCACTACAGTTTCTTACTTTGGGACCCTAGCCTGTATATTGTTCATGTTGTAAGGTCTTGTTTTGAAAGCAATAAACTGAAACTGAAAGCATCAAGCTACTATTCAACAGTGCTAAATACACGCGCCTCCAACGGAGCAAGCTTGCGTGCGTAAGCAAGGTATATATAAAAATCGCAGCATATGCACGGAGCGAATGATGATGAGCGGAGCGAATGATGATGAGCGGAGCGAAGCGTCCGTCCATGTGTCCATCCGTCCCTCTGTGTGTCCAGACGGACGGATATAACCACGGACGGACAGACGAAAGCACGGATGCACAGAAGCACGGACGGAAAGACAGACGCACGGACGGAAGCACTATGGACGAATGGACAGTTGGCATCACGGACAGACTCACAGACGGACGGACGGACGGACAGAAGGAAGCACGGACGTACGGGCGAGCAGAATGTACGTAAAGGCGGACAGCATGGACGTACGGGCGGACAGAATCACGGACGCACGGACGGAAGCACGAACGGGCGGACGGACGCTTCCCCACACTCCGTGAATATCTGTCAAAATGGTTGATTGGGCGAGTTGGTGATACATGACTAATTATGAAATGGAAGCGCACAACGTAGAAGCAGACGGAAAGACAGGGACAAGCGCTAACTACCCAAATTAGTCCGTGAATAATTAGTCCGTGATAATTAGTCCGTGAATATGCTGTGAAAATCACTAACGCCATCTAGTTGTATTATTCCCAAGACACACAGCGCCATCTACAACTCATAAAGTATAGGTAGCCACATACTACTACTACGATTACCGAGGAGGGAACGACTAACGGCCTAATGATAGTTCACCCCTAAAAAAGGAAGATTTCGACCGCTATAGGCAATCTTCTACTCTGTGGCGTACTAGAACAATGTTCCTAGTACACTATATACTGGGGTATCTAATACTAATAGCCGCTGACACCTAATAGATACCTTATGGCTATCTACTATACGGGACAGCCGCAAGATGCGCCGATTTTTAAAAGGGCCCTGCAACATACTGAGCAGCTCCATCGCCGTCACGTTAACCGTTTCGCAACGTGCACAGCTTCTACGACTCCTGGACAAGTTCCGTTCAACACCTTTTGAAGTAGCCATGGAATGCATTCACTAAAAGAGGTTATCGCCTCACGAAGTTATCACCACATTTTCTTTTCATCCATTCAGTACGAGCAGAGTAAGAAAGATTAGTCACACGCGGCAATTGTATTCCCTTTTCTCTCATTCCGACAAAAGCGCTGAAAGTTAAGCAGGGAGGAATGGCAGAGGGAAAGGAAATACGTCACACACACATCGTGATCTTGAGCACTTTCTCTCTCTCTCTCTCTCTCTTTCGAATACGCTGCCTCTCACTGCGATCGCACGTTGCGCGCACGCGTGGAAAAGGTCTGCCGCGGTGGCCCCAGTTACGACTGAACGCACCATGTTCTAGTCAGCCAATGGGTCAATTGCTGATATACATCGGGTGGAACGAATGGTTTTTGAGCTTGTAACATCATTTGTAGACAGAAAAAAAAAGGCGATTTTTAGGTCACTTAGCATTTATAGTATATTGCAGGCCGCGTGCTGCGCTATATATATATATATATATATATATATATATATATATATATATATATATATATATATATATATATATATATATATATATATATATATATATATATGATATGTGTGTGTGTGCGTGTGCGTGTGTGTGTGGTTCCCTCGACTACAAATCGGCGGATTTTTCATGACCATGATCATAAAGTGTTGCAGGGCCCTTTGAAGTGTAAAGCCTCGAATGTTTCATCAAGCTCAAAAACCTAACCTTCGGTGTCAACACGATGGACGAAATATATCATCGTATAATGAAGTCACCCTATGACGTCATCAAACGTCACGCTTAGATCAATCGATTAAGTATTTCTGACGTCATCATGAAGTCGATCACGTTGTAAGATTTTGGATGGTGACGTCATGACATGGCATCTTCAATCGGTCAAAGGTTGGTCGATCATGAAAACCACGTTGAGTGCAGAAAGTTTTCTGGGGAACGCGGGCGGTGAACACGATCGACTGAGAAGACAAATAAAAAAGATGACTATCGTCACCTTCGAGTCGGCTTAGGTATAAGGGAGCATTCTATCTATCCATCTATCTATCGATCGATCTATCTATCTATCTATCTATCTATCTATCTATCTATCTATCTATCTATCTATCTATTAGTAGAGCCCGAGAGTTCCTGTAGAAGGCGGTGACATACATCCATAGAACATAATTGGATGCTCAAAAAAAAAAAAAGAAAA
Organism: Rhipicephalus microplus; assembly: GCF_013339725.1. Classification (NCBI taxonomy): domain Eukaryota; kingdom Metazoa; phylum Arthropoda; class Arachnida; order Ixodida; family Ixodidae; genus Rhipicephalus; species Rhipicephalus microplus. The sequence continues at coordinate 168,003,096 of NC_051165.1, forward strand.
GAGAAAGGAAGTAGTTACATTGATGCAATAAATGCAAGCAATAATAAATAGCGCACAGCACATGGAGGAGAAAAAACCAGGTCCACGCGCAACGCGCAGCACAGTCGCAGCTAAAGCTCGAAGAGCAGCCTTACAGAGCCTTTTCTGAACACTATTTGGGTAACTGCTACAAGCACGCTTTCTCGGTAGCCAATACGCCATGAATAATCATAATTTCTGTGTGGTAGGCCAGCATTCCTAATGATGACGATGACGGTGGTGGTGGCCTAAATGCATGGCTCACACCCACTCTGGGGGATCGTTGAGAAAGAAAGAAAGAAAGAAAGAAAGGAAGGAAGGAAGGAAGGAAGGAAGGAAGGAAGGAAGGAAGGAAGGAAGGAAGGAAGGAAGGAAGGAAGGAAGGAAGGAAGGAAGGAAGGAAGGAAGGGAAGGAAATAGGTGGAAAAGAACGGCAGGGAGGTTAACCAGCCTATAGGCAGCCGGTTTGCTACCCTGAGCATGAGAGGTGAATGGGGAGATGAAAGATAGAGAGAAGAGAGGGTAAGGAAACGAGTAATTTGATAGATGGGCATTCGCTATGCAGTATTTCGTCATTCTTCTGAGAAGGGCGTTTATTCGCTATACACACTTTGGACGACCCACTCGTTACGCAATTCGCATTGTGTGACGCCTGGTTGTTCATTCGCCGTTCGAAACGCTTTAATGCTCACATCACCGCGATTTCTTTCCAGACACCAAGCCTGCTTAAGGCACGTTTGCAAGCGAGTTACAAGCACTAGCGTAGTTCAAAGGTAGAATGCTGGGCTGGCACGCAGGGGGCCCGGGTTCGAATTACACTGTGTTGTTATTGTTTCTAATTGACTGAAGTTTTTTTTCTCTCTCTGATTTCGCGTGATATTGATCACGGACGGCGGCGGTGGCTGACGACCACGGCGCGGCACGTGACCCGCGTTGTGATCTCGTAACAGGTTTCGCTGTAAAACAAGTTGGGACACAAAACATGCAGAAGCATTACACAACAAAGAAAAATACAAGCCAGCGGAATGAGCTACAAATTAATGAACGTCCAGATTACGACACACTTGTCACTCCGAGCGGCTTCGCAGATCGCGTCTATTCAACAATTTTGATCTCCTTTCTACTACTTTTGAATAATAATGTTATATAGGGTATTACGTCCCAAAAACCACGATATGACTCAGAGATGCCGCAGTGGGCGGCTGCGTAAATTTTGACCATCTGGTGTTCTTTAATGTGCACTGATATCGCAAAGTACGCGGGGCTTCTCTACCATGTCGCCTCCATCGAAATTCGACAGCCAGGGCCGGAATCGAACCTGTGACATTCGCGTCAGCAGCCTTGCACCTGAACTACTGATCCACCACGGCGGACCATGCATGCACCTATAAATGTAAGCGCACGGGCCCCTGGCATGTCGCCTCCATCGAAACGCAGCCATCGCAGCCGGGATTTGCTCCTGCGGATCAGCAGTCAAGCATTATAACACCGAGACAATTCGTGGAGGGCTCAAAAAAAACGACATCTACATTTTACATTCCCGCAAGGGTGTTCGAAAGACCAAGAGAAACAGGCTAACATGACCGAGGCGTCCGGACAAGGACTCCACCGCAGTCACCACGTCATCACCATTCTCAGTGCTACGAAGATTTTTGCGAGCACTCAGGGAGCAAGAGAGTGGATACGAACAATGGCAAGAGGCAACTTGGACACGCTCAGCTTCTTTATTATTATTTTTTGCTCGCTGTCTTCCCCCCTTTTACAGATAGGTGCACACACGTTCCGTGAAACATTCTTTTCAATCTCGTGATCCCTACCCCCGCACTTCGGCACGTACATACAATTATGCAACAAGCCGCAAACCCGTAACCGCCACGAACACAAAGGCCCACATTGAGCATGCGTAGCCACAGCTCGGTCAGCACTGGCTCGATGACCAAGAGTTGGCTCAAGATGCCGTGCCTCGATTGGTCACAGCTCTCTTCGTGATTGCCATCGCTGTTCCGTGGTTCTTTTTGGCAAGCGATGGAGCCACAACAGGGCAAAAAGAATGGGATGGTAAGAGAGACTTCACACGGTGTGTGTGTGTGTGCGTGCGTGCGTGCGTGCGTGTGTGCGTGTGTGTGTGTGGGTGTGTGTGTGTGTGTGTGTGCGTGTGTGTGTGTGTGTGTGTGTGTGTGTGTGTGTGTGTGTGCGTGTGCGTGCGTGCGTGCGTGCGTGTGTGTGTGCGTGTGTGTGTGAAAGAGAGAGAGAGAGAGAGAAAGGAACACAAAAGTACGGCGCCTACACAATCCTGCCTCGCACACCACTTGAGAATATCCCGTCGATATATGAGCGGCCAGCTGCTTTTACGGCGTGTCCTTTTGCAGCCGCATCGCACCCCGCACGACGCGGCCGTTATTCAGCTTGGCACGCGCTCTCGCCGACACAGTCCCGTAGATCACGCGGCCGGCCATCGGTGGACGAACCGTAGCACGCGTCCGTCCAAAGCAGGCATGGCTCGCTTCGCACGCGCGTAGGCGGGTCCCGACGTCGAGGAAGATTAACGCAGCGTGAAGCCGCGGGCGCGTTTCCCGCGAGCTGGCTCGTATGCAAGACCTCACGTGTACGACGTCGCCCCTTGTATTGACGAATCACCTTGGAGGGCCGGGGATACCGATGACGACCTTGACGGGAGGTCGTGCGACCGCGAGCTTATTATGCGGCGAAATGTATTTAGAATCTCCGTGCCCACCCTATAGACTGTCGGTACATCTTGTTGCTCGAGCACGCTGTGGCTAATCGCGAGGACGTGGGGAAAAGCGCGACTTCTTGTCTGTTTTCCTTTTCGTCGGATGGAAGCTGCATGCGACGAAGGTCGACAAACGTACGCTGGGGCCCGCGTTCCTGAAGACAATTCATTGGCGTATTCGGTCATTCCAGCGACGCAGGCGGCGCCACGCGGCTTTCTTCCGAACCTGGAACACTGTGATAAGTCTGCGACGCAGTTTGGTCTCGCGGTATTCATAAGCGCTGATTCCTTTTCATTGAAACATCTATGCGTCTCTTTAGCGAGAAAAACTGTGGTCGGCAGCGAAACCAGAGGGCCTGACGAGCTCTGCTGCCCGAGACGCGCACCACAGCCCCATCTCTTCCGCCATTTTGACTTACCGTCGCGCCACCTATAGTCGTTAGAATGATAGAATGGGAACGCCTTTCGTGCGTGGCTAGGTGTCACCCCACGGGCACCGCGAGTGTCGCTCATTGTTCAGCAGGGGCAAAATAATGTCGACACGGAAACCAAAGCTAAAGGATCATCATCTTCCTTTGGCTCGTTACACCGTATAGGCAGCAAGAAAGTCATGACATGGACGCTGGTTCAGCCCGCTACGCCGTCGGCAGCAATATGGCCATGACATGGACGCTGTTACTGTTAGCAGTGAAGAAGGTGGGGCTACCTGATGCAACCCACAAGTTCACTAGGCTCTGTCCTTAATGAATGGGTTGAGCAACAATACAATGGGGTCTTAGAGGGGGTAGCAGAATCAAGGACAAAGGAGCTGGTTCATTTCTAGGTTCCGGCACGCTATGTTAAGAACATAAACCGGTGGCATGGCTGCCTTTTTTTTTCTTCAATACCTCACTAATCCTAATGAGGATTGTAGCCACGCAGTGCGAGACCGTCATCGTCTTCTTTTTTTTTTCAACACCGCCATCAACAAAACGACAAAGGCTGAGCTGTAGAGCAACTCATACTCTAATGTCGTTAAATAAACTTGCCAATACTTCATCCGTCTTTTGTCAATACTTCTATCGTTATCTGTGATTTATTATTTATTTCTCTCTGTTATTTATTTATTGGTTACGAAACGGTAGAACGTCCACTACAATATCCTGCGAGTGATGGGGATGGGGGCTATATATCCTTTGGCGTGGTGACACCCAATGTAGTTCTGTTGATATCGACGAAGCGTCTGTTCGATAGCCACATACCTGTCTCAATAAAAAAATGATTTGATTGGTATGTGGGGTTTAACGTCCCAAAACCAACACATAATTATGAGAGACGCCGTAGTGGAGGATTTCGAAAATTTAGACCACTGGGGGTTCTTTAACGTGCACCCGAATCTGAGCACACAGGCCTGCAGTATTTTTGCCTCCATCTAAAATGCAGCCGCCGCAGCCAGGAATGGATCCCACCATCTGCGGGTAAGCAGCCGAGTACCTTAGTCACTAGACCACCACGGCGTGGCTGTACTAAATAACCTTCCGTTCATCAAGAGACGTAAAAAATGCTGTTGTTCGTTTTTGTTTTATTCATGTAACAAAAGAACCACTTGACATTACTATGGGAAATGCCGCGATTGGTTCAAAAGTTCAATTTTCGTTTGGTTAAACTGGACAGGTCGTGCCATCTAGCGGGTTCCTGTTGAACCGAGCACGCCCGCCATCTCGGAGCCAATGGCAGGAAATTGTTCAATGGTCGTTGTTGTTGCTGTGGCTCTCAATGCTTTTGTTCTGCTGCTATACTAAGCCACGCAGTAAAGCCAGGCAACGTTGTGCCCGGCAAGAGTGACGTGAGACGTTCGGCTTGAGGCGGGTACTTAGAAGTGTGCTAACCCAATGGGAACCACTAAAGTGCAACTTGTTTTTGAAAATAAGCCCTTCCTTGACACAAAATTAAGATTACGATCTTCCTGGACCACTATTTCAAGAATCAACGTCAATTTAGTAGTTCCCTTTGGTGTCTCTTTAAAGGACGACAGATCTGCGGCATGTTCTTGCGTATTTCTCGTTTCCTGCAGGCTTTCCCTAGATTCCCATATTAGTTTACCTTAGTACAGACTCGCGAATGCGCTGTCCCCTTCTTATCGGCCAGTGGCGCCCTCTAAATAGCTTTCGCAACGCTGCACAGTCGCCATACAGTGGCACTGCGAGACAGCCTTCGTGCACACATGCTCTGTAATGCACGGGTCACCATCGTCCCAAAGACTGTTACGCGCGCCTCGCGCTATAGCATTGTTTGCGGTAATCACCTCATTATACGAGACCAGTGGCCAACCCGGTCGGTGCCGTGTACCATCGCACATGCCATATCTTCAAGTATATATATATATATATCTATATATATATATACATATATATATATATATATATATATATATATATATATATATATATATATATATATATATGCACAGTCGCATCGTTGTAGTTGCCATTATGGAAAGCCTCCCAACGGGAAACTTAGCGGATGATATCCCAGAGGCACGTTTGGTTCGCAGCGGGGGTGAGATGACAGTGATGGTGTTCTGGGACGTGCATTGTATAGAAGAGCCCACGAACATCTTTCTTTCTTTTTTTTTTTCAGCTCCCGAGACGTGGCTGGGCATAGAAAACTAAGCCACCGTCCAAATAGGTCGTTCCCCGAACGGAGCCCGGTGCATCTCCGGGGGCGTATGAGTTATTAGAACGGAAAGTCGGAATAACCGAAATGAACAATCGGCAAAATCACAGGGTTGGAAAAAAAGAAACACGGAAAGAAACATTTCGTGGCTATTTAGCGGTACTTGCAGATGAATAGATGCGTTAACATTATTATTAGTTACATCTAATTACGCTACCTTCCTTTGATAGCAGACAGCAGCGATGATTGTCTGCCACTATAGCGAACGTAACAGGTATACCAGTGAGGGTTACACGAATAAACGCGGCAGGCCAGCCACGCACGGATGATCTCGGCGTCCCACAAAGTCGAACGCGCCTCTATTCACTTTGTCAAAAAAAAAATCTGCATCCCACGTATCATGGGAATCAATGTCATGCAAAGCTTACGGAGGTAAGAGACTGTGCACATGTGCAATAACTTTTTTTTTATTAAGCGAAACGATAAAACAATACGAAGTTGCTCTAAAGACATGCGCGTACGAACGCACAGACATACGTCAAACAGCCGCACATGTTTTTATATAACCAGTTGTTTACGGTTCTGTAACGATGCCAATGCAACGTGCATATTAGCAACACCAGAAGTGGTGAGCGGATACGAAGCGCTGGTGCTCGCGAAGATGGTAGCTCTGGAAAGTGCTATATAAATCAAATTCAGCGGATGGCGCCTCATTACAATTAGCGTTAACCCGGCGTGACGGCTGCATCACAGGAGTACATATGTAATGTTACGAAATTGCATTGCCAGCATTGCAAGCACGGTTGACGTTTCACGAACATAAATAAAGACCTATTCGAAAAAAATTGATCTGAGACCTGGCGGGGTTCCGTAGTGACACCTTTCTTTTTTCGAAGGCGAGCTTACTCTGGAGTGTAAATCTCCTGTATATATATTGAGACAACTCTGATAAGGTGTGACGCTCAGCAAATGCTTAAATTTTATTTTGATATTAAAGTCAATTTTCTCGCGGAGCACCTACCCACATCGACAGTAACTTGACGCCAGGCTACAGTACTAATCCTGGTAGCTTCGCGCAGCACTCTGGATTGTTCTGATGACGTCAAGCGCCAAAAACACACAAGAAATGGCAGTCTTCGCTTCGCCTACTGATCGTCTGCTCACGCTGGGCAGTCCCTGTCATCCAGCGTACCAGCCCTGTCATGCGGTCCCTGTCATCCAGCGTACCAGTGAAGCGAGCTAGCGGAGCCTGGAATAGCGTTCGTCCACGCGAACACAAGATATACGCTTATCAGAGCGCAAAGGAATTGTTCGAAGAAGCGATGCGCGGACGAGGATACGTTACGAAAGCTTGCGCGTGCACATACTACCGCAAGATGGCGCCACTAATACCATGTCGTGACGCCACGGTACAGTAGGAACCAAAACTAGCTTTCAAAAGCATGCTGTAATTGTTTTTTTTTCCAGGGCGCAATCACGCTAATCGGTACATTTCCTACGCTCTGGGTGGTTTGACCCATCATCTGACGCAAAAAAAAAAAAAATAAAGTGGAAAAATTTTGTGTCGGTACTCCATTAATTGCCCCGCAGACTGTTGCGGCTTGATTCCTGCTGGAACCCTGGCCGTTATTATTTGTATTCCTTGGGTCAACGCTGCCGATGTAAGTTCTTTTTTTTTTTTCAGAAAAAGTGGTTAATGATTGAGAGAACTATAGGTACTCTATCTACTCCCGTAGTAGAGTACCTAGTACATACAGCCGTCCCGCGGTCTCACATTTGATGAGACCGAGTTTATAAAAATATAAACAGCTGCTGTCAGGATGACAGCCTGTATTTAGAAAGAGTGGGTAACGATTCAGAATACTAGTTACCCTACTATGGGAGTGCATAGAGCCATCCCATGGGCATCACACGCATGGTCCGTGTGTTTAAAATAAGTGAGTAACAATTCAGAGTACTAGCAGAGTCCCTTAATACCGTTGAAGCATTGAAGGACTCTGGTACTAGGTATGCTACTATGGGACAACGTTATGCAGTCCCGCAGGATTTCAGTCCATAGCATGTGTTTAGAAAAAAGTGGTTAACTGTGTTTAGAAAAAGTGGATAACGATTCAGAGTACTATGTACTCTACTATGGGAGAGCACAAAGCCGTCCCGAATGCCTATAGATGGGGGGGAGGGGTAATTGATTGATTGATATGTGGGGTTTAACGTCCCAAAACCACCATATGATTATGACAGACGCCGTAGTGGAGGGCTCCGGAAATTTCTACCACCTGGGGTTCTTTAACGTGCACCCAAATCTGAGTACACGGGCCTACAACATTTCCGTTTCCATCAGAAATGCAGCCGCCGCAGCCGGGATTCGAACCCGCGACCTGCGGGTCAGCAGCCGAGTACCTTAGCCACTAGACCACCGCGGCGGGGCGGGGGGGGAGGGGTAGAAAAAATGTTTAACGATTTCGAGTACTCGGTACTCGACTATGGGAGAGCAGTAAGCCGTCCCTATAGATGTCAAATGTTTTTCAGATGTTTACAAAAAGTGGGTAACGATTTAGAGTACTACAGGTACTCTACTATGGGAAAGCTTAAAGCCGCCCCGTTCTACGACTTATACCGAAGGACAGTGACTTCTGAAGCGATTCTCGTATACTTGTTTAGAAAAAAATTATTTACAGCATGTACAGAACACAAAGGCTTCATACCATTCCAGTAACAGGGCATATACACCTCGGCACATCTATATTTCACGACTAACATCGCTACGTTACAGTGAAGACATTTGCTCTAATATACATGACAATGTTGGCATATATGTAGACAAGAACTCAATGCGATATCATCATACAATGGTATAACGATACAATAGATGCAATGAAACACGATATGTAACAAATGAAATCATATAAAACAACTCAACGGGCGCTGCTTAACACCAAGTCGGTCGAAAAATGAGTTGTATCCTTTCGTGTTCCACCTTGACGAAAGGGCACGACCAATGCCGCAGAAACTCTTGCTCCCCGAGGAAGAAAAGCTCCTCGGAGGGGAACGCGAGGATCTCTCGTCTCATTCTCCCCAGTATTGGCCACAAAGCACGCCGGCGGCAATTGGCAGCTACGGCCTCACATCGGTTTCTTCAAAGGCTGAACAGCCTTGCAACTATTAACAGAGCGGAGAAGCGGCTACGCGGAAATCGGCCGTTGGACACGAAAGTTCGCACACCCTGTCCCCGAAAACCAGCCTTAACCGCACGCCAAAAAAGGTGGGAAACCACACATTCAAACGTCGCATGTCGATTGGTCTCTACCATGACGCAGTTGGGGCAAGTGGAAGTGCGAACCACCTGCCATCGCTGCAACTGATCTCGCGTGGGGAGCAAGCCCCAGCCCAACCTCCAGACAAAGTCTCTGAGATGCCCTGGCAACACTGTGGCAGTTATTGGTTTTCAAGCGCGGTTCATTACAGATTGACGATGCTGGGGCTCCAACGGCCGTTGAAGGGCGGCCATTGTGTCGACCACTTTAGAATCGGCCACCTATATCTCTGGGCACGTAGCTTCCAAACGTCGGTGGAATGCCAGAAGGGCTCGATAAAAAGATGGTAATTCAGTTGATTGGGGACCTTGGTTTATTTGGCTATCCGGCAAGAAGACACGTAGTGATGGCCCCAGATGGTAGCGAGCCAGTGTCTGAGCGGGCATGCCATCATTGCTTAGTATTCGCAATAGAGTGCGGAGGCACAATGTAGAAGCCGTAACGGAAACGTCGGGGAATGCAAAACCACCTTGATCCCGCGGTTGAGCTAACGCTGGAAGCGATAACAATTCTGTGCCATCAGACCAAAAAAATGAACTGATGCAGCTTTGCAATTTCCTGCAGACATAGAGTGGTGGTTTAACAGAATGGCAAAGGCACCAAAATTTTCCTAGGTACACCGTTTGAGTTAAGTATCGGCGTTCCAAGAGGGGGGAATTCGAAGTACCTGGCTGCTTTGATATCACTTAGAAGAGTTTGTACAACAGATGACTAGATGCTATCCTGTATACCAAATGCAGTGAAAGTAACTCCGAGTATTGAAATCTCAGGAGACCACTGTAAAGGTGACGTGATGTTCATACGACCACTGGGTTGCCAATGAAAAAATACAAGCTTTTAGAAAAGTTTAACCTTGCACCGGAGATAATACCGAAATTATGGAATGTGTCAAGAGCATGCTGCAGCGACTGTTCATTATGTACATATAGAGTAATATCAACTGCATATGCAGTGACCTTTATTTGAGTGTTACCGGGTAGAGGTAAGCCACGAATCTGCGGGTGATGTTCAACGGCCCTTAAGAAGGGTTCTAATGCAAGGATAAATAACACTGGGGAGAGGGGACACCCTTGACGGACCCCACGCGTGACTCTAAATGCGTGATTCTCACGGGAATCTAAGTAAAGGGTACTTTCTGAATTAGTGTACATCGCGTGGATGAGGTCAATGAACTTATCCGGGAATCTGTATGCATGTAAAACATTTAGTTTGTAGCCATGTTCTATGAAATCAAAAACTTTCTCTTGATCTAATGAAACCAACAGTCCTTGCGCACATCGGCTAGTGGTGCATTGAATGATGTCACGCGTTAACCACGTATGGGTGTGTATTTCTCGGCCCGGAACAGAACAGACCTGGTGGGGAGCAATTAATGTTGGAAGAAATGGACTGATTCGGCACACCAAAATGTTGGCCAAGAGCTTGTAATCTACATTGAGCAGGGTAATAGGGCGCCAATCTTCTGGTCGCGTGTACATTGGGTCTTTCTTGGGAACTAGTGTTATACGGCCTTTGTGGAAAGAGGTTGGAAGTGTAATATCTTGGAAACACTTGGGAATGACGCATGACATAGTTGGACCAATGATAGGCCAGAACTGTACATAAAACTCTGCAAAGAGTCCGTCAGGCCCTGGGGTAAATCCCTGTTTCATTGCGTCTAATGCGCCTTTGATTTTGTCATCGGATGGCGGTGATAGGAGGACGTCATTTGACATGTTGGAATCATGAGGTGAATCTTTTAGCAGAGGATGCGAAGAAACGGATCCTGGGTAACAGACATTAGCACCAGATCGAGCTATTGACTGAAAGTGTTGAGTGAATTCCTGAAAGTCGCGTATACCCGCAGCAGCTGGGGCGATAGAGTTCAGCGAGTGTGCAGGCGAGCCTGGTGGACAAAGCAGAGCTCTGCGTGCATACCTTAGCACCTCAGCGTGTGCACACGGTGCACGTCTACAGCGCCAAGCTGCAGCCAAGAGCGAAGAAGCACGCATGATACGTTGCTACCTTTCAACGAGCTCCTCTTGCCATGCCCGCATTACAGTGGAAGGACTGGGATCTCGATTGGCAATGCGTATCTTCTGGATTCAAAATGACGCATCTTTCGACATGCGGGTGCAAAGTCCTCTGTCCGACGCACTGTAATAATGGCGCCACTGTTCTTTGAGGCGATCCCAATCAGCTACATCCGCCCAAATGAGCGATGCGCGTAACGCTCGGGACAATTTCTCCGTAGCCTGAGACACCTGGAGGACGCGGCAATCGAGACGCCATGGTCTGTGAATCGTTGGCATCCCCGCTGGCAGGCGGAGAGAGAACATAACCGGCCGATGGTCGCTAATGTAGACTGGTGTCGGTGGCAATGACATTACCCCGGTGTCGTGAACGTAGGTAATGAGACTGGGGGATGCATACACGCGATCAATTCGGCTGCTCGACGCCAAGTATAGGCATAATTACTGCCATGTACACTTTGATGAATGTCACTCAATGTGAATTGCTGCACTAGACGTTCGAGTTCTCTGGCATTCCAGTTTCACCGGCCGCGACCCGGACCTCGAACGTCTGCGTGTGAGTCTAAGACACAATTGAAATCCCCTAAAAGTATCACATGTCGGGAATTGAAAAGGAACGCATCAAGAGATTGGAAGAACGCGTTTGCGTTCTCGCGTGAAATCTTATGTGTTTAGAAAAAGTAGTTAACGATTCAGAGTATTCGGTACTCGACTATGGGAGAGCTTAAAGCCGTCCCCGAAAATTCACAGTCACATAGTGAAATCTTAATATTAACAACGATAAAGTTCAGCACCGAATGCAATGCGTGCACATAGTCGCATTGTTGGCTTAATGCTTGAACCTGGCATCTTGAACTGCTGCAACGCTGCAGTAAATTTCAATTTTTAAATTAACCTAGGCCTCGACACATGCAAATGATATGCACATGCACGCCTGTCGTATCGCGCACACATCTTTAATTTGGAACATGGCAATTAGTGTCTAGTGAAGCAAAACAAAAATTAGGATTGTACGCTATTTTGCTACCTAAGCGCGCCTCCATGATACGCAGCACTCTTATCCCCCGTATTCACAAACGCTACTCGACTCGACTTCCACCCTTTACTTGACAGAGTTGAGCACTGCGCCACCGCTCGGCTTAAAATGACGCTGCGCTACTCAACAATCGCAGCACATTTTTGCTGAAATACAGTAACGCGCCGTGCCTAGAGATGGCGATCCCATCGGCTTTCTCAAGTGAAGGTGAAGCGTCGAGTGAAGAGACGTTATAGAATACGGGGGTTATCACTGCTGCGTGCAGGAGAGGGAACGATTGGGGAGTGGTACAGGAGGGGCGAATACCAAGGAGGATTAAAAAAAAAAACAAAAAACGCTGGAGTGGAAATTGTTGCGCACAAGTGAAGCCGTGCCAACCGTAATATGGTGGCTGCGGCAGCCATCTTACTAGGGGCATGATGAGCTGTTGGCGTTCGGCGATTTCGAAGGAGCGTTTTTCCTCGCACCCCCAACGAGTTTACCATGGGCACCTTTAAGTGTGAGATAGTGCTCAAAGCACGCCCTTGTGTTACAAGTTTTCTTTAGTAAGCCTCAAGGCAAATTTTGTTGGAAATTAAGTCACACATAATCGTCCATATAAGTTATTTAATCGGCAACAACATTCTTTTATTTTATAACTAACGTAATCTATAGACTAATAGACCAAAGCCCCTTTATCTCCAAGTGGCCACCACCAGAAAAGAGCATCTTTGGAGGACAAAAACTGGCTTCACTATTGCTGGCAAGGCAGTGCAGGATCTTCCACCGCAGCATTTTTTTTTTAACCTCCTTGGCGAATACCAACGAATCCTTGAAACCATAGCTCGATTCTACTGCTCAACTTTAATCACTCGTCACGCTTCGCGATACACTTTGGATATCGTGAAGTGTACAGGGTGCTTCAGCAAATGTGTGAAATATCGTGTAAAAAACAGCAAAAGACGCTGTTTGCTCGCTGTCTTGACAGTTGCTTTTTCTGTAGCGGCAGGTGTCCTGATAAGACATCATTTGGAACAGTAATTAGGAAAGTTATACTATTTAACTTTTTTAATTATTGGAGTGAGGCAGTTAAATCGATTGGGAGAATAGAAGTCATTTATGCAATGAACTGATTGCCGCTTTCAGATTTTGGAAAAGCAGCCTCTCGTTATAAATGCGAATTGATGAATTTTTCACCCGTTCCGCGGCGATACCCAAACCGAAACGCGAAAGAGCGCAACTAAAATGAGGGAGTGTTGTTGTATCAACCATCAACAGATTTCGTTGTGTGGGTGTGTGGGCCGCATTCGCCATTACAGCACGGATGACGCACATGCGTTAACTAAGGCGAAATAACTGCATTTCCGTAACCACTGTTTTGAGCAGTGACGTCACTGTAGTCATCTGCTTGTTGCGCTCATCGGTCCTTTGGTTTCGGTTTCAGCGCAGAATTTAGGATAACTGCATTATTTTGTAGTTATTACTAGAGTCCCTTTTCCCTAAATTCCGAAGCAGCAACGGGTTCGTCGCGTCAGACTTCAGTTCTCTCATTTCATCTAACTGTCTAACTCATACAATTGATTGATATGTGGGGTTTAACGTCCTAAAACCACCATATGATTATGAGAGACACCGTAGTGGAGGGCTCCGGATATTTCGACCACCTGGGGTTCTTTAACGTGCACCCAAATCTGAGCACACGGGCCTACAACATTTCCGCCTCCATTAACTCACACAATTAAAGAGTTAAAAATTTAACTTTCCTAACTACTATTCCAAGCGATGTCTGCAACTCTATGCAGACACCTGCCGCTACAAAAAAAAAAGCAACTGTGAAGACAGCGAGTAAATAGCGTGGGTGGATGCTGTATCTTAGTACCATTCGACATGTTACTCAAGCTGAGGAATATATCTCTTCACCGTTTTTTTTTTTTTAACTGGACTCCTCCCACACGGCTTCCTCAGTCACAGCTAAGCGTCGCGGACCTAGATTCGGGTGGCAGACCTAGAGTGCGGGAGACCCCGGATCTCTTTGCACGTCCCCGCACGCACCAGTACCGGATCTCATCGGCGCATCGAATGCGGGAACACGACGCTCATTGTTCTCCCGCACAAAAAGACGGCGACACGGGTTTAACAGAGAGACCGCCCCTTCCCACTTTGTCTCTCTTCCCGCCACCAACCAGACTCCACCCATTTCTCTATCTCACGCACTCTCGATCTCATTCCCGTACTCGAGTTGTAAGTTCACTATATCACACACGAAAAACACGCGTCGGTATATAATTTATCTTCAATACAAAATGCTGAGGCGTCATGGCGACCAACGAACACGTGAAAAATACCAAGCCTATCGCATCGACAAAATTGGTAATACGTTCCTTCGATAGCACTGCTCAGAATCTACGCGTCAAAATGAATCCTTGTTTACACACATGTACTTGACTAACCGCAATCCGTATAGTTTACGACATATAGCCACCTCGAAGTTTCGCTTTGCAGAAGAAAACACGGCACTAAACAACTTAAATACATGATCCCAGGTTTCTTAAACCAACATCCGTAAGTACTTGGCAATGTGTATGAAGTTCCATCAACATCCCTGTTTAGGTGTGTTCTTAAATCATATTTGTTGACTTGCGTGCCTTCATAGTATGAGTACGACCTCTAACATCATGTGGCTTATCACCTGTTACATTATTTAAAAAAAAGGAAAAAAACTCAATTGTACTATTCCTGTATGTATGTCGCCATCCCTTGCAGATAGCGCTATGTCACGTTTCTTTTTTCTTTATTACCGTGCGGCGCTTCCACTTTCTAGTGTATAATTTCTTAATGATAGTCACAAACCTGTTGGACAGTGCTTGGGTGGTAGGGCCATTGTCAGGCAGTTAATTCTGCCTTTAGCTGTACCGTCCCTCGACATGTATTATGTTGAAATAAACAATTCGATTCAATTGAAAAGAACTTTCATATCTTTCACCATAGGCGTGCGCAGGGTTGTTCTTCGGGGGAGGGTTCGTACCAGCGCCTCCTTCCCTATTAAGTCAATTCAGGGGGCTGACTTTTCACCTAACCGCCAGTCACAGCCCCCTCCTCCCTATTATGTCAATGTATAGAGAGCCGACTTTGCATCCCCCGGTATTCTCGCCCCTGTGCGCACGCCTGTCTTTCACGTGTACGAAGTTCAATGCATAGAATCGTTAAGACAAGTCACCGTTGTCCTCTTCCCAACATTCTTTCACGACCCATTCGCGTGTAATATGTTCCCTTGTACGTAACTGATTGTAACTCATTGTAACTGAACCCTCGGTCCGTATCTCTGCCTTTTCGCTGTGGTTCAGGGCGTTTCGAGTTTGTTGTTAATACGTCATTCAGTGCTTACACGCCATCCGCAGCTTGGAGTGGGAGATGACTGGAAATACAGAAAGATCCAGACAAACACCTATCCGCACTATAGGGACTGTGGCATGTAATGTGGCCAACGGTGACGCCGGGCAATGCCCACGGTGTAGGGGACGGCCGTCTCTTCTCCACATTGCGTGAGAATTAATGTCTATCGCAGAACATCGATTCCCCTCAGGTACGTACCTTGCTAAGGGAGCCTTGAAACTGTAGGCCCATGTGCTCAGATTTGGGTGCACGTTAAAGAACCCCGGGTGGTCTAAATTTCCGGAGCCCTCCACTACGGCGTCTCTCATAATCATATGTTGGTTTTGGGACATTAAACCCCACATATCAATCAATCAATCAACGAGCCTTGAAAGGCCGCTCTCGCTCGAGCTCACTTGGAGATGCTGAAGAGTCTCTTGGATTAGGCTGAACGTATACAGCAACGACCACTGGAGTGCTGGGCTAGGAACCCATCATTGCAGCTCTCTTGTCTCTAATTACTCTCAAATAAAGCATTTCAATCGATCGCTAATTCCAAGCGTCGTGTCGTTTACTACAGCAGTATCGTGTCGACGGTGAAGTTTCGACTCGCCCAATGTCTGTACCGTGCGCTCACAACGCGTATCAATGGCTACTATATCCATACCTGTGGAAGCATATCCACGAGTCAAAAGATTAAATGGAAATTCGAACGTTAGTAGTGGCAGGTGCAGCGGTTCAGTACGAAAGAAAGAATGGCAATAAAGTCAGACATGATAGGTCAAGGTAAGATTACAGGAGGATGACGCGACTGAAGCAGTCGGTTAATCACATATTGCACGTGGTGTAAGCGAACCGCAAAGGTTCCGTTCAAAGTCTCTTTGTATCCACAGAAAGCGCAAGAAGCGTTCGAAGCAGTTCAACACTGCGAAACACACAAGACAAAAGGAGGCACCATTTTCATAACGTAGTTGCACTATATCACCAATCAGGATTAACAAAAACATAACAAAAGACAAAATGTAGCCTCGAAATGTCCAGGCTCTCAAAACGAAAGGTAGGAGAAATGTACGCTCAGATAGCATGGCTGCTTACGACAAACGTTTCCACGGCGTTCGGGTCGATGAATTCATCCGGAAGCCAACTAGTGAAGCAACAAGCTGTTTTTGTGGAGATCTCTAAGTGCAGTTGACTCGAAGCTGGTGCGCGTGAAACGTAGTGTTTTTCAATGCCTTGACTAACCTTCCTGGGACACTTTCTTCGGAGAACAAAGCGAGCTTACCGTGTGCTACAAAATGTCAGTTTGTTAATCCACCTCACACACCTTCCGATTCGGGAATAACAATTGTTACCTCGCCGCCGCTTTACAAACACTGATACCAGTAATCAGTGTAGAAACGGACTGGATTGGACAGGGAACAGCTCTTATCGGTGTACGCGTATATTAGCAATGCATATCAAACAGGAGATAACGAGCTATGCACCGGCTGCAGCCTATCAGATTTCAAAACCTTTGGCGTTACCGCAAGCTTCTCTCTCCGTCCTTCCCACCCTCTTTCACGCCTTCCTTCCGTACCTTTCCCAAATACCGAGCGGAAGGGCTGCTTAGCTTTGGTTACGCCCGACCCTACCCGATTCATTCAGCGTAACTCATAGGCCCCGTTAAACGTTCTAAAGAAAAACAAAATGAGGCAGCTTTGCTCTGGTGGTGCCAAGCCTGATAGATGCGTGGATCTGGGAAGTTTTACTTGTATATTTTCGTTTCTCTCTTTCATTGCTGTTCAGATTCGTCCTTTTTTTTCTCTCTCTCTTTTCCGGTTTCTTCCTCTTGACGTTTCAATTTAGTTCATTTCTTTTCCTTTTCTTCCTTTTTTTACGGTCTTGACTATTCATCACTTCTTTTTCTTTTTCCTAATTTATACGAGGTTTTGCCTGCGTTACGCCAAGCAATGACAACATACGTCGGCATAGGAGAGCCCAGGCTCCTAGAGTGCTCCGTACTTGAAACAACTGCGCCCGCAACAAGTCCGAGCCCAACGAACAACGCTAGAGTTCCGGGCATGTTGCCCTAACGCCACTTTCAAATACGCAGGGACAGCGGCGCCATCTTACGATGCCGCAAAGAAACGAGCGCTGCACTGGGCACGCACTGCAGTGGTCACTGCCGCGCGCATTCCTCAGTGATTCGAATAAATTGCCCAATTTCGACGGAAGGCTGCGGCCATACAGTCGCAAGGACCGATCACCGTTAACAATCGCATAGTTTATGGGATGCACGATTAACTTGACTTTGTTATAGATAGCATTCTTCCATCACGATGATAGTTGAGAACAAAACGACGACACAAAGAAAGACACGAAGGACACGAAGCTCTCGTGTCCTTCGTGCCTTTCTTTGTGTCGTCGTTTTGTTCTAGCTCTATAACTATCGTCATGCCATACCAACTAGCCCAAGCTGCCACACTTCTTACTTCCATCACTGTTGAGGAACGTTAAAAGGGAGAGATGGGATAAGGAGGGCGGGAGGGGGAGGGAGCAAGGCTGTTCATCCGAGATACAAGAGCCAAAATTAAACACACCTTTTTTGCTCTTTCGATGAATGTCACGCAATCTGCATTCTCGAAGAAGTGTATTTTTTCTTTTGTAGCGTGCGCGTGTGTGCGCACGTGTGCGTAAAATTCAAAGATACATTGCATTCGTCACATTAACTTACAGAACATGAAAAGGTATTCTGCATTCGTCCTCCACTCTCCGGTCTCGGTGAAATAACGCGAAGAGACAATAAAGCATCGAAATAACTAATACGAATGGGAATATGCAGTCCAACGTAATGCGCGCGCTTAGCGCACTGTGCACAAGAGTTTTGGTATCTAACGATCTCGTCGGGTTTCGTCTTTTTGTTTTACTTTTTTTCCCTCATTTTTGACAAGTCTCCCAACACCGTCTGATCATATATATATACGACGCACTCTGCGCGCTATTCTCTGCAAGCTTTCAATCGCAGGTCCCACAAGGCAGTGAAAGTCCTGCTGTGTTTCCCGAAAAAGACAGGCTTGTGTGAACGCCTCTGACATGCGGTAGAGTTCTACACGCTGCAGTAAAATTACTGTCAGTCTCTCCCCCACCCTTTTTGTTTCTTTTCCCTCTCTTCTCTCTTTCTCGTCTTTCTTGTCCCCTTCCCTAATCCCCCAGTGTAGGGTAGCCAACCGGATGTCTTTCTGGTTAACCTCCCTGCCTTCTTCCTTTTTGTTGCTTCCTCCTCCTCCTCCTCAATCGCAGGTCGTGACGCTAGCAGGGTGGTTATCGCAACGTCACCAGGGCGCCCTATGGGCTTTTGATCGATTCGTACGCGCCAGACGTCATTTTTGACTCGTTTATTTACTGTCATGTGCAGCCATGCATTCGCAAGCAGGACGTCTCTATAAGCGCTACATTAGTTACCGCGTGTCACCGTTGTTTCTGGGCTGTTGTAAATACACGTGACCCCACAGAAATGCACTGCTCAAGAAGCGACGTCAACGGGCCACAGCCCAGAAAAGAGGTGCTTACTCTCTGCGTTGAAAAATGTATAGAAGGTTATCGCGTAATTGATTGATATGTAGGATTTAATGTCCCAACAACACTATATAATTATGAGAGACGCCATAGTGGAGGGTTCCGGAAATTTTAACCACCTGGGGTTCTTTAACGTGCGCCCAAATCTGAGCACGGGCGTATACGGCATTTCCACCTTCATCGAAGGTTACAACCTAAACTTAAGCATAAGCTCCAACCCCAGCCATAGCTGTCCTACACGGTGAACGTTTCGTTTAATCACGCGCGCTCATTTCCGCGGCTTCAATCACTTTCCGCGTGAATCTGATAGATGGTAGGACCGTATACAGACGCATGTTCATATTAGATGGTTGTTTTGCGCGCATCGACAACAGCCAAATGTCTGTAGACACCATTCTGTCAAGTGCCCGAGAGAAGACATTGCAACAGAAGGCGACGAAAGCTCTGTTGAAATTCCTACGCGACACCGACTTGAACAAGCGACTGTAACAGCATTGTCACACACCGCGAAAGACAAGACTGGACTATGACTGAGTGTGCGCGCGTGTGCTGCCGAATGTGCTGTTTCTCTCTTCCCTCTCTGCTCTCTTTCATCTCCCCCATCCCTCTCCCATGCGCAGGGTAGCTAACTGGCTGCCTATAGGCTGGTTAACCTCCCTGCCTTTCGTTTCCCTCCATTTTTCTTGCTTCCTTACCTGGTTGTACTTTTTAGGGGCGAAGCTCCTAAAGGCGTGGGTCTGTTCATCCCTATAATATGCATGTACGTGACCGGCGATAGTTCCACCTTTGAAAACTTCACAGCGCTTCGTCCTTGCAAACATCCCACTACGCCCCATCACCAATCCACCACTCCACCGACCATAAAGCCTTTATAACGAAGGGGGCCCCGCCGCGGTGGTCTAGTGGCTAAGGTACTCGGCTGCTGACCCGCAGGTCGCGGGTTAGAATCCCGGCTGCAGCGGCTGCATTTCCGATGGAGGCGGAAATGTTGTAGGCCCGTGTGCTCAGATTTGGGTGCACGTTAAAGAACCCCAGGTGGCCGAAATTTCCGGAGCCCTCCACTACGGCGTCTCTCATAATCATATGGTGGTTTTGGGACGTTAAACCCCACAAATCAATCAATCATTTATAATGAAGGGGGAAGGGAAGCGACGTATAGCTGCCACTTACAAATAATAACATTTTCTGTATACATGTATACAGTGTTTGTCACGTCTTTGATGATGTAATGGGCGATATTCGCGGAAGGTTCACAGTTTAGCGATGAAACCTTCCAGCACTTCACCCGGCCCATCATCATTCAGTCCGTGGATATGCTGTGATTTTTTTGTAAACCTGAACGTCCTTGGTAATTTAATCATAGATTCTGACATCACTTTTGAGTCCAAGTAGTATTTAGGTATGGCCCGGTCATTCGAGCATGGGCCACGTCAGGAGGCTAATCACCTCCTTTCGTTCTGACCACGGGCAATGCTTTTGTATTATTTGAAAAATGAATAAATTAACAAAGGGCCTTTAGTTTTCTATATGCGTGGGTATTTTCATTAGCACGAATAAATTACTTATGGCTCGAAAGGAAACCAGCTGGCACGACTCCTTCACATAAGTGACCTACAAAAGCGCCCATGTTTCACTGGTAGAGCTAGGTTTTATTGTACCAATACTGATTGTTGGCCTATAGTTGGTAGTTGGTGTTTCTTTACTTTGTGTGTGTGTGTGTGTGTGTGTTATTTGCGGCCACAGCGTGTCACTATAGGTTTATTCTTGGGGCGTAACCGATACAGGTGGCGGGAAAGTGATATTGCCGCACAAGAAGAGATACGAAGACAAGACAGTAGCCGCTGTATAACCATCGAGATTACAGTAAATTGAGGGCCCTAGAACACTAGCTGCTGCTGCTTCAGTTTGCCCTTTGATACTGCTGTCTTTCAGTCTCTCAATGCTTCTGCGTTACTGAACACTGACCTGAGTGCTTGCAAAATAGACATGGTACACAGCTTTCTCGGTTATGCGCTTCTGTATCCTAAAGAGCTCGGCCGCGTAACATCCGGTCACGCGCGGGAGAGTCACGTGACCTGAGCAGACACGTCATCGATGACGTCACTGGTAGAGGGGCACATATCCGCCAGCTCTTGTTCTGGCAGTGGTGACGCCGAAGAAAGATAAGATACTAAAATTTTGGGGTATTCACGTCCCAAAATCACGATCTGATTACTAAAGACGCCTTAGTGAAGGGTTCCGTAAATTTCGACTATACCTGTATAGTTCTTCAACGTGCGCTTATTTATCTGAGTACACAGCCCTCTCGCACTTTCCCTCTATTGAAATGCGACCGCCACGGCAGGGACGCAACCACGTGACCTTCGGGTCACCAGTTGGGTACCGTAAGCACCCGCCACGCCGTGTGGCGGGTGCTTATGAAACCCGCCACACGGCGGGTACCATAAGTTCTGTGCTATAGTTGGGTACCATAAGCACCCGCCACGCGGTGTGGCGGGTGCTCATGGTACACAACTATAGCACAGAACCGCAAGGCGGCGTGGCGTAGTTCCCAAGCCCAACGCCCAGGCCACCGGTAATCTACGCCGTGCTGCTTTGCGGTTCTCTGCTATTTTGCCCTCCGGCGCCATGGTCTAGTGCTTATGGTATGTACAACCACTTACACTGGCAAAATAGCGGTACTCACGCAACGCCAGTCAGTACCTTTCCCTCTGTATAGGGTCCAAATTTTACGGCGGTCGTATGACGTCACACGTGACGTTTCTTCGAAAGTCACGTGACTCGCCCACTTGTGACCACGGCCGGAAGTTTAGTTATCGAGACTGTTGAGCGCACGGAAACACGCTCATCTGCCGCCACGCACGCCAGATAGCGAGATTGCATCTCGCATCGCGAAGGTGCATTACGTGTTTTCCACGTAGGTGCGGCAGCTTGGGCGCGTTTATTGCGCAAACCGGAAGCCACCCGGAACTCGTATGGCGATACGCATGGCGCGCCTTATATACTATTACGTCGGAAAAGTTATACATATTTCCGTACAGCTTGAACGATGTGAAATCGATGACGAGGGTGCGGGGAAGGGGGGGGGTTGCTAGCTTCAGATATAGGCTACGGAGCGACACAAAGTCTGTTATTAAGTTGTCGCGGCTATCCGAGTGAATGATGTGACCTCCAAAGTAAAGCTCCCTTCCGGCACAATGGGCGTGGCACCGAGATCTGATCGGGAAAGCGACGTTATACTTCGTGAGTTGAGGTCACCACAAATGAACGCGAATGCTGCTACTGCCTAATGTTACGCCAGGCAGAAAATTACGGCTCTAAGTGGCTGCAATGTTTTTTACGACGCATGCGTGCGGTATACGCCTGTAAAGGTGACACGTGCGGTTAACAACGCGCGGAGCTTGAAAACAAAAGGTTAACTTGTGGTACGCCCTTCGTTTACAAATTTACGACCACTCATTTTACTTTTCTAATCACGGGTTGGCAAATATTGACTCCGCGCGTACATACGTAATTATTGCACATTGTCACGCTTATAATTTCAAGAACTCGTTTAATGATTTCACGAACAGATCTACTTACAAAGTCGCGAGCTTAAAGTCACGAGGACAGCCGTTTTAGGCAAAGTTCGCTTATCTACCCAACATTTGCATTTTGGCTTGACTGCAATGCTGTAGCAGCTCCGAGTAAATTTAGCAAGTGTAAAACAGATAGGTACAATCAAAGTACATACGTCGCACCAAATGAAAACTAAAGATAATGGGCTGTAAAGTAGCTGTACAGCGCACCTGTACACAGGGAAACATGCGATATGACGGCTAGCAAAACGTGCAAAAATTAGCTTTACGCTACGAAAAGGCAAAAGAAAAGAGGTATTTTTGCGGGTTTGGAAGCCTTCCAGGTCTAGGTACCGACTACAAGAGAAACGGTGGAGGCAACGGGGGAAGTGAATAGACAAAGAAGCAGTGGTATGCGAGAGCACGGGACACACCCAATCCGGTGCAGACGTTGGTCATCGATAAGCATGCCTCAGGTTTCGCCGAGTCGCACACACGAAGTCTATTCAGGAGAAAACTTTTTTTTTCCAATTTGCCTCCAAGTTTGCTGTAGCGTCACCATTTCAAGGGGGCACACTAGCGTGAGCAAACTACGCGACCAATCACGTATACAGTCACGGAGAAAAAAAAAAAAGATTGAGAACGAGAAACGGCAAGCTAGAAGAGGAGCTGAAGGTGACGACTCAAGAGCACGCGAGACGGTATACTTTCAGCTATTACAGTTGATTGATTGATACTTGAAGTTTAACGTCCCAAAACCACCATGTGATTATGAGAGACGCCGTAGTGGAGGTCTCCGGAAATTTCGACCACCTGGTGTTCTTTAACGTGCACTCAAATATGAGCAGACGGGCCTACAACATTTCCGCCTCCATCGGAAATGCAGCCGCCGCAGCCGTGATTCGATCCCGCGACCTGCGGGGCAGCAGCCGAGTATCTTAGCAACTAGACCACCGCGGCGGAGCTTACAGCTATAGAATTACTGTGTATGCTACATCTAGGCAGCAGAGTTGCGCGTCTACGCTCGGCCAGCAACCACAGCTGTGCGAAAACGCGCTATACACTTTTGCAGGCGACAAGCTCGAGCGTGTCGCAGACCGGCGATGAAGTTTACTGGTTATAAACAGCGTCATTCCAGTTCACTGCATTGGTGGCTTCGAGGATTACAACAATTGGCCTGAGCGTCAGCTTCTCCGCAGCGCACGGCTGAAAGCGGCGTTTGAAAAACAGACTTTCAACTCTTCTACCTAAAGGTAGGTAGCGTTTAAGTAATTTTACCTTCAGCATATAGACTGAAAGTCGCAGCACCCTTTCAGTATAGTTAAGGTTTTGCACAACTACCTGGGCCTCACTATACGAGAGTGCAAGCTAAAATTATGCTCTCATTAAGGTGATGATATGACTGCTGTGTTTTACGTGCCAAAACTATACGGTGTGATTATGAGGGACGTGACGGTGAAGGGCTCACATGACGCGTATACTGGCAGTAACTAGAACGAGATCACCCGCTTTAACCGACCTCACTTTGCGCCCACTCCCGCTGTCCGTAAGCACACTCTTAATTAAAGCCGCGTAAGGAAAGCCCAGGTGGTCGAAATTAACCCGAGGTCTTTCAACGATGGCGAGCCTCACAATCAGATCGTGCTTCTCGCACGTAAGTTCATAAAACTATTTTTGTATTTGTTGTTGTTGTTCCAGCGTCACCCGCTACGCTTGTCACACACACACTCGCCCAACTTTTCCTTTCAAAAGTCTGCTCGTTAATTATTCTTCATTAGGGGACATTCTGTGAGCCTGCCGTGTAAACACTCATAGCGTCTTGAGATGCAGTGAAATGTGGCTTTCTGCGCGAGCGACTCGGCACCTGAAACTTTTTCTCTGTCACTCTCTCTTTCTCTATACTTACGTTTTTGTGCACGAAAACAGTGTCCGTGGGTAACACAAACACCACAGACGGCTGGCTTAACGGTTGCAAAAGCGTGAGCGGTTCATATGGAGCACGCTGAAAGACGTGACCCGTCTTCTCACTTCTTTTTCTTCTTTCTTCTTTTCTTTCTTTCTTTCTTTCTTTCTTTCTTTCTTTCTTTCTTTTACTCGTAGTTTCTGTTGACCTCCCTTTGTGCCCTTATTTCGTGGCTACACCTTTTTTTCTTTTCCGCGGTATAGAAGTTGTTCCGTTTTCACCGGCCGTATTTTATAATCAGAGCAGCATCACACACTCCAACATTCTCCATCTCTCGCAGCACGCACAAAAGAATGCGTGCGCCAGAGCGGAGCTCCACTAACTTCGCTGAAAGGTGACTCCGTTTGCGCGACCACCCAGAAGCTGATGCTATAGTTGTCCAAAGGCACCCCCCCCCCTCCCCTCTTACCGCACGGCACGCAGGCACGTACGATCGGCGTCAAGTGAAACACCGAACAGTGGCAAGCCTTCGGGCGTCAAGTGAAACACCGAACAGTGGCAAGCCTTCGGGCGTCAAGTGAAACACCGAACAGTGGCAAGCCTTCGGGCGTCAAGTGAAACACCGAACAGTGGCAAGCCTTCGCAATGGTATAGCGCGCGCCGTCCACTTATCACCATGGTCAGGAACGCATATATATGCATGCGCAGGGCTGCAGAACAGGATGCGCGCGCCTGTCCATTGTGATAGGAGGACGCCACGCACTATACCATTGCGAACGCTTGCCGCTGTTCGGGTTCCATTTGACGCTGATGTTACATACACACTTTGCGTGTCGCATTTTGGTCAAGAGTGGGACATTAATGGCCAGAAAACTTGTGAAAGCCTATACCATATCAGACGGAAAAGGAATGATTGTGTCACTGATATTATCGCATTATTTCGCAACAAAGAAAACGAATATTTACCCCCGTATTCCAGATCGTCCCTTCACTCAACCTTTCACCATCATTTGAGAAAGCCGATGGCAGCGCCGTCTGTTGATAAGGCAAGTCACTGCATAACAGCGATCATCTGCTGCGATTCTTGAGTAGCGCAGGGTCATTTTGAGTCGAGCTGTGGCGCAGTGCTCAACTCTCTCAAGTGAAGGGTGAAAGTCGAGTCGAGGAGCGTTTGTAAATACGGGGGTTAGACCGATGACTGATGTTCGACCTTGTTGGAGCGTCGTAATACCTGCTAGCGCTTGAAATGATTAAGGACAGCAGAAAGAAAGAAAAAAACACGCACTCGTGTTTTATTCTTCCTGTTGTTCTCGCCCTTCCAAGCGTTTTGAAGTTAAGGATATTTAGCTGCGATGTTTTAATCCAGGCTGTGTCTAATCTGGATCCTGGCGTTATGTATGACGGTCAGTGCGTTTGCTTGCTGTACATGGATTACGTAGGCAATTTTTACTATAATAAATATAGTTGCTTGTTAGCGCTTGTATAGTGACGTTTATTTATACTTATTTATTTACAAATACTGCAACCCCATTAAGGGATTTCCACAGGACTGGATGCAAATATTTAACACAACTAGTAGGGCAAACGAAAACAATGCAAAAAAAAAAACTACATGTGGTACAAAGTGTATGCCGATATTGATGAAACACGCTTCAAGTATAATTCAAACAACACGTCAAATACAGTTATGAACACAACGAAAAGTAAAATAAGCTAGTTACACAATATGTGGACATGAAGGAATTCGGGGATGGCTGCAACACCACATGGTTGGACAGTTGATTCCATTTATGACCCTGGCAAAAAAATTAGTACTTAAAGCAGTTGTTGTGAGCAGTGAAGGGGATGATTGTTATTTATTTATTTATTTATTTATTTATTTATTTATTTATTTATTTATTTATTTATTTATTTATTTATTTATTTATTGTTAGAGCATGTCGCTGTCTTGTAGCATGACCCGTTGAAAGGGAGATGATCTCAGCAATATCAACGCTGTTGTGTCCCTTAATAAGTTGATAGATAAATTGTAATCTGAGAACACGTTTTCTCTGTACCAAGGTTGGTAGATTGGCTCTTTTCAGCAAGGCTGTCATCGAAGTGCACCCAAAGCTGTTGTATGTATATCGAACCACCCGCTTTTGAATGCCTTCTATTTTACCAATGTCTTTTTCGGTGAACGAATACTAGACTATGGATGCCTAATCTATTACAGGCTGCACAATTGCGTTAAATGCGAGGAGACGAACGTCGGGAGTTGCGAATCTCAAAGCCGGCCTAAGGAAGAAAAGCTTTTGATTGGCAGAATTATACATATTTATTGATGTGTTTGTTCCATTTCAGATCATCACGAATCCAAATACCAAGATATTTTATGTGACCGACTTCATAGAGCAAGACATTGTGTGCCGAATACTGTAAATGCAGACAGCTACGCTATAGCGTGAAATTTTCATAAAAATTATTTTATCAAAGTTGATAGCTATCTGCCAATCATTACACCATTTCACTATTCTATTAAAGGCTCCATTTAGTCGTATCTGGTCGCTGATAGTATCAGTCTATGAATACATTATGCAGTAATCCGCATGCGGTTTACTTTTGATAGAGATGTCATCAACAATATCATTTATAAAATTAAGAAACAAGAGTGGCCCGAGTACTGAACCCTGCGTAACGCCAGAGTCATGGGGAACATATTAGAGGCCTGATCTTTAAAAGAAACACACTGTTGTCGGTTTGAAAGATACGCAGTGAGCCGAACGTGTGTGTTTGCTTTGTCACGTCCCCATTTCTCGCTCCGCAGTTTAACTTATAGAGATAACCGAACTGGCGAGCTTCCACGTCTCAAGACCACGATGCGATCACGAGAGACGATGTAGTGCAGAGTTCGGGTAACTCCGACGACCTGAGACTTATTAACATGCACTTCTATGTACACCACACTCTAGCATTGCGCCTTCATAGAACACAGCGGTCGCCGCGGCCTGGATTCAATCGCTGCGACCTTCGGTTCAGCAGTCGAGCGGCATAACCGGTAGATAAGCGTGGCGGGTATAGCTTATACCTCATCGCATACACCAATCTCTCCTCGCAAGTGTGACTCGCTGTGCCGAAGCAGTGAAGAGGCACGCGTCTATTCACCTTTTCGTAAACGCCTCCCTGGGCGCCGCCATAGCCCTCCTTGGGCTGTGCGAATTGGCGCGTCCCCTCGAAAATGCACTGACAACGCAGCGCCCTTAGCCTTTGTACTCCCGCGCACAGCCCATCATGGCGGACAAAAAAAAGGAAGGAAATGACCGCAGCTGTGCACACACACCCGGCGAAAACACAGAGAAAAAAAAAGAGCGAAAGCGTGAGAAAAAAAAATAAAACGGTATAGTTCTCGTCATTCGGTGATCCGAATGACCTCCCCCACTCGCGTGCGTTCACCTTCCCCCGTCGTGTCGCCGCTGTGTGCCAACGGAGCTCGCGCACGCACACACATGCACACACACATCCGCACTGGGCGTGAAACAATGCGTGCGCTTACACATTGCGCCGCAGCACCTGCGACACAGAAGCGAGTAAAACACGGCCGCAGTATACGGTATACACACCGGACCGGCGGCGACGGGATCTACAGTCACCGCTTCCGCGAAACCCGCCGAGCCGTCCTGGTTACCCGCTTTCTCTTTATTTTTTTACCGCTTCCCGACACAAAGCCAGCACGCGCGGTTTACATCATGCGTCGCGCGACGAGGTTATATGCAGCAACAGACACACAAACACACACAAAAAAACTCAAAGCGTGATGCGTCGCGCAGGTCCCTTAGCAATGTGTGCACGCGGCTGCAATCGGAGCATGCATTATGTACGCGACCAGTGCGAGGTATAATTGGTGTAGGTGCGTTGTATCTGCTGAACGCCACCGGAAAGGTACGGAACACCGGGCGCGGCGCGACGGACCGCGCGGGGTCGCCGTATATTTATAGATATCGGTCGAACAATCAGCTGACGTGCGATGTTGCGTAACGATACCTCTGGCTGATAATAGCTTTTCGATCCCATCAGCTCCAGGTCCGATACCTGCGGGCTGTTTTCCTCTCTCTCTCTCTCTCTCTCTCCTGTCACTGTTCGCGTGAGTGCAACCCCCCCCCCCCCTTTTTTTTTTCCCTTTTTCGCTCAAGCTGTGAAAATGTAATGGTTGAACGATGCAACTAAGCCAAGTTTTCCGCGCGCCAGCTCGGTTTTATTACTTTCTTCAAGAAAGAATAAAACCCGTTAATTTGCATATATTCAACGTTATTCGGCATGTCTTAATATTCTATAAAATATTCTAGAATACAATGTACTCTAGAAGTCTACACACCTCGAGTCAACGCTGAAACAAGTGACCCAACGAGTTCAACCACGACACACACAGAACATATACGTTACTCGGTGCAGTCCGAGCGCTCTATATAGGCGCGAACACGCAGTTAACTTGAACGCACCCTACACCACTTAACGCCAATGCAATTTTGCCAATAGTATAGGCGTATCGATTGAGAAACTTGACGTTGGCACATCGGTGCGGATGTCACTAGTTGCCATTCGCTCCCTAGCACACTGACAAACGCTCAACTGCTTGGCAGACATTGACATATATAGGTGGAAAAGTGGGCTAGTTGGTTTATCTCCGTGGTTAAAGCCCAAACTCCATAAGCGCGAAAATGCACGCGACAGCGACGAGCGACGCTATGAGCGACGAAACAGGGCGGTCGCGCGACGTGTCGCGTGCTTGTTTTCGCGCGATCGCTCGGTTCTCCAGATTTGGAAACCGTCGCTCGTCGCCCGGAAGTGCTGGGCTCAAGCAGCCAATAGCGAAAAACCGGAAAAGACGAAGACTACATAGGTGCACGTGACCCTGCCCGAGTCACGTATGCGCAACAAGAAATAACGCAATGTTTATTAAGCATGCGCATATAAAAAATGCTGCAAGGCAATAATAAACACTTTCCGTTCCATTACACAACAATATATCTTATTTTTAAATTGGAAACCGCTCGCTACGCGGTTTTCTTGGTGCGAGTAGACGGCCTCATGCCAGCAACAGTGGAATTCGCTCGCCGAAGCCGTCGCGTGAATGAGGTTTGCCTGCGCTAGCGACTGATCGCGCGACGCCGATCTACGTCGCGTCGCTCGTCGCTGTCGCGTGCATTTTCGCGCTTATGGAGTTTGGGCTTAAGTCAGCAAAAAACAAGCGACAGCGTGTTTACTGTGTTTTCGTCTCGTGTTGCCATTTTCTTGCGCTGCTTTTACCACGAACACAGGCACAACCCGTTCCAAACAGCGACCTTGCTTAAAAGTGGTACAAACAAGAACGAGAAGTAAGAGATTCCATTTTTCGTTTTGTTTTCATTGCCCTCGTATTCGCTTCATTGCATTCTCTCGAAACCCATCGGACTACACTCAATAACTATAAAGGGTTACAGCCACGCTTGCTTTCGATTGTCTTGCCCCCCCCCCCCCCCCGCCACACACACACATAGCTCTTACCTCACTCACCCCTCTGCAAAAGCAATGCGTCGCATCGACGCGATTTGCACGCCTTCTCCTCTCTTAAGTACTCTCCTTCAACGCTTTTCCCCGATATATTTGCTGTTTTCGTCTGGAATCTCTACCGCACATGCACTGTCTTTTCAATTCGGCAAAAGGCCCCCGAAACGCCGCGCAGCCAGGCGTTTCGGAGGGGAATTGAAGAAAGTGACCAGTTGAAAAAAGTAAGTGAGCAGGTGGGTGGTGGTAGTGGTTACAATGAAGAGGAAAAAGGCACCTAATTTCTGTCTGCCTTCAGGCGACACGGCGCAGTGCCTTATAGGGGTGGGGTGAAGGAGGGATAAAAAGGATAGAAGGAAAGTAGAAGCAGAAGAAGACAGCCAACGAGAGGAAAAGAAGGAGATAGGAAAGTGGGGATCCGGTCGAAGCAGTCCAAGGGCGGGGTGCCACAGTGCGAGAGCTACACGGCGTCAGGAGACCGCGGAGGGCGAACCAGTCGGCGGGAGCTACGCTGAAGTCGGAGATCGCGAGGGCACAACCGTCCAGCTTGAAATCCTGCGAGCGAATCAGTGAGCAGGTCGGGCTCCGCACTGCCCGACCTGCCCACACACACTCTCCCTCCTTTGTCGCCTTCTTTTCTCCTCACACTCGGACCTCGTGTGTTTTAGTGCGTTTGCGCTGGAAGCGCCCTTGCTGCCCTCTCCCCTTGTCCACCTCGAAACCGGACGCGCGCTGCGCCCCTGAATGGATGCGGCGCGGGCAGTCATCGTTACAGTACACAGACGCGCCGCTTAATGTATACGCGGGTGAAATGTTTCGCCCGCGATGCAAACGCAGAAACACGCGCGTTCACCCTTCTGGAGTTCTTACAAACCGAAGCGTGATAGCGCTCAACTTTTACCCTTTTTTTTTTTTCATCGTCCCTTCACTCTCTCTCTACTCTTTTGTTCACATCCTCGCGGGGCAGAAAGTAGCGCCGACGGTCGACATCGTGCGCGCCCTTTTAATAGAATAGAATGGAGCCAGCACGTGAAGCGCAGCATCGTAGCGCTTTCTATACAGATGCGCAGGTACATAACCCTGAAAAGCGCGAAGTGTGTTCGGTGTAGCGAGCTCGAACGCGTTACATGCAAGGCCCGTAGAAAAACGTTACCTTCATACCCTATATGGGCCAGCGACACCCCTCCATGCTATAAACTACTCTATAATACCACACGCGTTGATAGACTTTTTTTATCCTTTTTTGGGTTTTTTTTTTTTTTGGGGGGGGGGTGCTTTCTGTGCGTTTCTGTTGAGTCGAGCGAAAATTTTCCTCATGAGACCCTACTAAATGTTTCGCGGAGGTCCTTTTTTTTTTTCGTTGCCAAGATGCCCCTTTGTATTGGCCACATAGCAGTAACACCAGGAATGGTACAGTTATGCACTGCGTATATACATATATTATGGTTGATATTGCTGCAGATTTTGCTTGCTTGGGCGTACGTTTATCGTTTTAGTTTAAACAGCGGGACTTTGGACCTTAATGGCACGATATAAAAGCGCGAGCACTAAACATTACGTTAACAAAGCGAAACGAACTTGTTACGTCCCGTAGCTGAACTGCAAGCGCTGTGTGAGAGTGATTGCGCTAGGCTTACAACCCTAAGCATCCACACCGAAGATAGAGCGCGAGTCGAACAGTCCATGAGAAAGTTTTCTTCACTACTAAACACTTATACGCGACCGTAAATTGTGTAGCTGGGGAGGATGACGAATGAGAAATTTTCCAACGCCTTCCGCGACGAGCTAATGAGTCAGCAGGAATTCCAAACGTTTACCACGTCGCTTTTCTATAGCTGCTATGTCATTATAGGAGGGAACGTACAAGCAGTCGATTGTCACATACTGCGGCGTCGTCGACTGCAGAAAGCGGAACGTAGGCGAACTTTAAATATGGCATTCTACGCGCAATCTCTCAAGTTTTTCATCGCTAACAAGAGACAAGCTGTAGTTTGTGAAGAGTAAAAAAAAAGTAGTCGAACAGCGTTACCTGAAACGAACGGTACGAGCAAATGCGACGCCTTTCAGATGTGAAGCCAAGCTCCATAGCCTTGGTGCAACACCAGTGTCAGAAAACAAGGTCCTAAGATCTCGACCTGTGGTTGCGCGCACGCGCAAGAGTACGAAAGTTATGGCGTGCCACTTGAAGAGCACCGGACTTCACGACCGTTAGTGAACTTCTAGCGTGAGATTGTGTTTCGTGTGTTCCCACTAGCTCTTCATTCTTCCTTACTTTCTATTACCTATTACTCCCCTTTTAAAGCACCTCACGTAACCCACCGAGCCAAGAAGTGGACAACCGGGTCAACCTTTCTGCCTTTCCCTTTCGTTTTTCTCTCTCACTCACTCACCCGAATTGGGCGTCCAGTACAGCTAACATGCAGCTTCATCGATATGTGACTGACAATAACCATATATATCGATGAATTAACCTCGTCGCCTCGCTTCACAGTTTACACGCACAGCGAAACATGGCTAAATTCTCACGTAGCTGCAGCTACGAACCTCGCAAGGCAGCGAATTAAGCTTTGCCACGTGCCCAAACTTCATCTCCGCAGACCCTCACGTGTTCCTATCACAAGTTGCTCGTCGGTTCGCAAGTGCGTGCACTCGGTTGGACAATGTTATAAACTGAAATTTGGGTCGTAAAGAATGTATTTCCTGTGACTCACCTAAAATTTGTTTCTCAGATATCCTCCAAGTAGCTTAAAAAGTGAGATATCCAAGTATCATAAATATAAGAGTGAATATATAAAAAAGAAACACGGCCTTCGAAAGTCATACTAAATGCCAAGTATTTTTCTCAGTTTAATGCATCAAATAAAAAATCTGTTGCGTAAAAATCCCTATTTAAAAAAAGAACACATAATACACATAGCATCTTTAAAAACTATCAAATTTCTCCTTCAATTCACGATCCATGATAGGCGATCCAGATGTATACACCGACCAAGGGTGCCACACCGTTAGGCTGTTAAGTCTTCTGTGGGCAATATGATTAAACGGAAGTTGTATGAAATACTTTTTTCAGAGAACGATCTCAGACTTTTTTTTTGCGAAGAATTTTTTGGGGAAGTTTAAAGAAAGCGGCCTCTGAATTAAAAGGAATGTACGAAGGAAGAACGACTTTTGGATACCAAGATCCAATATAGAAAGCTTTCTCATTTGTGAGCAAGAATATATACAAAGACCTCACGGAGAAACAAACTTATATAAAAAAAGAAGCAAAGAAAGACATCGCTACGACATTCGACCCATGTCGTGCAGCATCCAACGCCCTTATGCGCCGAGTCAAGTGAGTAACGTTAATTGTAAGCTTCACCCACATCCATCGATGTCCCAACAAAAGATGATTAGCATAGATACAACAGCCAATCGCGCTGGCTCCTTTCCGTGACGTCAAGTACTTATCTCATGAATCGGAAAGGCGATTTTCCCATCGGACAAGCGCTTTTCCGTGTCGCTTGTTCTCGGACAGAAACTCGAACTTCCCGGCAAATTCTGGGAGCGCTGAAGCCTTCCAGAATAATTTTTTTTCAGTGGAGGAGAGTCAGGTCTCAGCAACCTTTAGGTCTATTCTTGCATGCATTTGTATGTGTACGTGTATGCATGTATAGATGCGCATGCAAAGTTGAAAACATTTCGGGGGGGGGGGGGCACAAAACGGCCAGCACCCCCCCTCCCTATAGTCTACGCCCATTCCACCTGCTGCACTCCCCGAAACACATACTTTCACCTATACCTCTCTTCTCCAGTGAGGGTCGAATGACTGTCCACACATCGCATGTTAGATTTGCAACGATGGTTTCGGTTATAATAGAATATAGGGCGTGCAGACACGCCTTTCACTCTTGTATCTTATTTTCCTTTGCGATGAGTTCCAACCGAAAGACCCGACCTTACTTCGTTCTAAACGAACATTTTGTCATATGCGAACAGCGTACGTGTATTCAATAATAGACAGCTATTCGATTAGTATACTGAAATTGCAAAAAAAAAATAAAAAACACGCCCAAACATACTTTCACTTGCGACGACTCAGTCGGCTAACCACTCAAACATTGCACGTATAGATTACCAGTTGGAGAAAAACACCTGTCATTGCGAATTATCGGTTAAATCGGACAAGGCTTATTTAATACATTTACAAAAAAAAAACTATCATCACGCATGTCTAAAACGCAGTCCGCAGGCGTTTTCATGTACAATTCTAATTTATTTAACATGCAATCGTAAACTTGAAATCTTGCGCGAGATAGACAGACCTCAAATGTCAGTTATGTCCTTTGTAATGAAGATGTCGTGTATTTACCATGTTTAATTGCTATAATTATCCGCGTTTTATCGCCTCCAGCGTATTTTAGTTATTTGTGCTTGGGAGCCGTTTACATTAAACTGAGTAGACCGATCTCCCACACACACACACACACACACACACACACACACACACACATATATATATATATATATATATATATATATATATATATATATATATATATATATATATATATATATATATATATATATATAAGCTCGGCTTCTCTACTATACTAGCAACTGTGCACGTGAATGCATGTGAAGGAATGCGAAGCATCCTGCTGGAGTTATTGATGAAGGATATATTGTATGAAAGTTCATTTCGAATGGTTTCAAATCAGATATATAACAGCTGCCGGATCAAAGAACGGCTTTGACATAACCGCTGGCTAATACCGTGGGTTGCCAGCGCACATAACGCGCGCCTTTCCAGTCAAGGCATTTGAGGTATAGACCAAGATTAACATCCGCTCACTGCGATTACGACTGCAGTCACATCAACAAGAACCACTTCATCAAGCAAAGGACGTCCGCGCATTCCTTCCCGCCCTTTCGCGCTCGGCAGAATGACAGTGACCGTCCACGCATATAATGATTACAGGGGTCGCATCATCCGAGTGTAATGTCGTAGGTCACTTCGGTAGATATCAGCCCTCGATATGTCAGCCGAAATAGGACCACAGCGTCAGGTATAACTCATCATTTATTTCACGTCAAAGTTTTAGACAGCATTCTGACAGACGGTTTTGTGCTCACTTGTATTTGTGTGTTTCTGTCTTCGTTTATATCTGTTCTTTTTTTGCAAAAAATGTTAAGCGAGTATACGCAGAAGCCTTCGCGCACTGTAAGTTGTCGTTTCTATGTATCCTTCGACCGTAAATGCGCAGTTTTTTGCCCTGTTGTTTACACATGCGCATTCCATTCGACAGGGCAATGTCAATGCACCAAGCTAAAATACCAAAATAACGCAGCTCCAATTATTTGTTTCACTCCTTCGACGGCTGCAATGAAAAGAAGACTCGAACGAGCACAGCCAACCAGAACCAAGGCGGTAAACAGGTTAGTAAAAGCCGGTTGGCGGGGTCAAAGTGGAATACGAATGTGGCGCTGCTACTATACTCACCGTCAGCGGCTGAAACCGCCGGACACAGGTGTTACGGCCGAGGCTCGGCGACGGCAACGTAGCACGCCTGGCGCGCTTCGACAGCAGCAGGTGAACAACATCCAGGCCGCGGCACAAGCATCACCACCGCACAGATTCACACGCCTATTCGGCACACGTCGGCACCCACTAACACTGGCAACACGGTCGCAGGCACAGCACCGGTGCGATCACTGGGCGACGAGATGGCGCATCGCCGCAACACATCAGCACATGGACGGGCGACGGACGGCACGGCTTCACGCGCTCGCTACAAACACACACCACCGTGTAGTAACAGCCGGTATCGCGTCACCCACTCACCCGCTCAGTAGAAACTCGGGATGCGCGCCGCCTCCCGAGCAACTCGGCATCTTTTTTTCTTGATGGAAAAAACGCGATCTTCGATGCGTCGTTTCGTCAGAGTGATGGTGTTTCGACGGTCGTGTTTGAGAGGTTCATTTAGGCGTTGGCGGAGTTGGGGCGGGGGGCGATGAAATGCCGCGTCATTACCGTAACACGCGCACGATACACGAACACTCGCTACCACAAGCCGTACCTATCGACGGCGGTTTCGCGGCAAAGACGCGGCGGCAGCTAGCAGCCGGCACGCTGTGCGTCGTCTGCACAGGCCTGACCCTCGAGTAGGCCGCCCATTGGTCACCGAACCGCTGAGGAGGAACGCAAGAAAGAGAAGGATATTGAGGAAAAGGAAGAAAGAGAAGCGCGGAAAGGAGGAGACCGAGTCTGAACAACAACATAAAATGTGCGAGTCTTCGGAAAAGTGAAAGAGGAAAAAATACGCGCTAAACAAAAGACGAAAGAAAAAGCGGTAGTGGTGGCCAGACGGCGCACGCTCTTCCCCGCCGGTTTCACGCCTAAGCCTACATGGGCGCGCTATTTCGTTTTGGGTATCTGCTGGTCGCTTCTCTGGCGCGCCGCCTCGGCTCAGCGCCTGACAGGTTTCGGGGCGTATTCGCCTGTCTGTTTCTTCTACGCCGGCCCGTGTTCGCTATACTTTATCGTTTTGTTTTCGAGGCGGAAGCAGAGCAAGATTGCTCTAACGTATGTGTTT
Organism: Rhipicephalus microplus; assembly: GCF_013339725.1. Lineage (NCBI taxonomy): Eukaryota > Metazoa > Arthropoda > Arachnida > Ixodida > Ixodidae > Rhipicephalus > Rhipicephalus microplus. Next base: position 168,039,323 of record NC_051165.1, read on the forward strand.
CGCGAGACACGTTCGTCTGGCGTTGCATCCGTAAAGTGCGAAAAGCAGTGAAAGGAAACCTCGCTTTTAACACCAGAATGCTGTTTCGTATTCCTCAACATGGTTCAGCTGTAAACGGCTACAGTGAGTAAAAAATTTGGCAGATCCCACGTACCTGGTAATCAACGTCTTGCGAAGCGTGTGGAGGGAGGGGGACCGCGTTGCATTTTTTTGAATGAGCTAACACGTCGTGAAATGATGCTAAATATATTTAAAAAGGTTGCACGCACGGACATATGTTGAAGAGTTATCAGATGTTTATATAAACCAGTTCTTTGCACTTGCGCAATGATGTCAACTAGAACATGCGTATTGGCAACACCGGAAGCTGACATGAAGCACTGATGCTTGCGAAGATGCTGGCCCTAGGACACTGCTACATAAATCAACTTCAGCACATGGCAGCTAACCACAAGTCGACGTTAACCCGACATGACGGCTGTATCAAAGGAGTACATAGGAAATGTTTATACAATTTGGTAGGCAGCACTGCAACCACTATTCACATTTCACGAAGATTAGCCTCTAATTGAAAAGTAGTTCGGATACCTGACGTGGTAACATGCTTTATTGCCCCGCCGAATGCTTGGGTTCAATTCCAGCTTAACGCTCCCGGTTAAAATTGCCCTTGTGTGTTCTCGTCGTTCCTGGGTAGATACCAAGTGTCAATCACCTGTGGCACACACCCGCATACCAGCGGCACATGCCCGCCCATGGGTATGTGCCACTGTCTGGCGGGAAGTGTTTGGCGACGTACGCGACAGGATTGTGACATTAGACAGGTCTTGACCAGCGCGTCATATTCGTCAAAATCACATTACCGTCCCATGCTAATTTCGGTTCACGCAAAGTTAAGGGCGTGATAACAAGCGCACCCAAACGTAAGCAGCTAGATAGATAGATAGATAGATAGATAGATAGATAGATAGATAATAGATAGATAGATAGATAGATAGATAGATAGATAGATAGATAGTAGATAGATCGATGATAGAGAGATAGAAGATAGATAGATAGATAGATAGACAGACAAGCAGACAGGACAGCACAGAAGACTACCGATGATAGATAGATAGATAGAAAGAAGATAGAAGACAGACAGAAGACAGAAGACAGACAGACAGGACAGACAGCAGACGGGACAGACGACAGATAGATAGCTGATAATAGATAGAATAGATGATAGATAGATAGATAGATAGATAGATAGATAGATAGATAGTCGATAGATAGCTAGAAAGACAGACGACGACAGACAGACGCCAGTCAGACAGGACAGACAGACACGACAGAAAGAGATAGTAGTAGATCGATCGATAGATAGAAGATAGATAGATAGATAGAGAGATAATAGATAGATAGTGATAGATAGATAGATAGATAGAGAGAAGATAGATAGATAGATAGATAGATTAGATAGATAGATTCGATAGATAGATAGATAGATAGATAGATAGATAGATAGATAGATAGATAGATAGATAGATAGATAGATAGATAGATAGATAGATAGATAGATAGATAGATAGATAGATAGATAGATAGATAGATAGATAGATAGATAGATAGATAGATAGATAGATAGATAGATAGATAGATAGATAGATAGATAGATAGATACGCTCAAAGTCGCCGAAGTTCGCCCATCCGCACCGGTTGCTGGCGGCCAAAACATGGGTTGCCGCGCATTTGTTTTTTGTTTTTTTTTTTTCGTCTGCTAGCGTGACGCTGGGAGAAAAGCAGCAATTTTTACGCGTGCATACACTCTGGACAATTAAAATGAATAAAAACCTCTTTTTGAATAAACTTAAAAGTATAATGACGATCTTTCGCTACCTGCCGAGCTGCGACAGAAGCGTGCAGGTCAGTGCAGTTTGTACACCAGCGAAGCGAGGTTTTTTGGTGCAAATTAACCATCGCGGTGGTGATGTGTTGCGTGTTGCTCTGCGAATCAAGGCAAGGGAAGACTTCTGATGTTACTTTTCATGAGTTTCCAGTGACCGAGGTCCATGAAAAATGGATCAGGGTGATTTCTGTGTTGTAAAGGACTACGTGTCTCTAAAAGAGTGAGTTGCTGGGCTGGTTGGTGGTGCATGACAGACTGAAACTCATATTAGCGCAAAAAAATAATAAACCGACAACCACAAGAAAGTAAACGACGACGCACTATACTATTAACAGCTTATTAACAAACAAACAAAAAGATGACATGAGCGCACATATGGCAACCATGTCACTACATGTGGTTATGCAACTAGGTTTCGAAACACAACCATTGTGTGAAGAATTAGCGTTGAGTAAGTTATTTTAAGTGCTGTTTCGTTTCAAAACAATTGCAGAGTGTCTTCAATTGATTATTCATGTACCAACGATCTACATTTGCCATTTGAGACGAAGGTATTTATGCGCAAAATTATCTGTATTGGGCTGTTTTCTACGCGTGCCGGACGCCGCGGACACTGTCAAGAGTCATAATCCTTGCCCTTTTATGACAGTAAATGCAAGCAAGCTGAGTGTAATCCAACGGCAACAAGTCTACCATTGTATACACGTATAGCTGGTATCAGGAGTTAAATAAACATTTGGTGGCCAGCGCTTTTTACAACCTGTCTACGTCGTCCTTCTTTCTTGTTTTGCACACTGATACATGTGTTTGTACCTGATTTGCGATTCTATTTGAAAAATAATGCACTGAAATGTCAACTAAAATGCAAAAGAAGATTCTCAAAGTCACATGAAATAAAATGATTCAAGATAGCCGTCACATTTATTCAATGCACGATGAAGCTCTTCTCTAACCGGCGGCAACCCATGCATTCCCATGCATTCACTGGCGCTCAGCTGGGGTAACTCGAGCGCCCCCTAGGCAGCGAAGTTCGGAATCCGAGCCGGCGAAGGCACCTCCGTAGACCGCCGCCAGCTGGGCAGGCCAGGAGTACAGTAGTAGGTCGTGGTTTTGTGGGAAAGCGCACCCGATCTTCCTGGACAGTTGGACACGTGTCGGCCGATTTTCACCGACTCCGTGCAGCACAAGGGGGCGTTGACAGCGGCCGCGTCAGTGTTTCTGCGCGAGTGCGACTGCCATAAAAGCACCGTCTCAAGCATCGAGGCCTTCATTTGGCAGCAGTGGCGAACTACGTTCACAGCGTCTAAGGCATTTTTCTGCATTCTTGCCGCAGGTTGGTGCAAAGACTTTTACTGTTCCGTTTATATTTTTCAAAGATACATTGTCACTGCTGCCAAGCTGCGTCATTTCTGTTATATTTTGCCGTGTGTTGTGTGTTATTTTTGTTACCCGTAGTTTCTTTTTGTCATGTCGAAAGAAATTGCAAAGATTAAGGAAGATGTCAAGAACGATCTCTTGAAACTAAGAGATGAGTTTAAACAGGAAATGAAGATGTCGCGGGAATCGTTCGAGAGGGAACTCAGAAATGAAATGCGTGAATTTCGAACTGAACAACGCAACGTTGCTCAGAGCCTTGAGTTTGCTTATAAAACTATAGAGGATTTGAAAATCCAGCTGGCTGCTGCAGCAGCAAAAAATGCTGAATTAACCACGAGAAACAAGGAACTGCAGGTGAAATGCCAGACTCTTGAGACCCATACAGGGGACCTAGAGAGACGGCTGGTTCACCTAGAGCAGTATTCCAGAAACTCAAACATCGAAATTCAGGGTGTTCGAAAAGAAGAAAATGAGGATGTTCTGAGTGTCCTCTCAAAAATCGGGGAGGCTATTGGTGAGCCTGTTCAGGGGTCTGACATAGAAACATGTCATCGGGTGCCTACCCGAAATCCGGACCGCAGTAACATTATAGTTCAGTTTAAGTCTCGGGCGAAACGAGACCTTGTACTAAAAAAAAAGGAAAGAAGATGCGCATCCGCAACAATGACATCGGAGTGTCAGACTCTGCGCAGATCTATATAAATGAGCATCTCTGTCCTGCTCTGAAGCGTCTTCTAGGCATGGCAGTAAAGCGCAGGCATGAAAAGCACTGGAAGTCTGTTTGGTGTTTCAGTGGTAAAATTTTTGCGCGGAAGCCTGATGATTCAGATGCCATACAGATATCTCGCGAAGCTGATCTTGAAAAAATAAACTAGTAGAAGTATCACGTCCTGTACAGAAAAAAAAAAGGATCGAAATGAACTACCATAATCTTGCTCTACCACAAAATATCTCGCTACATTGTCGATTGCAGAAAACCACTTTACATCTGAATGCACGTTCCGCAGTTGGGAAAAAAGATGACATTACTTGCTTTATCAACCAGTTCTCGTTTAAGTTTGACATAATCATGATGACAGAGACATGGTACTACGATGGCTGTGATATGCTTCGTCTGGACGGTTACTCGCGATTTTTTATTAATCGTCCGAATCGCCGAGGAGGGGGCGTTTGCATCTTTGTTGACGCTTATCGGACCCATGAACTTGTTTCCGATTTTTCTGTGATTACGGATGACTTTGAATTTTTAACACTTAAAACTGACTCAGAAATTGTTGCTGCTATTTACCGTCCCCCAAATGGGAACATCGTGAATTTTCTTAATTTTTTTGAGTCTTTCTTAGAATATATCAACTCAAACAAATATCGGTTTGTGTGCGGTGGTGATTTTAATATAAACCTTTTGGAAGACACTCAAAGCACGTGCGAGTTCATATCGTGCCTTCACTCATCTGGATTTACAAATCTAATATCAACGCCAACTCGTATCACAATAACCAGTTCATCACTGTTAGACATGATGATTACGAATGCTGACACACTTGTTTCTAACGCCGGTACTATTTCATCAGACATAAGTGACCACTGTCCAGTGTTCATGCAATACAGTTCCTCAAAAACAGAAAAGAGGCGTCAACATCAGACTGTACAAGTACAAAATATCACTGATGGGTCACTGCAGGCTTTCAAGCGTGCCGTTAGCATGCATGACTGGTCTTTCGTTTATATGATTAGAGATGTTCATGAAGCGTACTTAAAATTTATAGAATCTTTTACAAATATCTACCTCACTCATTTTCCTTTTAAAACGTTTAAACCGTCAAAGAAAATAAGAAAACCTTGGGTCACATTTGCTATTAGGCGTTTGATAAACCGAAAAAATAAGCTTTTCCATGCATTCTTGAAATCGCGAGAGGAAGAATTACTACAGCAGTATAAAGCTTTCAGAAATAAACTAAACAGCGCTCTTCGAAAGGCGAAGATAGCGTATTATGAAAAATTGTTTTCTGGTATCTGTACAAGGTACCCCGATGCAGCTTGGAAAGCAATAAACAGTGTTTTAGGACGCCACAAGGCAGACTTCATGCCACGTGAAATTACGTTAAATAATCGTGTACTAACTGGTGCACTACTTGCCGATTCTTTCAATAAATATTTCACTTCTGGTATACCGCCAGTTAAGAATACCCTGCAAATGACTAGCTCAATTATTAGAAATGCTGAAAGCATATTTCTCAACCCGGCAGACGAACCAGAAGTATTCAGAACATTTATGAGTCTTAAGAATAGCAGTGCATTAGATATTGACAATCTTCAGATCGGTCCCATAAAATTTGTTTTAGAGCATTTAGCCCCTGTACTTGTGTACATATTTAATTTAGCAGTAGAGTCCGGGGAATTTCCCCGTGAAATGAAGCGCTCTCGTGTGTCTGTTCTGTTTAAAGGTGGCGACAAAAACATGCTGGGAAATTATCGCCCAATATCGATTATTCCGGTGTTTGCTAAGGGTTTCGAAAAAATGCTACATTCCAGATTATCCAACTTTTTCACTAGAAGTGACATTATAAGCGACGCTCAGTTTGGTTTCCGTAAAGGAAGGTCTACGGAGTTAGCTTGTTAAGGCTAAAAGAAATTATTTTAGAGAACATCGAAAACAGGCTATTTACATTAGGTTTGTTCATTGATTTCACCAAGGCTTTCGATTCCATTGACCATAGCACGTTACTTCTTAAGTTAGAAATCTATGGTGTTCGAGGCACTCCCCTGGCTTTAATAAAATCATATTTAGCAGAACGATCACAATGTGTGTGTTTAGGTAACCATCACTCATCTTCATTGCCTGTCAGTAGAGGTGTCCCGCAGGGAAGTGTATTAGGGCCCCTTCTTTTCAATGTTTTTATAAATGATATTGTTAATATCAACAAGTCGGTAAAATTTATAATATATGCTGATGATGCCACGGTCTTGTTTTCCGGCGCAGATACAGATAGGTTGATAGAAAGTTGTAATCGTTTCTTTTGCAATATTACATCATGGTCACTATCAAATAAACTTAAAATTAACCCTAAGAAAACGAAGGTTATAATATTTAGAGCTAGAAATAAATTTCTGAACGTTAAACAAGATATTATTTGTGCAGATCAAAAAATAGATATTGTAGAAGAACATAAAATTCTCGGTGTAACATTTTCATCTCATCTAAGTTGGGACTCTCACGTAAGTCATTTATGCAAGAAACTTTCTTTTACAGCGGGAGCTCTGTCGCGTTGTCGAGAAATTCTCCCTACACAAATAAAAGTCAGCATATATCAAGCACTGTTTCAATCACATATAAGTTACTGCAGTCTGGTTTGGCTTACTACAACTCAACGCAACATCAACAGAATATTGGTTTTGCAGAAGAAAGCTGTCCGTCACATTGCCAACACTGGTTATTTATCACCGACATCGACATATTTTCGCAAGTACAGTATAATTAAAATCCAATATATGTACGAGTTCCGTATCCTACGATCATTTTACATATGTTCTTCTTCATTTAAACAATTTATCGAGTTAACTGCTGCACTGCAACGCAACAGTCATGCTATCAATACTCGTAATGTAGGAGGATGGCTCATACCGCGCTTTCGCACTGACTATAAACTGCAGTCATTGAAATATAACCTCCCATGCATTCTTAAAAAGCATAATCATTTACATAAACCTGCGCTAAATACATTACGTGAAATATTTCTGAATTACTAATGTATTTCAATTATTTGTTAATGTTGTACTACATTTCACTGTATATTGTTGTATATGATTAGCTATCATGCTTTCTATTATTATATTGTGTTGATATTAGTGTTTCGTGTAGTTTACTGCTAGAATTACAGGTGTACTATTGCTTGTACTATTACAGGTGTACTATTGACTGTGTTCCTTGTACTTGTAGTATTAAAAATTTCTTTTCTGTAAATAAATTTTGGTATTCTGTTGGTCTTGTTCGTTGTTAGAGATGTGTTTTAGTCAAAAAATCATTCCCTGTTACGCTTACACAGATATTGTTATATGCTTTGTTTTTGTAAATATTTTTGTACAATGTGTGATATATCTTGTAATTTGGTGCAAATATTTTTACCGGTCACTTGTTGCCATGTCATTGGTCTTCTGGGCCCTAGTCAAGCTGTTTCATTACAGCTTTTAGCCCAGGAGACCATCCAGAATGTAATGTTTTCGTTTATTCTGGAAATAAAAGAAATAATAATAATAATAATAATAAATATGGCCGTTGAAAACGTAATTGTTAGATTGCGGTGACATTGTCGGAGAGAGCACTTTCTTCAAAGCCCCCGTTCTCACACGTTGTCGTATTAAGTCTATAGGCGCGTCTGAAGAGCCTTTAATGTGTCGGCGATCTTATATCCTGCTCCGACCCTTGCTAGAATAATCTTGTGCTCGTAAACGTCAGCTTCCTCCATCTCTGCTTCCAAGTGATCGATGTCAACCGTGTCCTCTACTTCCCTGTCGATTAGTTTGAGTTCCTCGTACTGCTCAATCAAAACTCGGTGAATACGTCGTAGCTCACAGATTGGTGGACGATCCAATTGCCGAAGACGTTCGACGTCGGCGATGATCTGCGTGACGGCCTTGCGGGTTTGACTCCGCCTTTCTTAGAGGGCCTCCATGATCCGGTCCAGTGTCGGAAACGTGAGATGTCTCTGGGCGGCCGTGTCACGAGGCGAAGTCGGAGTCAACACGGCATCCATCGCAGAAGGTTCGCACAACGAATATCCGTCACTTCCCGGGCTGTCGTTCTTTATTATCTTGTGCATATCAGGCCATCGTCGTGAAGGGCCAGTCAGTACTGAGCCGGAGAAGACGTGAGGGCTCCCGTCTCGCGGGCCTCCAGTTGGTGCCTGCACTCACGGGGCTGCGCTGTCAAGATGTACGTTGTTGGCCTATGCACTGCTTTCACTTGTAAACATCGGGCCGTCGTCCTGAAGGGCGAGTCAGGACGGAGCTCAAGTAGACGTGAAGGCTTTCGTCTCGCGAACCTCCAGACGATACCTGCACTCACGTCAGTCCAGGGGGGCTCCTAGTAGTCTTAGTTGCAACCGGAGTCGTGCTCCTAGGTGACAGTGGTGGTTAGGCCTCGCACATCAGCTTAAACCACGGCGGCTTCACAAAAGTCCTCGAGGCTACGACTGCGGTAGAAATTCGTCAAGTCCGCTCCGTCTCACCTCCGAAAGTCCTTCCTCCCGGGTTTCACGGCACCAAAATGTTGAGGAAAGGAACTAGCCGCCGTGCCCATGGCGACGCCCACCCGTTGACCTCTTCTTTATTCCAACCACAGCTTTCCAGCTAATCATGATATTACCACTCCTCGTCTTCTACATAATTTTCAACATCTCTAACGCTTTCTTGGTTTTACGCTTGATTTTGCACCATCCTTGCACTCTCCCAAACTCCGTCGGTGATAGCTCTTCTCCATCGACTTGCACGTCCATTTGAGACACCATCACTGTGGACCGGTAGTACCGGTTTGCGACGCCGACGCATCAGGCCTACCGTACCCGTCTACCGGCTTGTCAGGCCAGTGTGACGGTACGAAATATGTTGTCGGAGTAGCCGAATTGCGGGCTCACCTGCCTAAAGCTGGTATCGGGAGAGTCCGCAAGACTTTCGCAGTTACTTGGGAATATTTCAACAGAATAGCAGGCACGTAAATGTAGAAAACCGTAGAAAGTCAGCGGAGCCGATGTGGCACGCGTCCACCCTCCATGGCCTCTTAGCGACCACCCTCAAGCGGCTATAATCTAGAATAAATACAAGCACTGCCCGCAATGTCGCGGCATGCTTATCAGAGTACAAGGGTGGTTTCTTCTCAAACTGTAAGCACGTTTTCTATGCTAATGTAAATAACAGGCATAACACAAACTAAAGGATCGTCGTTCCTGTCTTCAGTATTACATTCGGCGGAGTAACGATGTGAGAACATTTGATAAAATTTGCCAAAATGTTCGAAAATTTTTTATTGAAAACTAGCGACCAAAACATGTGTATGCATTAACACACTGCTTGGGCTATCTACCAACATTTCATGCAAATTGTTTGACACAATTGTTCGCTACTGTGGCAATACCCCCCCCCCCCCCCCCCCCGAAGTACGGGACGGCTGTATGCTCTCCCATAATAAAGTACCAAGTACTCTAAATCGTTAACAACTTTTTTCTTAACACACTACCCCCCCCCCCTTCCGCAACAAATCCTTGACCGCAACAAAGGCGCCTTCGCGAGATTGGTGATAGTGTGCACAATGTTTGTGGTATGGAAGCGCCGCTGCCTCGCGGAGTACAAAGGAAAATCGGTGAGGGCAGCCTACCCGGCGGTTTCCCGCGTGAAACTGCTCGTGTGGCAACACCTGAGCGAGGAACTGGAGACAAATGGAGAAGAAGCCTTCCTTCGCCGCTGCCACACTCGGTTCTTTTACACAAAAGATGGGAGGCTCAAGTTTCCCATTATTCCCTACTGACCTCCCCCCACCACTCCCAGACCATCGTCTACCTAGCGCAACCATTTAACAACAAATGGGGTAACTTTTAGTATACCTCCTCCCCCTAAATAGGTGAACACAGGCGAATCCGAAGGAGCTGATAGAGCAAGAGTTGCTAGGTTTTACAACCCAAGGCGAGAACACACATTCGAGAAAAAATCTTCCCCCCTCCCGTGCGCAAAAAAAAAACCGGTGTTGTTGTTGTTGTTTTTTTTTAAACACGTGGTGAACAGCCCACCCCTGTATGCTTTATTTGTTGCTTCACTGCTTTTGTAAAACCAAAAGTGTCAAATGTTTGTGTGCAAATTCTTAGTGCAAAGTAATCAACCCTTATTATTGTATGTTATTCCCCCCACGTTGCTTTCGAACGCTGCACAAGTGAATGATGTATAGTGGTTTGTAAACAAAACAAGAGTGTGATTATAGCTTTTGTAATCAATAATAGTTCGAACTGTAGCCGATAGGTCACAGTCCATGCTCTCTCGGTTGGCGAGTGTACGACGACATGGTTGTAAAGAGACAAATAAACTTCTCTTTGGTGTACAAGTTTACTCTCGTGATCATCGAGGGCATACGGGGCGGCTTTACGCTCTCCCATAGTAGAGTACCTAGTACTCAAAATCGTTACCCACTTTTTCTGAACACACTGTAAACTCCCTCAGGTGTGAGGCCCATGGGACGGCTTGCTGCTCTCCCATAGTAGAGTATCAAGTACTCAAAATTGATACCCCAATATTATAGCACTATGGCTCAGCACTACCAAAGCTATGGGATGTAAGAAAGCCGCATACTTGCCCAGTGAAACATAGTCCCAGATACATATGAGTGCCTTGAAATTGGCAGGATTGTCTAAATTTGGCGTTTGTTTGGTGTGTGTTACGCGACATAGATACTCGATAAGTTTTTCTTCATCGCATTTATTTCCTACGCACTTATTAATTTGTGTCGGTCACCGGCGGTAACAATGGTTATATATAAACGTGGCAGCACTTATGCAGAAGCGACCGCCCGCTTCGATCCGAACTTGCTCCTGCTAAACGGCCACAGCAACAAAGAAAGGGTGAAATCAGCCATCGATCTGTTCCATCTTACTTTGAGTATGAAGCATCAGGTACGTTTTGTCGTTACAAGCGAGATATGGCTGCTTGCGTAGCCATATCTAAGCCTAACGCGCCGAGGCCAGTGCTCGGGTTGTGTCGCTTGACCAAGAACACTGAATCTCCAAATATTGGACGTGCAACCTCGCACAGCGTTCCACGCGTCGGATGGTTCTTCGGTGATACAAAAACTCCTAAGCATTTCCCCGAGGGTGAACATGGTTAAGTGCGAATGCACGGGGTGATGCTATGAGGGGTATTTATTAATTCGCACTATTATATTTATTAATCACACTATGGTGCCTTTATGGTGTAATGGTTCCTGGGAATCGATATTTGACCACACGGGGGAATTTACGTTAACTCACTGGCGAAAGCCAACGGATTTTAACTTTACTCCCCCTCACGACCCGCTCTCGACGGGAGACTGAGAGAGAAGGCGGGCGCGCGAGAGAGAGGGGTGCGCGCGCAGCTGCAGCGAGCGAGGAGAGCGGAGGAGCGAGCGAAGGGTAGGGGGTATAAGGCGCGTTACTGACACCGATATCAGCGTCACGTCCATGGCTTATTCGGTAGAGCGTCGCGCTGCGGCCCGCCAAGTCCTCTTTCTTTTAAAGATAGAGAGAAGACTGCGGACGCCGCCGACGGCGGTGGATGGTTTGGGGTCGCTTATAAAGTGTATTCACACTTAATAAAAGATAGAAACGAAGCATTGCAGCGAGAAACCCGAAGGAACGCGACGACACAGAAGCAGTAATGCCAGAGCCCCGAACATGTATACAGCGTTGGAGAGCCACAAAGTGAAGTTATCCACAGGCATGCCTGAGCGTCTGCCAATCTTCCGTAGAGCCATAAATCGAATTGTTAAGACCTCACACTTCCTGAAGTTGAAGTGTTGTGACTTGTTTGACAGTTTCACTTATTTCGTGAGGCTAATAAACCATGCACCCATGTTACAACATGCAATGAGCGTGCGAGGGAAATTCGGCGGGCAGACACCGTCAAGACGGTGAGCAGACGATACGGCGCGGATGAATACATGTGGAGGGGCTAATCACCTTTTCCTATTGGCTGGGGGCCCTGTAGCCTCCACAGGACTGAAGGGAAGTTCTGAAACAGAGTATATGGGCGACAATTTTGTCACCAAGTGTGAGGCCTACGGGACTTTTTTACGCTCTCCATATATATATATATATATATATATATATATATATATATATATATATATATATATATATATATATATATATATATATATATATATATATATATATATATATATATATATATATATATATATATATATATTAGAGTACTAAGTACTCTAAGTCATTAACTCCTTTTTCTGAACACATGATGGGGGCTGTCTGCCTGCATCAGGCCATCAATCGCTTCCGAAATTGGTTCTCGTGTGTAAGTAAACGTCATGATGTTATGTTGAATATTAAAAATGTGATCTGCATATACAATAGATTTTTCCAAGCACAGAGTTAATATGCAAATTATATGTGGGTGGGGCTTGTATATATTCTAAGAACGTACCATAACATTGTAAAATGGCCGTTTTCCTTCTTTCTCCTTGCCGCAATATAAGTACTGGGGAGCACATGTATGCAGACCTGCCACGGTGGTCTATAGCAGCTAAGGCTGCTGACCCGCAGGTCGCGGGATCGAAACCCGGCCGCATTTTGATGGAGGCGAAAAAGCTTGAAGCCCGTGTGCTTCGTTAGATTCAGGCGCCTGTTAAAAAAAAAAAAACCTGATGGTCGAAATTTCCGGAGCCCTCCACTACGGCGTCTCTCATAATCATATAGTGATTTCGGGACGTTAAACATCAGCAATTATTATATTGCGAATGATGGAACAGCCAACGTGAAATTGTACTTCCTAGTGAAAGAACTGGTTTCTCAGCCAATTGAGCAAACCATTTATTGTGAATATGACATGCGGTAAATGATAAGGGCAAGGTGGGATACGAAAAAATAAAAGCGATTTCACGTTCTTTCTGCCTGGAAGGTACAAAAAAGGCGAAAAAAATACTAATTCTTTTTTAATAATAATAATATTTTCTTATTAGCATTTTGAAAAAAAAAACATCTCGGAAATACTGAATTGGCCTGCCAATTGGGCTTGCAAGGCAGAGCAGACTGACAGCAGACTACAAGATTTCATATATATAAGACCGCATAGATGCAGACACTTTTTTAACGTATCTATACAAAATAAAGACGTGCTTGCACGACAGTGCAAGACAAAATAAAACTTATACTAAGACAAGTAGCGTCACCTAGCCTGACATTTGATTATAGAATAATAGGACAACATCAGATTTTTGATCACGCAAAGAGAAGAGAAAAAAAACAAGAAAACGAAAAATAACATGACAATCCATTATAATGTTGTTCTAATGCGTGCTGGGTAAAAAGAGGAGAAAAAGTAAGAAAAACATGAAATTATATTTTCTTTAGTATACATCAAGGGCAACGCGTAGCCTGACGCAACACGGCGACCGCTAGGTTCTTATGCAGCCGATGCCTTTATTCGAGGGGGAAAAAAAAACAAGCATAACCAAGGAGTTACATATTAATGCGACGAAGAAGTCGCTTCAGTTTGAATTTTGATTTAGCACGTTAAACGCTCGTGGGTATAGTTTATTAAAGCAAGGTGGTGTGAAGTAGCTCCGAGTGGGCTGACCATACCTGGCGGAACAGCGAATTCCTCTAAAACTGTTTTTTAGGTCGCTCATCTGACGCATTGAACCCGGAACCACGAATCTGAATCAGTTGCGTCTCTCGATCAAATGCACTAACCAAAAGGCTATAGCAACTGGCGACGCCGGAAACCTAAGCCATCACTTTTCGCAGTATGTTATGAATTAGTCATGTTCTTCAAGGAAGTGAGCCGACTTTCGGCCATCGGTGCACACGCTAGCACCAACAATAATCAACAGAAAGGTTCTGCAAGAGGCGTATACAGGGTTAGGCTCGGGTTCAGAACAAGAGCGCGTGCTACAGCGTGTGCGATCCGAATAACGGACTTGTCGCGCTGAGAGTGTTCCTTATACGTAAACGCCACACCTTCGAGAAGAGCTTTTCCTCAATCACTTCCCGTTTATGCATAGACAGCGCATGCAAGCTACCTTCAATAGCTATTTGTATTATAGGCGTGTCCGCTTCGTAACTTTTTCAATCCTGCGTGTTCTTGCTTTTATGTCAACTTATTCCACAACAAGCGCTGTTTGGCTATTATGAGTAATCACCGCCCTATTTCCAGCCACAACCTGTCTACCGTTTGCAGCTCAGTGAAAAAAACAAGGGCGCGGACCAAGACTGGGAGAAAGTTTCTCTTTTGCATTGGCAAAGGTCCGTTCTTGCTCTCATGTTCGCGGCGACGCTTCGACCCACTCAATAGAGAGTTTTAGTACTGCGTACGCTGCGTACGTGGCGGCGTTGCGTACGTAAGGACGCCACGTTCTGCGTAGTGCGCATGCACAGACCGCAACGCGCACGTATCGCATTACGTACGCAGCCGCTACGTACGCACGCATGAGATGCGTGCGTGCGTACGTATGAGGTGATCGCGCCGCTCTCGAACAAGTTCGCGACAGCGCGAGACTTCGTTTTGCAAAATGGCGGCATCGAAGGAAAGCACCGACCGGCTCTGTGGCTTAAAATATGGCCATAATCTGGCTATAACACTTGGATTGGCTCACATTGGCTGTCAACAACACGTGCTTCTATTTTGATCTACCAGATGGCGCAACACGCTTCACGCTCGTTACGTACGCGGGTACTACGGCGTACTAAAAGCCGATTAGTGGCAAACGACGCCACGTAACGCAAGGCGCTTGCGTGATGCGTACGTAGCACCATTTCGCAGTACTAAAACTCTCTAATATAAGAACACCCTAATGAGCCCTCGCTTCCGCATTCAGACGTGCGCCTTCAAAGCAAACCACTTCCAAAAGTGGCTCACAGGGCACCCATCGATCAAAGTAGCGACGTGTCGTTTCAATAAAGCTCACATGCATGCGAGTAATGGGATAAACGGAGCTAGTTGGTGCAGGATGGCTTAGCGTTGCGCTAAGGAAATTTACTGCTCGTCTGGTTAAACTGTGGATTGTAGTGTTACCCTATCCATAAACGCATCGCTAGTCCATCGTATGCGAGCGACTCATACGAGAAGGAAGTGTATATATATGTGTGACTGCATTTGGCTTCGGTCCACGGTATGCATCACGTTTACCGTTCCGTTATTGTTCAGCGAGATGACCGTGCAGGCTTTTCACTATAACGGCGTCCGACGTTCCTGATACTGCCCATCCATCTATATAATTCATCCATCCATAAACGTTCAAAAGAAATGCTTATGGATGGATGGTACAACTTCAGTGAACGCCGGGCAAGGTTCGCGACCCAAGCTTCTCCCACATTTGCCTCCGCCGAGCCGTGGACCAGAAGCGGGCCCGTTTTGACCAGCACGTCGTTGCTTTTACTTTTGTATTTGTGGTCGTGGTGAAACTTATGGCCATTGAGAAAAAAAAAAAAAGGGGGGGGGGGGGGAGAACTTAGCGGCATGCCTGTGGTAAGTGCTAAAGTGCCTGAAGTGACAAGGCGTTGAACAGGAAATGTGAAATGAGTATAAATGTCGATAGGTGGACCTGTCCATAGAGTTTCCCATAAGTACACTAGAGGGTGCTCTGGTGCTATTGTCTACAGGAGTTGCAACGCACGGCGCTTGAGCGGGTATGGGAATGATGGGTATAGTACACGGATTGGTCTGATCTTCGTTCTTCTAGCTGCGTTTGGCTTTGCGCGGCTTAAAGCATGCTTCGTTGGGAAATGACTATCAGCAAATGTTCCGAAGTTGTATTTCACCACTTTAACCTTTTACGCTCACCAAATAAAATCAAGTCACGAAGTTCACAATGGTTCATTCTTTCATCCGAAACAAGAGCAAAACACTTCAATAAACAAAGCTTCAAGTGCGTTGGGAGCCCGCAAGCACAAATACTAGGAAGATCTGTGTACTATACCCATAATTCTCATGGTCGCTTAACGATCACAGCACCAGAGTTCCGTCTAGATAGTTTTAGGAAACTCTATGAACCTGTTCTTGTGAAGGCGTGTACACACACAAACATGCGTGCACAACGTTTAGTAGAGAACATCGGCGTATATTTACCGCAGCGAAATAAGCTGACTGCCATGCAGACAAGAGAGACCACCGCTAGAATGGCTACAACACCAGAGAACGCCTATAGCACCAGAGAACACCAGAGAACACTAGAAAACACGAGGTAGCACCACTGTCGCAGATGATGCTGTTCAACAACTCCCTCCTCAAGCGCCTGCGTATGCGCCACCTGCTGCCGGTGCGCGACTGCGGCGCTGGCCGTACCACGATGTCATGCGCTCCGAGATCTCCCCTAAGTGTGACACAAATTGTACGGAACACTGATTTGCCTGCGCATCTTCTGTGTTTGTCTTGCTTATTTCGTGCATTCTTTTCTAGTGTTTATGTGCTATATATTCTTGTTTCCGAACGATTACCTGATATTTTTTATCTTTACTGTTCTTTGCTTGCCCCGCCGCGGTGGCCTAGTGGCTAAGGTACTCGGCTGCAGACCCGCGGGGCGCGGGTTCGAATCCCGGCGGTGGCGGCTGCATTTTCGATGGAGGCGGAAATGTTGTAGGCCCGTGTGCTCAGATTTGGGTGCACGTTAAAGAACCCCAGGTAGTCAAAATTTCCGGAGCCCTCCACTACGGCGTCTCTCATAATCATATGGTGGTTTTGGGACGTTAAACCCCACATAATCAAATCAATCTGTTCTTTGCTTGTGATTATCTGATCTATTTTGTGATTATTCATATCCTTTTTTATAGTTTCTTTTCTGCTGTTTTATACTAAGATATTCTGTTCTTGTACGAATAAATGTTTATATCTCTCTATCAAAAGCACCGATTTTGGGTATCAACTGCGGGCAGTCCAGATGGCCCACGATGCGGCGGTCGGACTTGGCCTGAGTGTCCCAACGCGGAAGCGGCCCGCTGGCCGTTGAGTCTTGCACCCCAGGACTTCAAATAAAGTTTCGCCTCCATCCATCTCATTCTCCCGGCGCTAGCGCATCCCTGTCGCTACGCCGGTCTACGCTTGAACTTGAACTTTATTTTCGCATCCATACTTGGTACGAATAATAGGAATACAGACAAAGCCACATAATGACTTGACGAGGTGTGTCCCCCCTTCGCCATTTTTTAAAGCTACAAACATCACAGGGTGAAAATGAAAAGTACAATGCATAAAAAGGGCCATTTTGATATATAGAAAAAAGAACTGGGCATAAAAGACAGGGTTGAACATTGAATAATACAAAGAAAAGAGTATTTCTGCAGCTCCTCAGGGGTAAAAACAGTGCAATAGAGATAATTCGAAAGCACTTGTATCAAAAACGTTGAAATAATTAATATACAAAATTTGAAGCACATCGTTACGCACTCTCAACACAAGGCCTTGGATAGACGAATTTCGGTGACGCTAGCGTTCCAAATGCGCCTACCTGCTCAGCTTATCAAACTTCGTGACGCCAATATGAAAAATTGTCTCACGTTAGCGAGACATTACAACGTTCATAACATCTCGGGTGGCGAGACATTAAAAACGTTGGCGAGGCAATAATACTAGCTACGGAGCAGCTCAAAGAACAGGCGGTTTTTTGCCTGACTGCATTTCGTGTCGTGCACGGAGCAGTTCGGGTCGTGGAGTGGAAGTGCTCCGCAATCAGCCTTGTCGATTACGACGTGGGAAGAAGTACAAGCTCCACCCGCAGCTATTTGCAGTCCAACGTAAATGAATTTCGCAATCAATCAATCTCCGTCCAATCACGTTAGCCTGTTTTCATGACGTCAAGCACTTCTGTTGGCTTAAATACTTCTTAGGCTCTAACCAAATGTTTAGAGAGATAGGTAGATGATTTAGAGCAGACACGCACTGTAGTGTAACAGCGTTTAGCAGTTCTCAAAACGTTTATGGGATTCGTATGTAAGTGTGGAAATGCCGGGGGGGGGGGGGGTATGAAGTGCAGTGCTAGCATTACCTAGAAAATTTAGTCCTTTAGTTATTCTGTTATAGTGATGATCATCTTTACTTGACTAAAGGATAGACAGGCAGTTTTTTCGTAGAAAAGAATTCTACGATTGAGAGCAGTCTGCCAGCGACATAGCCTGATATTTAGTATCGTGGTCAAAGGAAGTTTAGCTTACGGAAACAGTGGCTACATTTTTGCACTAAACACTTCGAAATCACATCAGTAGAATTTATACAAACGCTAGACGCGACTACACACAGACTTGAATAATATACATTGCGCTGCTACGAAACTATGAAAAAAGAAATGTTGTGCTTAGAACAAATGTTCTGCGATGTTGAATACGATGTACTCTACTATGAGAGAGCGTTGAGCGGTCCCTGTATGAAAACAACCTATAACCTGAGTTATGGAGCTTCGTAAATAAAGCGAAGAAGAGAGTGTGTTCAAGAAGTGGTTAACGATTTACAGTACTTGGTACTCTACTATGGGAAAGCATAAAGTCATCCCGTGCACACTGAGAAGGTGTGTTTAGAAAGAGTGGGTAACGATTTAGAGTACTCGGTACTCTACCATGGGAAAGATGAAAGCCGGCCCTTGGGCTTCACACTCGATGAGGCCGCATCGTGTTTAGAAAAAGTGAGTAACGATTTAGAGTACTAGGTACTCCACTATGGGAGAGAATAAAGCCGTCCCAGGGATCCTCCCTTCGTCAGGGGATGAGGTATACGGTGTGGTCAGAATAAAGGGATAACAATTTCGAGTACCTAATATTCAACTATGGGGGAGCATAAAGCCGTCCCGTGGGCCTCACACTGAGGACTAGCCCGATTGCACGGAGGAAAAACCGTCAGCAGATTTAGTGTTCCCATAGTGTGTAGTCCATGCCAAGGTGCATGTGTTAAACACCCCAGTATTACCGTATATATACGCAAGTTCACGTTACTGGTTTCAGTTGACCAGCATGAACGACCCTACAATTTTTATCAGATATTCTGATATCAGTACTCAGCCCCACACAACATTTTAGTCAAGAGAGATAAACTTTATCTTCAAATATTGATTGATTGATATGTGGGGTTTGACGTCCCAAAACCACCATATGATTATGAGAGACGCCGTAGTGGAGGGCTCCGGAAATTTAGACCACCTGGGGTTCTTTAACGTGTTATCTTCAAATATTCCTAGTGCTCTCATGAGAAGATAGAACCTGTGCTTCAAACGAAAAAAAAAATGGCAGCATATCCACGGAGTGAATGATGGAGAGTGGAGCGAAGCATTCGTGCGTCCATTCGTTCTTGCTTCCGTCCGTACATGCGTCCGTCTGTGTGACCGTCTATGCGTACATCTGCCCGTTTGTGCGTGCGTCTGTTCGTGCGTCCGTCCTTGCGTTCGTCCATGCATCCGCCCCTGCGTCCGTTCATTCGTCCATCCATGCATCTGTCTGTGTGTCCGTTCGTCCATCTATTCAACCCTCCAAGCAATACCATCTCGCATTTTTTCATCATATATTCCCCATATAGAAGCGACGCCATCTAGCGGACATTCAAGGACTAAGCGAGAGGTGGCACATAAGGAGGATTTTAAAAAATCGCTGGAGTGTAAATGATTGCGCAGGAGTGAAGCCGTTCCTCTGGCAAGATGGCGGCGTCGGCGGCCATCTTACTAGGAGCATGATAAAGTATCACCGTTCGGCGATTAAAAACGAAGCGATTCCCTCGCACGCCGAACAAGTTTGATGTGGGAATCTTTTTCGGGTCACATAGTGCTGCAAGTGCGTCCAAAAGTTACTAGTTTTCATTAGTGAGCATCTAATTGGAAGCAAAGTTCTTTGATTATTCAGTCATTCATACTCGTTTCTGTGTGTTATTTCGTCGGGAACAACTATCTTTTATTATAAAGCTAACGTAGTATCTACATAACATATGAAAGCCATTGATCTTTAAGTGGGCACTATCAGAAAAAGAGCATGTTTCCGCCATATTGGCAGTGGCAAAATGTAGCTTCACTTCTCCTGGCAAAGCATTGCGACAGGACAGGACAAACAACTTTATTTGGTCCTGAGAGGCAAGGCAGCGGGCCAACTATGTAGGTCCCCACCCAGCCGTTGGCTAGTCCCATGTCGGAACAGAGAGGCCATGCCTCTCCGCTCATTCACGGGCCCTCTGGACAGCCTGAAGCTGGACGTCTTGTCTGGGGTCTGTGATTGCCGTCGTCCAGTCTTCTTCTGTTTTAAAATCCTGTAACGCAGGGCACTGCCAGAGCATGTGACTCAGAGAGCAAAATTCACCACAATCTGGGCAAAGTGGATCAATATCCGGATGAAGCATGCTCAGAAAGCCCCTAGAGGGTTAAGACCCCGTCTGGAGCATGCGGAGCGTGCTTGCTTGTGATCTGTGGAGCTTATGATGGGGAAAGGGAAAAGTCTGTCGCTCTCCTCTGTAATGAGATGCTATCTCGTGAAAAGTAACGAGAGGATCACTGTGGACGAGCTCTCCCAAACTCACCCGAGAGACCACCCCGTCGCGGCTTGTGAAACCTCGCGCACAGTCGTGGGCTATCTCGTTTGGGTTCAGGTGACCCGGCAGTACGTCTGGTCCCATGTGAGCGGGAAACCAGACTATGTGATGAATAACGTCTGAGGGGGGTTTGCTGTGGAGAATTCTGGCTGCCTCTGTGGCTATCAATCCCGATGCGAACGCCCTAACGGCCGCTCGGGAATCGGTGTACACCGTGGTGCGTTTCGTGTCCAGTAATGCCAGCGCTACAGCAGCCTGTTCTGCTACATCGACCAAGGAGGTCTTCACTGAAGCTGCCGAGACAAGTTCTCCCCTGTCATTGACTACTGCCACGGAAAACCCGCTGCCGCCGGCGTGGCGCGCCGCGTCCACAAATGTCTCTGTTCCGGAGAGGTTCTTTATGAAAGCCCTAGCCCTCGCCAACCTACGACCTTTATTGTGTTGGGGATGGATGTTTCGTGGAAGAGGGTCAACAATAAAGGAATTCCTTGTTTGATAATCAAGCTGCGTAGTTTCTCCCTGGTTGAAGATAAAGCATTGCGAGAGCTTCCACTCCAGCAATCTTTCTTCAATTCTCCTTGGTGGCACACGCACACTTTCTTACGGCTTGCGCTTCGGGTCTACTTCCCACCTTTAACCACCTTGAGTTCATGGTATATACTAGTTCACTTTATTCATGGCACTGCAGTCCAACGCTCGCTAAACCTTTCTGAAACCGAGGAGGTTACGCCCAGCGAGTATAACGTAGCAACCTTTTCCTGTCAGATAGTGCTCAATGTACATGCCAATGGCTGCTAATGGGAAATGAGAGACAGAATTCGACTTTTACTTTCTTAAGGCTTGCGCTTCGTACCTACTTCCCACCTTTAACCACCTCGAGTTCCTTCATGGTATATACTAGTTCCTTGTATTCATGGCACTGCGGCTGAACGCTCGCTAAACCTTTCTAAAACTAAGGAGGTCACACCCAGCGAGTATAACGTAGCAACCCTTTCTTGTCAGATAGTGCTCAATGCACATACCAATGTTTGCTAATGGGAAATGAGAGACAGGAGCATTAGGCTTTTAGGTAACGCGCACGCCACGAACTTTTTATTTTTCAACAAAGCACAAAGAAAGGCCACTAAAGTAGCCCTGGGACTTCCGCCAATGGCCTCTACCACACGTCTCCTAAAGATGGGCGTCCACAACACGTGGCAAGAGCTCATTGAAGCGCATAGGAATAATCAGCTGGAGAGGCTCAAGCTGACGCCCACGGGGAGGTCGGTGCTCCGGCACCTCAACTACAGCGACACGTTCATCGCCGATGCAGACCGGAAAAAGCGCATCCCGCTGTAAATTAGAGAGTCGCTGTCCATCGCACCTATTCCACGCAACATGCATCCTACTTTCCACAAAAGTAGACGCAAGGCTAGAGCTAACGCTATTCGACGAAAGTTCAAGCAAGACCCGGACGCCCGCTACACTGACGCAGCCAAGTATCCGCATAGAAACGCGTACGCTGTCAGCGTCGTCGATTCTCAAGGCCGAGAATTAGCATCAGCCACGGTCAACGCACTCAATTCAGACGCTGCAGAAGAATCGGCAATTGCTCTAGCAACCACAACGTGTACAGACGCCGCGGTGATTTTCACCGACTCACAAGCCGCCTGCAGGAATTTTGCTAAGGGCCGTATCTCAGCCAATGCCATCAATATTTTGAAACGGCGAAGCACTCCACTCCCATACACTTGTGTATTATGGGTGCCAGGACACGAGGGTCTGCAGGGAAATGAAGCGGCCCACGCCGTTGTCCGCGAGCACGTCAGCCGGGCTGCCCCCTGCCCACAGGATATTAGACCCGTCGTTGAAGAGACGGAAGTTGTCCAAAACACCTACTCGTCGTTACTCCAGCATTACAGGCTGGAGCGACGAGTATACCCTCCACCACACCCAAAACTGACAAAAGAGGAAAGCGTAATACTGAGACGCCTGCAAAGCAGCACATACACACATGGGGCCCTAATGCACCGTCTCCAACCAACGAGATATAGCTCTATGTGCCCGCTTTGCAACGTACCGGACACCCTGGCGCACTTGCTTCTTGCATGCAAGTGTATTGTCAGACGTGATCTGCAACAACACACGACTGATAACGAAGCAGGACGGACGACCGAAGACCTATAACCGAAACGTGGGAGGCGAAGCTCGCCCTCGAGGACCTGGAAGAGCAACAACAACTCGTCGCCAGGGCCAAGAGGGCAGTAGAAGCCACAGGGTTCCTGGACTAAGGAGCCCTCCCACCTCAGGGTGACACCGGGCTTTGCTCGGAGCACTGTTTCAAAATAAACGTTTACTTCTCTCTCTCTCTCAACAAAGCACAGGAGATATCTCCCACCGGCTCCACCTTGCAGGTCGAAATGTAACACTGGTTACACAATACGACTACGACTACGACTACGAGGAACGAACGCCCCTAAAACAGTTGACACAACTCACAGAAGTAAAAATACAGGCGCACCGAGTTTTTGTGGGCGGAGCGAGTTTTGGCGATCTCGAGTGGCGTTGTGCCGCTGCGTACTTGTCGGCCATCGACGGCGGCAGTCGTCGTTCTACGCCGAGCGACACTCCTAAGCCGGGTGCGACGACCGCGAAGGAACATGTCCGTGCGGTGTGAACAAGAAAGCCCCGCGCACGTGTGGTATACTGCCTGTTCGACATCACGCTGAACTCGTCAGAACGCTGACTTCAACATTATAGAAAATCTCGATAATTAAATAGGAAGGATTGGCTTAGGCCGGGGCCCTAGACTTTCCTTCTTTTTTTTTTCTGTGATAAAAATGACACATTTAAACTCAATCTGTATTCGGATGATTTTCATTAATAATATGCCGTGTTTCGCTCGCTAAATCCGCGATTGGATTATGAGGCGGGCCGTATAGGGAAGTGTTCTGAAAATTTCGGCTTCCTTGGGTCCTTTAACGTGTCCAAACATTGCACAGTACAAGGGCCTTTATCAGTTCGCCTCCACCGAAATGCAGTTAATCAATTCTGCCAAGACATTCGGTTTTCGCTCTATCGAGGTCTCATATGACACGCTTTTTAAAAAAAAGCAGTCCCAGTAACGAAGTACGCTGTAGTTTCAAACGTAGTAGCATTAGTTCAAGTTAAGCTGTCAGGCTTTCTCTATCATTTTGCTGTATACTGAGAGTCGTTCGAAAGTGCATGAGAAATATGAAAGAACAGCTTGCGAGGTCTGTTGCACCACCCTAGTTATTCCCACCATCGACAAACCGTCCGCAGTCCCTTCATCGGTGAATGGTTTCCGTAAGCGGTATCGATAAAGAAATGCGAACAAAGAGACCCGAGGTCATGGTGTAAGACACAAAGTGTTTGTATATTACACCGTGCCCGAGGGCAATGTCTGCATCGCCAACCATTCAAAGGACAAACCCTCTTGTCTACTGTGTTCACATCCAATGCACTGTGTTTAGCGATTTTGATCGCCGCTATACAAAACAACCATCTAGCACGGATGGATTCTCGTTCGTTCCTGTGAATGAAAATAGGTGTTCAGAAAAAGTGGTTAACGAATTAGAGCACACGGTACTCTACTATGGGAGAGCTTAAAGCGTCGTTCCTGTAAATGTGTGTTAAGAATAAGTGTGAAACGATTGCGAGTACTTTGTACTCTACTAGGAGAGCAGTAAGCCGTCCCGGTTTTAGAAAATTTTATTTCCGGATATATCTCACATAGCTTATGTGTTTAGAAAAAAAGGGTGACGCTTTAGAGGGGGCTTGAAAAATGGGGTAACGATTTAGAGCACAGGGTACTCTACTATAGGAGAGCTTAAAGCCGTCCCCAATGAGTCAGAAGAAACGAGTGTTTAGAAAGAGTGGTTAACGATTTCAAGTACTTAGTACTCGACTATGGGAGAGCCTAAAGCCGTCCCGTACCCAGAACCCGAAGAATGCCACGCTTTGTTGCGAACGACGGACCGATCCCACCGCTGCCACCACTGTTGCGAACGACGGACCGATCCCGCCGATGACCTCCACTGTTGCGAAAGACGGGGACGCCAACACGGCCTCGAAGGCGCCACTGCTTTCAACTCCGCCGGGAAGGTCACCAGCCGTTTGGTAGCGTATGTATCTCAGCTCGCGACTGCTTCTGCGCAGAGCCGATAAGACGAGCGGACGAGACGACGGTGAGTTAAACAAGGTTTATGTACAGCATATATACAGAGGCGTTACAATTTCGGCACTGGGGCCGACAGAGACTCGAAGAGCCGAGCTCTCCTCTCTAACACATAGGTCAGCCTTTCGCCTAAGACCGCTGACTCACACACATGTCGGCACTCCGACACGGGGACGCCTCTCACATAGGACCGCCGATCGCGACGCGCCGCAGGGCTTCTTTTATTTACACCGGGTCCAACCAAAATGTCCAATCAGAAGCGCCGCTGGTCGTCCGGGCAGATTCCGCCAATGGGGGTCGCCGCGCCATGCGTCAGACCACCCGACACGCGGCCGCCGGCTCGCTGTCACGTGCGCCGCTGACTCACTGCACCTGGGCCAGAGGGGCGCCGCGCGTGTTCACGCCGTCGAGGTGATCGCGCCAGGCAGACTGCGGGCTGGCCTTGACCCAGATTGCCTTTTTCCGAGGCACGGACGTTTGACGAGGACTCGCTGGCATAACAGCACCCCCGCCGCCAGACAATGCACCGGAAAGACGAGCTGCTTCCACGGGGCTCGGATGTCAGGTGCGCTCGTTCGCCAGGTCCCTCCAGGTTCGCCTCCAGGGCCATGGGGAGAATACAGCTCCAGACTGTTCCGGGAACACATCCCAATTTTGACGACGGATCCCAGCTCCACTGGCTTGTCGCCACAACTTGTCGACCAGCTTCACTCGTCTCTTCTGACCATCTTCGGTTTCAGCACTTGTCGATGGTTCTGCAACTTGCTAAGAACGGTTCGACAACAGACAACACACGACACACGCAAGTGCCTTCGGTCACCCGACAGAACACCAGACAAAGTATAATACAACATATACCTATCTACGTGTTTATCGGAATTTTGTTCCCTCTACATCAAGAGGCACATGTGGGACAAAAGACTCTTAAAATGACAACTCAATTTTTTTTCCCACGTACAACAACGTAACGAATTAGAATACCACAAAGTTGGCCCCTTGAGATCACTCTGAACGAGAGCGCTCAGCCCAGGTCGTGATGAGGTAAAAATTTTGCCCCGAATCGCCAGCGAGAGACCGAAAGGTTGAGAAGTTACTAGCTGGAACTCACTGCTCAATGCACCTGCCTTAGCGTTTACCTTTCCGTTATTTTTTATTTTTTTGATAGCGAACGTCAAAGTTGCGCTGTGGAGCAACATGCTCCACTTCAGTAACCGGCCACTTTTAGGCGACGATACCTATGCGGCACCAAGAGCGGCTCACACTGTCGACGTTGCACAGGGGAACAACGATACGGCTTGCTACTGATTGACTCCTCACCGCTTAGCTCGATATCGTGTTCGATCACCGTCGTGTCTCCGGGACGGTCCGACAACACATACCCAAACTCGGAAACAATCTTTCTCAGGTCCTCTTTCTCAGGTCCTCCTTCACTTAAGATGGGCTCTAGGTTTATCTGCTCCCGGATTACTTTCGATCCCCCTTCGATCACCTCACTAGAACTCAAATTTTCTGCTTCCTCTTCCTCTGAAGCCTTCAACAGCTGATTTACGACCGCTTGATGTTGAACATTGGGTTTTATCAAGTTGTAAATTTTGTTCTGCCGCCTTCCTACTTGCACCTCATAAGTTGTATCGCAAGGCTTCGATAATACTTTGGCGGGCCCTTCCCAATCAACCTCAAGCTTGTTCCTTTTTGGTGGCTGCAGCCGCATTACCTGATTATCAACTTCAAAAGCGCGCTTCTTCCCCGATTTCTCGTAGTGCTCCTTCGACAGCACTTTTGCCGCGTTTTTCTGGCTTTCCACGAGCGCTTCAATTTGGCTTTCCACTAGCGCTTCAATCGAGAGATCCTCACTCTGCCCTCGAATGAGCGTCTCTCGATCAACTCTCGGCAGCTCGCTCCAACTTTCCGCTACAGGCGAGAGCGTTGCAACCCTCTCGCTCTGACTCAATGGCGCCACGTCGTCTCCCCCAGCGCATACCGCGCCGGCCGCTCCCGCGATGGGCCGCTCGCGTGACTGCTCACATGACTCATGCGGAAAATTTCCTTTCTGGGGTTCCGTCGACCCGCCGACAAGGTCACTTGAGAGTTCACCGCATGGAACCAAGTCAAGCTTCCGCGAAAGCTTTCGCGCTTGCGATCGCGTGGGAGCCATGCACGCTAAGTTGGGGAAGAACGATTTGCCCTGCTCTTTGAGAAGCTGCTCCGAGTTGTTGGAGAAAAGATAAGAAAAACGACCATTCAGCGCGGCAGACACAGCCGCTTCAGTGCGAAGCTTACCGAACGGGCCTTCAATGACAACCGTGGCGATTGGTAAGCAAGCACTCTGCTCCTCGGCGACTTGCCTAATCCACGCGCATTCTCCTGTAAAGTCGTCCGGAGACACCAATGAAGGATGGACAACATCCATGGTTGCCGCGGAGTCTCTAAGTGCTCGACACGCTTTCCCATTCACACTAATTTCTTGGATATACGGCTCCAACAACCGCATGTTCTTTTCCGATTCTCTAATTGTTGCAAAAGCAAACTTTTGCTTACAGTTTATCGCGATGTGCCCTTCCTTTTTGCAGTTGTAGCAGATTAGTGGCTTCCGTGATTCAAACGCCCGTGTGGTATCAGTGCGTTGTTTAGAAACCTCACTCGATTTTTCCGCTTCTGTTTTCCCTTCCTCTACAGTGTCCTTCGTAAGAGACGGGTCCTTTTTGAAATTACGGTGCGGAGCGGGTTTCCGTTGATCAGGTTTCTTTGAAAAGCCCTCTTTTCTTTCATCCTTTTCAACG
Organism: Rhipicephalus microplus; assembly: GCF_013339725.1. Classification (NCBI taxonomy): domain Eukaryota; kingdom Metazoa; phylum Arthropoda; class Arachnida; order Ixodida; family Ixodidae; genus Rhipicephalus; species Rhipicephalus microplus. The sequence continues at coordinate 168,066,780 of NC_051165.1, forward strand.
CGCACTGCCCTGCTATGCAACTTTCGGCGAGTATAATACTCCTCAGCTAACTCTGCTGCCTTGTTTAGCTGTACTTCACCAAGTTTGTCCTGCAGCCAAAGTTTGACATCCTCCTCGATGCAGCGGTAGAATTGCTCCAGTGCAACGCATTCCACCACTTTATCGCGGTCGTCATAAACACCTTCGCCCTTGAGCCATTCAATCAAATCGGCTTTAAGACGAAACGCGAAGTCAACGTGTGACTCATTCCCCTTTTTAGCATACCGGAACCTTTGCCTGAAAGCCTCGGGTGACAACTTATAACGTCTCAAGAGCACTTCCTTAACCTCGTCATAGCTCTCAAACGCTTCCCTAGACAAGCAAGTTAATGCGTCGGACACTTCGCCGGGAAGAAGAGCTAACAGGTTCTGCGCCCAAAGAGACCGCTCCAAAGCGTTTCGCTCACAGACGTGTTCAAACTTGACGAGATACTTCGCCATGTCCTCGCCTACTACGAACGGTGGCAGTTGATCCCGAATTCTAATACCGCTGACCTGACTCGTCGGAGAAGCTACGCTAGGCGCCTGCGAACACTGTAGGATTGCCAATTCTAGTCGTTTCAACTCTAGGCGCTCTTGTCTCTCGGCCTCCTCGCGCTCGCGACGTTCGCGCCTTTCAGCTTCTTCACGTTCGCGAGCTTCGCGCCTTTCAGCCTCCTCACGTTCGCGAGCTTCGCGCCTTTCAGCCTCCTCACGTTCGCGAGCTTCTACTTCTCGCCTTTCAGCCTCCTCACGGCGTGCTTTAATATCAACCCAGGCCTCATCGACTTCCTCAGCCGACACTCCCTCATCCTTCATGATCTCAAGGATCGCTTGCTTTCGTTTCGCACGGCCCAAAGTAATGCCGAGTTCCTCACAAATTTCGATGAGTTCCTTCACTTTAAGGTTCTCCATCGTTCACACTAGCCTCTTGCTGTTTGCCCCTGTTAACAATTTACTTGCCGTACCCACTATAAGTCAACTAGCAAGACGCGCAAGCAATTTTTCACTCTCCCGTGTTTACCCCCTCCGCATTAACTTTGGTTTCAAAGCACTTCGACTTTGCTTGAAACGATCAAAGCTCACTCTAATGCTTCACACAGCCCTTCTCTAAACTACTACAACCTGAGCTAGAGTAGTCTGGTGAACTGAGGGGAAAACATCAGGCACTCACCGCATCGATGTCGCTGACGCCGGCCGATCCCGCAGCTGCCAACCACTGTTGCGAACGACGGACCGATCCCACCGCTGCCACCACGGTTGCGAACGACGGACCGATCCCGCCGATGACCTCCACTGTTGCGAAAGACGGGGACGCCAACACGGCCTCGAAGGCGCCACTGCTTTCAACTCCGCCGGGAAGGTCACCAGCCGTTTGGTAGCGTATGTATCTCAGCTCGCGACTGCTTCTGCGCAGAGCCGATAAGACGAGCGGACGAGACGACGGTGAGTTAAACAAGGTTTATGTACAGCATATATACAGAGGCGTTACAATTTCGGCACTGGGGCCGACAGAGACTCGAAGAGCCGAGCTCTCCTCTCTAACACATAGGTCAGCCTTTCGCCTAAGACCGCTGACTCACACACATGTCGGCACTCCGACACGGGGACGCCTCTCACATAGGACCGCCGATCGCGACGCGCCGCAGGGCTTCTTTTATTTACACCGGGTCCAACCAAAATGTCCAATCAGAAGCGCCGCTGGTCGTCCGGGCAGATTCCGCCAATGGGGGTCGCCGCGCCATGCGTCAGACCACCCGACACGCGGCCGCCGGCTCGCTGTCACGTGCGCCGCTGACTCACTGCACCTGGGCCAGAGGGGCGCCGCGCGTGTTCACGCCGTCGAGGTGATCGCGCCAGGCAGACTGCGGGCTGGCCTTGACCCAGATTGCCTTTTTCCGAGGCACGGACGTTTGACGAGGACTCGCTGGCATAACAGCTTACAACGAGACGAGTACTTTAGTACGACGAGTACTGGTGCACACAGATGCATTGTTAAGCATTTCTACCGATGTTGGGGTGAAGCAGTGCACATTGCCTCATAAATCATGGCCTCTTATTTTGCTCTGGCTAACAGCCTTTCATTTTTTCTCGTAAACATTTTTTCTGCCACATATACTTTTTTTGAATTCTGGTTAAATGTTGATGTTTTTCCGGCGTTGTGATCTTTTTACTTGTTGGTTCTGATTAACAAAATTTTAGAACATTTTTGTGCTTCACAAGTGCTTCGTTTTCTACAGCTGCTGCAGACGCCGGGCGGCGGTTTATCCAGGACGGTTTACGGACGGGGGGAAAATTATACAAAGGGACCGCCGATCAGGATCGCGGGTCAAAAAGCAAGAACAGGAACCGGCAGCTTATATAAAGCGAGGTATAACAACGAAAGACAAATTCAACGGAGCACTCAATGAGCCTTTTGTCTTTACGCTCCGCCGCCGCGGTCCGGCACACGTGCAAGGGAAGGGAGTCATCGACATTGACCCTTTCTGACCGTGGCGATACAGAAACGCCGGCAGAGGTGAAAAAAGAGAGAGGGGCGCTCACATAATGGCTGTAATCCCGGAGGCTAGCCTCGTCACGCCTACCCAGTGTTTCCTTCCCTCCGCGAACAGCGGAGCTGCCATCGCTTTTTCAAATGGTCACAACGCGAACGCCACTGCACACTCGCGCAGTATTGTCAACGAAATACTCAAACCTGCCGCAGGGTGGACAGGGATACAGGCTTCCGAGGAAGAATACAGCCGTACTCTGACCTCTTTGTTTCTCTTCCCCTTATTTTTTTTTTCTGGGGTGGAGGTCCGGCAGAGAGAGAGAGAGACAGGTTATCCCGGAGATCAAAAAGAACGTTTCATACATTGCGTATATGTGATCTTTGTTCGTAACGATTATTTGAAACACGTGCGAAAGCGTAGCGAGGTTCTGCTACTGTTGTCAGCTATGAAAGAGATCAACTGGGCGAAAAAAGAACGCCTTTAGAACGGTCAAGCTGGTGAATGGTGCGAAGCGAAGGATCGGGTATGAGGGGATTTGGGAGATGCGGAGGCCGTTGGTGCATAAGGGCCAGCGTCCGCTGGGCGTGTCATGTTTCTGACCTGCGGGAGCTTGATCTGAAGCTAAAATGCGGTGCCTCAGACAGTTTCATTGTGACCTCTCTCGAAGTAAGAGAACCGCGCTGAAACGTACGCGCTGGCTCCTGTTGTGCCGTGCAAGCCGATGGCGAAGTCAGATCCGGATCATTATAACAGCCGCGGCGATATCAGTGATGGTTGCGTCCACACTATATGACGATCGTACGATGATTCGTGGGTTCAGTATAGCGAACTCTCAACGCAACGAAATCTTCTCCCACACTCATTCCCTGATTATTATGAAGCTTATAATGTCGGTGAAGTGGCCAGCATTTCTAGTTCCATTTAAATGACCTTCATTGTAACTTTGTTCTGAATATAACTGCTCTCTCTCTCTCTCTCTCTTTGTGTGTGTGTTCTTTGCTCCGTGTAGTCTACAAAATGAGCGTTTGCGTGTCTTCGTATGTACCTACCAATACCGAGGAAAGCAGTGGTGCAAGGGCTGTGCTTATACCAAGGCTCAATTGGTGGCGCAATACTACCAATTATAGTTTCGTTTTCTTCTCGGTTTTTAATGTCGGAACGACGATGCGTTGGTTTCTACGGACCTTCAAGTATGACGACGTTTTGATTAACGCGTGCTAGAGTGTATACACAAAGAACGTTAGTAGCAAATAAGCTCGAGATACGATTATGCAGTTGGCATATAGAATGCGTTTGAAATTCGCCGTGAGAAAGTTGTTGACCCCATAACACGGGCGTATACGCTCTCTCAGTGAAATTCTAGTAAAATTGTTATGCGCGCCATTCCCTCTAAATGTCACCGCTCCTAACGAGAACTGAAGCTTTGGTTTAAGTGGCGGATGTTAAATGTCTCCCCCCCCCCCCAAAAAAAATAAATAATCGCAGCATTTTTTAATGAAACTCTTCTCCAAGAAGGAATTGGGATTGAATCTCGAGCTCCTCTGGTATAAAATATGGTGGTTTACATACAATAGGCACCACAGAGCCTTACCGCACAAACATGTCGCGCCTCGTCGACCAGCATAAAGTCCGTCTGTTGCGCCGTAGTTTGTCGCGGATAAGCCACCGGCAACAGAAAGGACGGAGCCCTTCATGTGGAGAGGGAAAGAAATAAGCGGAAGAAATACGCCCTTCTTGTCATCCTGCAAGCGCATCTGTCATTCCTAAACTATTAGGAATAATCTAGAAGCCTGTATAATATGAGGGAAAATTCGCCGCTATCCCACACTGCGAATGTGAACGTCCAGCGAAGCCATACCAAACGCAACTAATGCTGACGGGGACTTCGTGGTCGTTGTGGTAGACCGTGATTGGTTCTGCGACCATTTTCAGCTTTAGGTTAATCACAGCCGGTCCGAAATATCTCATGGAACGCTACAGCACGCCTTTTTAATAGGGCCATGGGCCAATAGGTTGTTTTTCGTCGAGCATTTTATTCACGCTCTCTGATGTCATTAATTTTCCATGTTCTACCCACGGAAGTCTTAGAATGAAATAAGTATGTTTGTAGACGGGTCTCCCTTTTATATATAAAAGTGGTAAACACATTCAAAGGGAATGAGAGTCACTTTACGTCATTCGAATCTCTCGTGTGAAGTGCAAAGCAGCTGCTTTTTCACCTTTACTGGGAACACGCGGAAGGGTGTTCACATTGTTCAGCGGCACCTTATGTGTTTTCGATGCTTGTTTTGTGGTTTTCTGCATTCAGACGAATACTGGGCTCTGTGCTGTATCCCTGATTACCAAGAAAGACATATCGTTTGCCTGCAATTGTTAAAGGGCACCTACACCACCCAGAGGAGGCATTGCAGTTGTTCACGAGTTTACAGCAAACGCGTTCGTCGGTTCTTCTGTACACCCAGGGCTCTTGGTACTCCGAATGTCCTTCCTCGGCGACCGATGTGAAAACGCAAGGAGTGGGCGCTTCTTCTAACAGAGGAGCCCACGACCACCTGATGGTGGCTTAGGGGCGCTTCAACCTGGCATTTTGTGTATCCTCCTTCCTCTACACCTTCTTGCTATAAGGCTTCCTTGCTATATCATACAACACATGGCCGTGCAAAGCTTTACCCTCTACCCTCCTACTTTCTCTCCTCATCACCCTCGCTTATCTTGATCACCTGTGCTGTACCGTTAAAATCGTGACTATGCAATGGTTTACCATCTCCCCTTTTACTCCTTCTCGGTCTCCATTTTCCACCAATTTTCCCAGTAAGCAAAGCGATCGCACAACAGTGTCAAGTGGTTGCTATAGGCAACACGCAGTGACCTTATAGCCAGGCACCATGTCTGGTCTACGCTATGCGGAGAACGAAAAGCCTCTTTCAACAGCTCCACCTATTGAAAGAGGATTCTCCACAAGTGCGACGGAAATTATTCACAGGAGGACAGCGGATAGTGGGCAAGGAACTGTTTCGCATCAGTTAGACTCGAAGAGACTTGATTAGGTGTCACATGGTAAGGTGCGTGACGTGGGTAGAGACGCATAGGTGGAGCAATCGTCAACCAGTTTTGCCGTGATAACCTACTTGCATCATCATCATCATCATCATCATCATCATCATCATCATTCATTCATTCATTCATTCATTTAGCCAACCCTATTGCTCTCACATTCATTATTCATATTGATCACCCTTTGTTTTAGAAGAAGCAAAAACAGGGCGTTACACCATCTTGCCACCCTAAGGACGTGCGTTAGAAAGTGCAACTATGCGCACGTATTTAATTGCTATACAAAGGCTCAGAGATGGCCAGACGTGCGAATTTGTCTTTTGTCAAGGGACTTGTAATCCCGATGTGAATTGCGGTAGCACACATATAATTTTCGTATCAGTCAACAAAGGCGTCAATCTTACGGCCTTTGCAGTTCCTGCAAAGACCGTAAGATGGACGCCTTCGGGGCGATTACGCGACTCCATAGGTCGCGAGAATTGAGAGCCATTCACGAAACCTTGTCGATAACTGTGTGTGTGTGTGTGTGTGTGTGTGTGTGTGTGTGTGTGTGTGTGTGTGTGTGTGTGTGTGTGTGTGTGTGTGTGTGTGTGTGTGTGTGTGTGTGTGTGTGTGTGTGTGTGTGTGTGTGTGTGTTTGTGTGTGTGTGTGTTTGTGTGTGTGTGTGTGTGTCGATACTTATACACGCCTGGGTACGCAACTAGAGTTACTGTGTATGCTTAAATACAGTAACTCTATATGCAACTCAGTGGCGGCGCCTTCTCCTCCACCTACTCACTAGTGCTACAGTTGAAAGGAAATGTAGCCTTCCGGCAACAAACTGATTGATAGTCCTCTTTCTTGATTCTCATCAGCACTGCCATGACCCAACAATAAATATGCAGCAGTACTCGTCCCGGAACCGAGCCCCACGAATCCTTATTACTTTTTGCACAGTCTGTCGGCTCGGTATTCACGCATAGGCTACATCAGCGGCACTGAACACTTCCCCCGTCCTGTCCGCCACACGAAATCAGGCGCGCCCTTCCCCCTGAAGAGCAAACAGTCAAAATGTCCCCGTCATTCTGAAACTCGAAGCTCCCCCCCCCCCCTTCCACCTTTCTCAGTAAAAAAAAATCACAGCATATCCACCAGGTGAATGATGTTGAGTGGGTACAGGCAGAGGGATGGATGGACGGACTCACGGAAGCACTGATGCATGAACGCACGGACGCACGCACGGACGCACGCACGGACGCACGCACAGACGGACACATGGACGGATGGGTGGATGTCTATCTGTCTGTCCATCTGGCTGTCTGTCTGTCCGCGCGTCAGTCCGTCCATTCGTCCGTGTGTCTATCAGTCCGTGCATGCGTCCATGCGTCCGATCGCGTTCGAGAATGCAGACGGCACGTTGGTAACACCGACGAGACGCGAGCCAAGGAAGCCGAGCGCAAGCGTCTTCAACGCGCCCTCCGCTCTGCTTCGCCTTTAGGAGAAGCAGGGGTGGCTACTACGACGGACGCGGGACTAACCCACACCCTAAGGAGCTTCGCCCCTAAGATATCTCGGCGCTGTCCCTGATTTACAGACAGCCCACACATATTTACCCGAGCTCATCATCTATCATGTCTAAACTGGGCTGCGCATCGTGTCTGTCGTGCTGACGAGTCACGTTAAAACCCGGCGCTTTCCATTTCTTAAGCTGGAACATAAAAGCGCCGTTCCTTTCAGGCATGATAAGGCACTCTTAACTTTATCTGGTCCAAGGAGGATTGTGGTCGCTTTGGTAGTTTCTTCCCGTTATCCAATACTCTGTCATAAGGTTGACGTGTACTATACGAACGCGCCCGAATTTCGTGATTAATGGATATGACAATCCGTTCCCAACGGTGCTTCACAACGCCAACCCGGCAATATATCCAGTCTTCGTAAACGGTATTACGACATAACAGCATGCTGCCCGTACAAACAAGCGGTAGCACTATCGAAGTAATCTCTCTAATGATAGACAATTAAATCGATCCAGCCATGCGAAGGCCCATATCACAAAACTGACGCTGCTATGCATACTACACATCATATCGCGTATCACATCGCAGAACACGTTCCTCAGCATACACTTTCCTACAGTGGCGGTGGCGGCGGCTAGTAGCGGCGCGGGGGCAATGCCGACGGTGTCGATGCACTTGGCGCGCATGCCAACTAGCGGTCGCCTTCATTTCTCGGAACAGCGCATACCGGAGCAGGCAGGCAGGCGTCCGCATCGCAACGGGGCGCGTCTCTTGTGAGCGGACAACGCGCGGTCTTGAAAGAGCAGCAAAAGAGAGGGAGCGTGGTGTCTGCGGGAACGGTAATACCGGTTGCGCAACCACCTCCGGCAATGTGAGGGGGGGGGGGGGTGTTGCATAAACGACCCGGACAGCATACGGAAGGGCGGCCGATGTACACTGAACGCCACACACTAGTAGAACAGAGTAAAGAGGGGAGGGGGGGGGGGGGTTGGAGAAGGTGAAACGGTCGCCTCGATTGGTGGGAGTGGCAGAAGAGCAGGGGCACCCTGCAGCCGTAGGCCATAAAACGCCGATCTCTTGTACCCCCCCCCCCCCTGCCCCTTCCACCCGCGTCCTACAACCTCCGCAGAGAATCCCAAACTACCATCATACCTCGTACGACCTGGCCTAAAGCAGACACCCAGCTATGCAGAATTCTGACATGTGACCCCCAAGCGTGGTCACTTGGCCTAGCGAGTGCGTGGGAGGTCATCGCGGGCTAGACGGCGGTTTAGGAACGCGTGAACCCGTGTTGAAGGTTGTGCGGTGAACAGATCAGTTGTTCTATAGTTTATATGGACGAGCTTGTGTTTCGCGTGCTTCTTGGCTGCACGTTTTCTTTAAAGGGTGTGTCATGTTGTTGTCTACGATTACGTCTGACCACCTTTTCAGCTAACGTGCTAAACTAAGAAATTTCCAGGGTTAAAACGGGATCGCGTATACCGCAGAGCAGAGTGGGTCGGAGATCAATGGGAGAAGCATTCGTCCTCCGGTGGATTTAAAAAGCCGAGAAAAGGACAACAACGACGATGCGCGAACACAATTATGGGGTGTATGCACGTACATATACATCTTTTGGATGTATATGCTCGTGTACACCTCAAAACATGTACGTGTACACCCAAAATAAAGGCTCCGATAAGTGTACTGTTCGCTAAATTCAGCTATCGTATTTACTCGGGTGCTACCAGCATTGATTAGCGCTTTTTCTTATGTGGTTCTCAAAGGAAAAAGAACAGAAAAGTGAGCCCCTCAACTGTCAGCATCAGAGTGCGACACCTCAACAGTAGCTCACAAAGGATGGGCTAAGAAGGGATTAAAAGGATAGGATTAAAGGTATACAGATGGAAAGAGGAAGGAGAGAGGGAGGCGCAGGGACCGTGAGCGACGGAAGTAAAGAGAAGATAGGAAAGATGGGCACGGTCGCAGAGGTCCGAGGACGGGGCACCACTCGACGAGATCTTTTGTAGGCGTCAGAAGATGGCGTAGGGCGAGTCCAGTCAGCCAGAGCTACGTTGTCGTCGTGGTTGGAGATCGGCGTCAGTAGATGGCGTAGGACCCACCCAGTAGGCCAGAGCTGCACTATCGTCGTAGATCGCGAGGGCACAACCGGTCGGCACAAAATCCAGCGAGCGAGTCGCCGATTAGCGCCACTTGCTTAAAGAGGGTAAATGACGGCTAATGTATAGGCGAATGTCGGCTATAAAGACGGAAGAATTATTTATAATGATAGTGTGGCGCAAACTGCTAGCAAAATATTGGCTAGTGTGTGCTAACTGTCAGTAAATGTTGGCTGTAGTGATGTCATATGCCGCTTCAAATAACGGCTAGGGTTTGCTGAATGATAGTGCATGTTGGCTGATTTGTCGAGGCACTGGTTGGCCGTTCCTGAAGGGGCGTTAAGCCACCCATCATGTTTGGTGTGTTTAGAAAAAGTTTTCAACACCAATTTAGAGTACTTCGTACTCTACTATATCGGAGAGCATAAAGCCGTAAGAAACACATAAAGCGGAAAGATGACGCTGCGGTGAAAAGCTCAGCCCACGGGTCAAACGTTGCAGAGGTTATCAGCCTTTGTCGCACAACTACACTTTGTACTGGTCGCTTCACAGGTCGCTTTCAAGACAGAGCCCGCAAAGCGGCGCCAGCAGAACGTCAGTGGGAAATAGTGTTGTTGCCCATTTTACATTTAGTTAGCAGAGGCTTATTTTACAAACTCTTGTTGTGGCATACACCAGACGTTACGCATCATATCATTGGTCGCAGTGACACCGGTCCTAATTGTGAACACTGTGATATGCCAGAAACACTTGATTGATTTGATTGATTTGTGGTGTTTGGCGTCCCAAAACCACCATATGATTATGAGAGACGCCGTAGTGGAGGGCTCCGGAAATTTCGACCACCTGGGGTTCTTCAACGTGCACCCAAATCTGAGCACACGGGCCTACAACATTTCCGCCTCCATCGGAAATACAGCCGTCGCAGCCGGGATTCGATCCGGCGACCTGCGGGTCAGCATGCCAGAAACACTTGAGCACATATTTTGTGTATGCCCAGCATACGCACGTGAACGATAAGCACTGATTTCTTCAACTGAACGATATCACAGTAGGTCATTAACTGATGAGACCGTGCTGGGCCTTTGGCCAGACACCAACAGTGCAATTGTGGTCATAAGAGCGGTTATAACCTTTTGGAAGCAACTGGAATATATATGCGTGGCTATAAAATTGGTCTCAACTAGAAAGAATTCTACATACTCACCTCTCTATCTTACCATCGTCATCCATTAGTTTTTCTTTTCCCCTCCCCCCTCCCCCAGTGTAGAGTAGCAGGCTAGAGCAAGCTATCGCTCAGGCCAACCTCTCTGCCTTTCTGTAAATAAACCTATCTCTCTCTCCGCTATTTTTCATTGCCAAGCGCGAGGGTTCCTCCCTCCGGCGCAGCTCCGGAGGCTTCGTCACTACGTATGAAGGGGGAAGCAACGCAACGCGGAACTTGCTGCACACGACAAGTGGCTCAACTTTTTTAACACGCAGGATGTCGATAAAACGCAGGAGAAAAAGTAGCGCTCATGTCGCACACCAAGTTCGCGAATTTCCCTAACGAGATCCCAGCTGCTCGTGCCCGGGAAACCGCATACACGCTTGCCTCAAACATTGACGTCATCGACAGGTTGGTAAACGGAGCGGCGGGAACTCTACGAACGGGAATTGCTGGGTGCCCGTGCATGGCCTCCGAAATGGTGGGCGCGCGGCGTGAAACAAGCCACGCGCCCGCCATGTCAGAAGCCATGGCCCGTGCTACGCACTTTGTCAGGTTTCACAGGACTGAAGCTACATTCAGCGCATGATTTAGAACTACACCAACCGCAACACAGTTGTTTTTTTTTTCTCACATCTACTTTTGCAACTTTCCTCAGACAGTGGCAAGGTAGCGCGTTCTTTTCAACGCCTTCTTAGTCTTCCTGCTTAAAATTTTTCTCTTCTGTCTCTTCGCCAGGCCCGTACTTTGCCTTTGATGTATTCGCACTGCACGCGAAGCAGGAAAATTATTCTCTGCACAGAGCACTGCCACCGCAAGCCTAGCCGTATACAATGCGGCTAACAGAAGCGTATTATTAGCGGCGAAGGTCCGCATTATTTCTGGTGCGAAACACAGTTAGAAAACCATTTCATCGACCTCGGTAAGCGCTACGCCGTCATTAGCGGGAGAAGTCATTTTCGCGAGTCTATTGCGGTCGGTTCATGATTGCCAGTTTGGAGAGCGCGCGGTTTTTGGTGGCCGACTCTTGTTAGCCGCAAAAGTGGACCACGAAGCTAAATATCCAGTGACGGCCTACGTGCGTGTTGTTCACAAAAAGAAAAAAAATGCGCCGTGCTATGAAAAACGGCATTTGCATAGTACCCGCAGGTCACGGGTTCGAATCCCGGCGGCGGCGGCTGCATTTCTGATGGAGGCGGAAATGTTGTAGGCCCGTGTGCTCAGATTTGGGTGCACGTTAAAGAACCCCAGGCGGTCGAAATATCCGGAGCCCTCCACTACGGCGTCTCTCATAATCATATAGTGGTTTTGGGACGTTAAACCCCACAAATCAATCAGCATTTGCATAGTATATCTGCTATAATTGCGTGAGTTTTTGAAGCACTTAAGCACAGTTTTTTTCTTTAGTTTGTAACCTTTTTGTTTTGATATACTGGAAAATGTAATGGTGTCCCTTCGTGGTTTCAATAGCGTTCTCATTCACAATCACCATACATAAGCTACACCAGGGCAATTGCAATGTCGCAGTAATGAATAGAAATGAAGAAAATAAAAACGACTTTCGTTTTCACAAATCTAGCGTATGATGTAAAATCGGGAAATTCTCATATGTGAGGTACACTGAAGTGTTAGATTTAAAGTGCCAAATTTCAGATGTCCAACACGTCGCGTTTTGCTACGTAATGACGGCGCCACAAACTTTGGCGACTTGTGACGGCATGCTGACGTCATAAGGTGACATCATCCCGTGCCTATTTTTTATTTTTGTTGCACAACTCGTGTTGCGCGAGACGCCGTTGGTCAAATTTCACGTTTGGTGAGGCACAGAATGGTTTCGCCTTAATAACACGTGTACGACACAGTACCACTACATTTACTAAGGGATGGCTGTAAACTGGCGGGGGGAGGGGGGAGAGATTGAATTAGGCTTTCTGGTCGACCTCCCTCCGCCCCCTCGAAATGACGAAAAAAAAACATTGATCGGTTAAGGTCGTCATCGTGACATCACATGTAAATATTCGTGACGTCAAATGGCGACGTCATCACCCGACGTAATCGCTTGGTCAAACATGGGCCCATCTCAGAGGCAGTGCTGCTGCAGAGCCGCTTGAGGTGCATAAAGCTTTTGGAAAAGATGTGGGAGGCAGGACGGAGAAATAATCTTACAGACTAAGAAAATAAATGGACACCATTTCCGCTTTTGAGTCGCCCTATAAGTGAATGCACAAGGGGCCGTAAGACTACGTCCCTGTGTACATACAGAAGTCTTTCCGCGGTTGGCATGCTTCTATCTCGATCACGCCGTTTCCGGTCACCGCGAACGCGTTCTACGGGAAACCAAGCTGACATCAGCGTTGCGGAGCTGGTGATCCTGCGAACAATGCAGCTGTGAGAAGGATAATTGAACGCGTTGCTCTCTAATGCCGAGAGTCATAAGTGTCATAAGATATGAAATTAAGGTCATCCTCTTTTTTTTTTCCTTTGCCTCCCCCTGTCGCAGCGCCCCACCTTGCGTCAATGCATGGTGCTGGTATGGCGCCCCCCTCTGACCCTCTGACTGACCCACCCCCCCCTCCCGTTCACACGCCAAGCCGAGAATACACTGTCGAGCGAGCATCTTATGAGAAAAAGAATGAACTTGTTTTAATGCGGACAAGCAAGTTGTTGCTGTGAAGGAACATATAAGGGAGCCATTGATCGTGACGTCTTGAAATAGGTTTTGAGGGAGCATGAAAGATTCTTAGATGAAAAAATACCGGAATGCTGTAACACACTATTAAAATAAAGCAGAAATTCCTGCAGCAAGCTGAAATTTAGCACGATAACATAAGCAATGTGATTTGTGAGAACGAAGCAAGAATGCGAGCCATACATAACTCGGTCGTAACTTAGCCAGAAGAAATGAAAGTTAATCTCAAAAGATCGCTTACTAAAACAAAATACTCATGTTGAAATGACACATGAGTTGAAAATGATGCATTTGGCAAGTTCAACGCATCAAGATGACCCACCACGGTGGTTTAGTAGCTTAGGCACTCGGCTGCTGACGAATCTCGGCTGCGGCGGCTCGGAGGCGAAAAGGCTGTAGGCTTTTGTGCTTAGATTTAGGTACACGTTAACGAACACCAGCTGGTCAAAATGTAAGAAGCCCTCCACCACAGCGTCCCTCAATCATACCGTGGTTTTGGGACGTTAGGCCCCAGCAACTATTAAAATTAACACACGTGGATGACTTTAAGTGTTCTCACAAAATTTTGCCCACACACAATCTTGTCCGAAAAGCCATTCTACTAACGGATAGCACGTGAAAGAGCCGTTATGTTACGTGAAGCAAAAACAGAGATGTAGCATTGCGTACGCGTGCTCCGCGTTCCTTGCGTACGTATACGCTATTTTCAAAATATGCAGCCTTGGAATACGGTTCACAACGTTTGCATTCTCTCGTGTACACTAAACTCTCGAAATATGACGTGCGCTATCTTGCCCCGACGCGTTGGTCTAGTGGCTAAGGTAATCGGCTGCTGACCCGCAGGTCGCGGGATTGAATCCCGGCAGCGGCGGCTGCGTTTCCGATGGAGGCGGAAATGGTGTAGGCCCGTGTGCCCAGATTTGGGTGCACGTTAAAAAAACACCAGGTGGCCAAATTCCCGGAGCCCGGCTCCACTACGGCGTCTCTCATAACCATATGGTGGTTTTGGGACGTTAAACCCCACGTATCAATTAAATATCACGTGCACACTCAAGAGGTTAGCGTGTGATGCATGCACAGTGGCGACAACGGCTGACCAAAAACATAGTGTATACTCTATTGCAAACTGCCTACAGTACGTACTCGTGATCTTGGCGTATTACGCATGCACAATGACAACAAATGCGAGGAATTGTATCGCAAAGCTTTGGGTGTACAATATGTTAAAGCTGCCTAGAAACACACGGTGCAAAGTGCGCAGGGTGGAAGTTGACGTATGCAGCCAGCGAGAACTTCAATAGGCGAAGTTTAAGGCGTGTATACAAAATGTGTGGTATTAGTGCGAAGTAAATTACTTAAATAGCCATGAAAGAGCAACGTCGCGGGGACCATTGTCAGTGGTTGAACTGATAGGTCATATTTGTCAATTGTGTTTTGCTATACAGTCGGGGAGGTGCGTTTCTGTGCATCCTAAATCGACTGTCTTTAATTGCTTATGAAATCTTGCAGATAAATTGTTGATCCTACAACAAAGCTCAGGTGCGACTTCGAGCTGAGGACATATTAAAGCAGGTGAATGTATCACGTCGCTACAGCCAAGGAAGTACGGTGCCAAGAATCACGTGCCCTATATGCGTCATATAACGAGCGTTACATGAATGGCTCGATGTGGCGCGATGGAGAAGATGTCGTGTTGTAGCACGAGCAACGTGGGAAGCCAGATTGGTGACGTCATTCGTGAACCAATCACTCGTGGCATCCCAGATGATTTGGTGACGTCATGCATAACATCTTACGTTAGGTATGTTAGGCTAGGTGTTAGGGTGGGAATGTTATATAGGTACATCTCACTCAAGGGCTCCATCGTTACTCTTCCATATAGGACACTAACAATCCGCCCGCGTCATTGTCACGTTGAAGATCGGGTTAACAGCAGCAGCGAATAAGCTGCGTTGACATGACGTCATTGCAGCCTCCATGTAGTGAGGTATAAGAAGCTGCCGAGCCCGCGTAGCGTCAAGCGCAGACTATCAGACTGACAGGTTATACGTGTGTGAGGGTATACAGATTGCTTGATCGTCGCGTGCTCTATTATACGACTCGTAGTCACGTTCAAGCTGACGTCGCGGAAGAGCCGACGTATTTCCGCTTTGCAGGAGCGCACGCGCAATGCCCCCCTTCTGATTTCGTCAAAACGTGACCGACTCACTTATGGTATCTAATTTCATTTCCTTCGCGGCTGTTCGCAAAGCGAACAGCCGTATGTGGCTAGTCGATGGTGGCTAGCCTACGCATCACATCTTCACGACGTGACAAGAAAAAATGTGGTGATGCCAATCTTACCATTTGTCGGCGGCGGCCGCAGGCGGTCAACTTGTCCGAGATGGAAGGGCAGAAGACAGCTTCGATTGGCTCGACGATTGGCTTCGGGCCGGCGCGTACCAGAAGGCCGACCATGATCGTCTCCCTGAATGCACATGCACGCACTATACGGTGCACACACGCACGCACGCTACACACGCGGACACACGTCGCGTCGTCTGCTCGGAGACGTCAGCGTCGTCTGCTAGAAGGCACCCGACGTCGTCTGCTGCACTCGCGACCGGTCAATGGACTGGTGTTGAGCTGCGGCACTGCGGCGTTTCTCAGGTGGCGGGGGGTGACCGGCGCCACCGGTATGTGCGTTTGTTCGTGCGCAACACTCTCGTAACACCGCCTTGCCGAGCTGCCACCGCGATTCTTTTGATGCTGCTCTTTTACTTCACTGCCGCTCGCTTGTTGACTTTTTGCTGATCGTTGCACGGCTTTCGTCTAGCGCTGGACACGGCCTCCTTCAAGTGACGCGGAACGCTGAGCAAGCAAACACGCTCGCGACGCAGTTGAAAGAGCACGGCTCGAGCGGAGTGAATGGATTTGAGCACGGCTGTGCGACGGAGGCTTTCACAGAGTCTGGCCGCAGATTGAATTACTTTCGGCCGTTGTGCTGTGACAACGCAGTAAATCCACGAGGAAAAGTTGAGATTGTCTGTTTCGTTTAATAGGCTCTGACGTTCGTTAAATGACATTTCGTTTCGCTTTCGAACTTTTTGTTATTTTCCTACACGAAAGTCATCTCGCAACGTCCAACACCTGCTGTTCTAGGATCGTGCAGGTATACACTGGTATGCCACGAGATTGTCCTAACGCGAACAAAAATTCAATTTACTATTCCGGTCTGCATATACAGCCGGCAGTTGAAGCATGAATGTCAAGGTTAGCTTTCTAAAGTGGTCGCAAACACTTTGCAGTCCCTCAGCTGAATAAACGGGGGACCTAGTGATTGGGTCGATTGTTGTCTTTAACTTGATGAGGTCGAAAACGATCTTGAAGTTTGATGTTTATCATTTGCAGTACATCTTCTTTTTTCTTTCTTTTACCCTCTATATTTCTACTCTCTCTATTATGTAACAGCGGGCTAGCAGTCAACCATTCTTATGCGGTGCGTGCCAGGAGCGGAAGCCAGTCGTAAAAAACATCAACATTATCAACATTACAGTGATTAACCGTCGGAGATTTTTAATCATATGTAATTCTATCGGCAGACTGTACATTTAAACGAATTTAGATGCATCTGAATCAGGGATAACGTGGAAAGGATTTAAACCTCTAACGTCTCCTCGTAAAAACCATTGGTGTCCATAAGCATAATCGAAAGTAAACAATTTTTAGTTTCGCTGCCTTGCTTCCTTGGCAAACCTCTATAGTGGGCTGGTTTCGCGGTATCGTCTCTATGAAAATTCTACGAGGAAGTTGAAACTATAGATCATCATTATTTTTTTTTTTTTTGCTTGTCAACTGTAGCATGTCGAAAGATCGAGAAAGTGCTTTTTGAAGCTCGACCAGCTTAACTTGCATTGAATTTAATTTTTAAATATTTGACTGTCTTTAGACGCATTGGTATTTGGTTAAGGCCACATAGATGTTGTGGATGTGATTCTGTTTTGTATGTTTCCTTACAGTTATTATTGTGTGCGCTAAGAAATTATCTCCGTGACGGATTCTATATTTAGTACTCCGAACTTATCTATCAAGGTTAGTCGTCCGCTTATTTCACCTGGTCGAGCGACAACACAACATTCATAGCTTCACTTCAATGCGATATGAGATTTTTGACGAGTGATAGATATGTGGGGTTTAACGTCCCAAAACCACCCTATGATTATGAGAGACGCTGTAGGGGAGGATTGATTGATATGTGGGGTTTAACGTCCCAAAACCACTATATGATTATGAGAGACGCCGTAGTGGAGGGCTCCGGAAATTTAGACCACCTGGGGTTCTTTAACGTGCACCCAAATCTGAGCACACGGGTCTACAACATTTCCGCCTCCATCGGAAATGCGGCCGCCGCAGCCGGGATTCGAACCCGCGCCCTGCGGGTCAGCAGCCGAGTACCTTAGCCACTAGACCACCGCGGCGGGGCACTGCTGTAGGGGAGGGCTCCGGAAATTTTTACCACCTGGGGTTCTTTGACATGCGCCCAAATCTGAGCACACGGGCCTACAGCATTTTCACCTCCATCGAAAATGCAGCCGCCGCAGCCGGGATTCAATCCCGTGACCTGCGGGTCAGCAGCCGAGTACCTTAGCCACTAGACCACCGCGGCGGGGTGATATGACATTTTTGTATGGTAGACAAAGAAAGTGCTACATTTTTTGTAGTTTTGGCATTATTATTAAAATTACAGTAGTAAAATTTTAGCTAGTTCTTTCTCCTTTTGTAGGCAGTGCTCTGGAATTCAGCTATGGTGATGTTTTCTTCGCCAATGGGGAATTTATCATGCAGACTAAAGGAATATATAATCTTGCCAAGTTCTGCCGGTTTTAAATATTTTATTACCACCAATTGGCAATTCACTTCGAAATATGTTTAGACGACAACAGACGATGTGAAACGATTGTTGTATTTACAACACGGGCGCGCCAGCTAATAACCGAACATCCGACGAGAGAACATGATCATGATGTTTTGCATGCACAGGTGAAGTTATGCACTACACAGTCAGTGCTCGCATCTAGGAAGGTTGTTACTCTGCATAACTTAATAAAAATATTATTCCACTACTCAGTCCATTCCCTGCACTGAGTATGAGTCATGTTTAGAGGGCAACAATAGTCAGTCAGTCCGTCAACAAACTTTGCTCGGGTCCTAAGGAACCACAGAGTAGTTCGTGTTGCGGGTCGCCCCCACGTTCGCGCCGGGAGACCGCAGTTCTCCGCCCGTTCGCGGGTCCTTTGGACAGCCCCCAGTTGTCCACAGAAACTGCCGCTTGTCAAGGCTTCCTCCCAGTCCTCCTGTTTATTAAAAGAGGCATTTTGTAACGCTGATCATTGCCAGAGCATGTGCGCTAACGAACATCTGCCCCGCCACGGTGGTCTAGTGACCAAGGCTGCTGACCCGCAGGTCGTGGGATCGAATCCCGGCTGCGGCGACTGCTGCATTTTCGGTGGAAGCGAAAACGATGTAGGCCCGTGTGCTCAAATTTGTGTGCACCTTAAAGAACCCCAAATGGTCGAAATTTTCGGAGTCCTCCACTACGGCATCTCTCGTAATCATATGGTAGTTTGGGGACGTCAAACCTCACGTATCAATCAATCAATCATCAACAAGCAATACTGTGTTATGTGTTTATGCCTGTATATATTATAGTCATCATCCGGCACCTGGAGTAGCGTGTCAGGTGAAAAACCAGGCATACTTCTCCAGCTTTCTATTAAAATATTTCTCTCTCTCTTTTCATGGCACACAGGGCAATGTGGATTGATGTCGATAGTGGTGGTGATGGTGATAGCCATGGATCACATGGCACGTACCTACAATGAGGGAGAATGCAAGAATCGGATGGTTGCTGTTCTGGTTTAGTCGCTTTGCTCATGACTACGACAACTACCCGATTCTTGGATTTTCCCTCATTGCGGGTACGTGCCGCGTTATCCAAGGTTATCATCATCACTAACACCGCCGGGTCTGCGCGCAGCATGAGTACAACTAAAGTTGGCTGGTGCAGGTAAGCTCCCACGTCATTTGTGCTCGTGGTTCGTAGAGAACGATAGACGAATTGCAAGCCCATTGTAACCGCACACTTTGCAGTTTGTGACGAAGTGCTGACACAGGCTTGAAACCACAGGCTCGGCACGATTCGTCGAACACTTACATGGTCCAGAGTTTTTAGAGCCGTGAACGTGATAGAGAGAAGCTCGGGTTCATGTTTGATGTGGCCGTATGAGTGTGCAGAGGACCCCACTAAGGGAAGGAGAGAAAAAGCGATGTTTCCTCGCAGCCAGCCCCCTTCACCCGCATTCCCCAGTTGAAAATAAAGATGAAGCCATGACGAACCGCTCACAGGCATCAGCCTTTTGTGCCTGAGTTTGGGAGGCTAAAGATCAGAAGTGAACAGTTCTTAGTACGCAACATCAAAAGTCGTTGGCTGCCATTACCACCGAAAACATTTGTAATCATAACCCTGCTTATTTAAGCATCGACGAGGCAGTTACGACTGAGAAGTTGTACGAAGCACACTGTACCCCCCCCCCACCCCCCTAGATGTTCAGTGTGGGGCGTACAAGTGTAGAAGTGCGTTGAGGTGTCTCGACAATTCTAGATTCTAGTCGTTTGCCCACATTTCGTGCCCGACGTCGGACGATGTCGTCACACTACCGTTTTCTCTCCAATTTTGCATCTTCAGAGCACAGCAGTGCTGACGCCGAATGACGCGGAATTCCGGCAATGCAGCGGGTCTGAAACGCTCCAAATTATTTGGTGTGGGTGTTTGCTGATGACCCGTCGCCATGGACGGAAAACAGCTGGCCTTCGTCCTACTCTGGCAAATTGTTGGTATGACGTTTGAGGACTCATAATTTGCTATCTATCTATCTATCTATCTATCTATCTATCTATCTATCTATCTATCTATCTATCTATCTATCTATCTATCTATCTATCTATCTATCTATCTATCTATCTATCTATCTATCTATCTATCTATCTATCTATCTATCTATCTGTCTGTCTGTCTGTCTGTCTGTCTGTCTGTCTGTCTGTCTGTCTGTCTGTCTGTCTGTCTGTCTGTCTGTCTGTCTGTCTGTCCGACTAGCTGGCTGGCCTGGCCTGGCTGGACTGGCCTGGCCTGGCTGGCTGGCCTGGCTGGCTGGCCTGGCTGGCTGGCCTGGCTGGCTGGCTGTCGTAGACTGAATATTTTATGGATTTTTCATTTAAACTACATCACGTAATGTCCGGTGTTGACAACAATTGACTGGCCTCAATATCTTTTAAACTAACAACCTTGTCATTATGCCCATGGTCATGCTTCTCCCATCGACGTACTTTCGTGTATTTCTCTAAAGTCGTGCAGGGGCTCGTGCGTGAGCGGTGGCATTACTACGTCCCCAAATGTCACATTCCAGGGCCCCAGCCAATCAGTGAGTACATTCACCATGCAACCCTTACCTCAAGCGCCATTCGAGGAAAATGTTTGTACTTTGCAAGATATTCTACAGGCCACAGCGGCCAAATGTTGATAAGGGCAACAGGCGACAATATGAATGTGCCCATATTAACACTGAGGTAACCACGACTTGTCCCATATCATATCGTGGTTTTCGCGTAAAAGCCCTGAATACCTTATTTCATCCCAATATATCCTTTTGCCGACCACAAGCGCTATTATTATTATTATTATTATTATTATTATTATTATTATTATTATTATTATTATTATTATTATTATTATTATTATTATTATTATTATTATTGGTATAAGTAGTAGTAGTAGTATCAGAAGCAGTGGCGGCGGTGGTGGCGTACCGATGGATTGGTTCATCTAGCAGACTTGTTGATTTACTATGTGATTGATTAGCTTATCAGTCAATTTAGTGACCGAGTGGCTCACGTGGTTGCTGACCATCTGTCCAATAAGTTTTCTGACCTATTGATTCAATTGTTAATTGAATAACTGGTTGGTTAATCGTTGTTGACTGACTTGACCCCGTTATGTAAGTGCACAGCGCTGCATCAAAGACAATTAGGAGATCGTTCGCTTCCATTTCCAATTAATAAAGAAATCACCTCTTAAATGTACATGATATTGTTTGAGTTACAGCTTAATCAATTTCATAGCCTAATGATCAAGAATTGATTATTAACTATTCAAACCTAAAGCATCACTTGGGAAACAAAATTCAACCGCGGGCTTCAAACTCAACATCGCACGTTCGCTTTTACAGGGTTATTAAGGCGTAACGTTTCGATGCCTCATCAAAGTTAAATATGACTGTCGGCGACGTAGGCGTCCACACGAGTGATGCTAAAAATCATGTGATGATGTCACACTATGACGTAATCATGATGCCACAGGTAGCGGTGTTTTCGACGTGCGACGTCATGATTACGTCACATCGCTACATTGTACATCTTCACTTCAGCAACAGTGGGCCAATACCGGAGGCACTGCAAAGCCACGTGAGATGCAGAAAACTGCCAACACCTCTGATCTCGGAGACCATTATAAACCACATTGTATGCAGAATGCTTTATTGGGGAGGGGCGACAGTCAATGCCTTAGCAGAAATGGAAGAAGATAGCTTTCGCCTTCGAGTCGTCTGAAGTAAATGCGTAAGGGACTGTGGAAGTTTTGATTGATTGATTGATTGAATGATTTATCGATTGCACAGTCCCTCGCGAGTGGGGCCAGGAGTGGAGCAGCTGCAACGGCGCCAAGCAGTCTCCCGTGCTCCTGCTGTCACACAAGTCGATCGGTGTGACGGTGCCGCCGCTGCGATTCCAGCACTTCTCCACGCCGCTCGCCAATCCGGTCATCTACAACACAGGAAGAACGCGTAAGTATCCAGCTTCGAACGAGTTCCGAGATTGCCTCAGTTCAGTCCCGGAGGCCACTATGTCTCCCTCGGAGGACTGCCAAATTTCTCCGCTGTGTGGCAGCAGCATACAGCAACACAAGAAAAAAATAAAGAGTACTTGGAGTGTGTTTCGGCCGAGGAATAATGGTTGCCATGTGGCTTCGTCGAAAGCTCGGCTATCACCATACCTCTCAGAAATGCAATGCCACCCTGATCGTGCACACGTCGTTCGTGAACTCTAAGTGCTGGGACCGCGGTGATAACGTAGTAATGCAAGATAGATGACGGTTACAGTTTCGTTGCAGGAAAATACCTTAAATACTCTGTATTCCTTTTCCTATAATGTTATCCATTGGTAGATTTGGAGCACTTCCGGTAATACATTCTTCTGCTCCATGCGGAGCAAGTCTCTTCCATTGGCGGATTGAGAGTGCTCCCTGTACGTTCCATTGGCAGATCTGGAGCAGCTCCGTCGCCGAGATCCACTCCATGGAGCGACTTTTTCTACTCCGTGAAAATCGGTCGATTTCACCGGAGTTCGCTAGCGCCCCGTGCTTTAAAACGGTGCCAACTTTAGGCGCGCCAACAGATGCCGGTAGCGTCAGCTGCGCCTCGCGTGAGATCTGACCTTTTGCTATAGCGTAGCGTCGCGGTGCCCAGCGTGCCCACTCAAGCAAGCGCGCATCACGTTCCATTCTGACCCTGCCATTTGCTCAGAGGGAGCGCGTGTGTTCCATTGGTAGATTCTCTTCTGTTGCCCTCCGCCAGACTGGAGTGCTTCAGCACAGAGCTCGTGGGTCACAATCTGCCAATCGATATCATCATTAGTAGAGGGCAATTCGAAACAAGTTGCAGAATCGTACGTGTGTTTGGCCATTCGTGTTTGTTCAAAGTGGGCATCAACATTACCTAATACGCTAAAACGCTAATGATCCATCTCACATCTTGGTATGTAAAAATACGTCCAGTGCTGCTGTACCTTCACTCTAGGGTCTCGCTTTATCGTACAGTAAAAACAACCTGAGAACCCTTCATTAAATGCCCGAAGAGACTGGTACTATAGGTAGAGGGCTTCACATATCTAAGAAACAGCAGTCCGAGGCTCTAAGGCGTGCTGTCATTTCCAGTGCAAAATATGTAAATTTCTTTCCTGTGTAGGCATAACGCTGATCTCCAAGTGGCCCTCGTGACAGCTTTATGCTCTCCCATAGAATATTACCAGGTACTCTTAATCGTTAACGACTCTTTCTAAATAAACATGTCTCGGGACGGCTTTCTGCTCTCCCATAGTAGAGTACCCGGTATCCTAAATCGCTAAACACTTTGTCTAAACACACCTGTGCCCCTGATTACTCAAATGTTATCATTTTTGTTACGTAGTGTAAACAAACAAACTTTTTCTGAACAGTAGGGTACGGACATTACGCTAAATTGCTTACATTTCGTTCTAAACACACAAGTTACGCAACCGTTCTTTGCTTTGCACTTAATCATCAGCGCGTTTTCTCATACAGCTTATGCTCAGCCTCTTCAACCACTAGTAAACTACATCTACGATCACATACAATGGACGCACTCATTCAAACACACACAACAATATCTGTCTCGCAACGATATTTACAGTGGAGCTGCTTAACTTTTCATTATGCCGGGTGGCGTCACCAGAAAACCATCATCATAATCATCATCATCATAATCATCACCACCACCACCACCACAGCACCATAATCATCATCATCATCATCATCATCATCATCATCGCGAACCGGCCAAGGAGGTTTCAAAAAAATTGCTGGAGCGGAAGCTGCCACAATGCTTTGTCAGCTTTTGCACTCTAAAGATCTACGAAACATGCTATTTTCTGGTGGTGCCCACTTAGACATCAAGTGGCTTTGATTTGTTAGTCTAAAGGCTACGTTAATTATAAATTAAAAGATAGTTGTTTCCTATAGAATAATCCGAGGAGACTACATTCGGTGACTTAATCTACAATAAATTTTGCCTAATAAATTTTGCCTACAATAAATTCAAGGCGTACGGTAGAAAAGTAGCTACGCAATGACGCACTTTGAGCACTATCTCAACCGTAAAGGTTGCTAAGTTAAACTCGTTGGGCGTACGAGGAAAGCACTCTTTCTCATGCTAAGAAGGAAATGTTCCGTTGAGTGTTATTGACGTTTGTGGGAATAAATATTTTCTAAACAACAGCTCATCATACCTCTAGACAGATGGCTGCCGCAGCCGCCATCTTACAGTTGGCATGGCTTCACTCATGGGCAAGACTTTCCATTCCAGCAGTTTTTTAAACCTCATTGGAACCGGCAAGCGCTCTCCTCTTTTCGTCCTCATCTTCACCCTCTCCTTCACTCCCAGAACACGTGCGCCTATATGTCCGGCGCGGGATGTAACAACTCTGATGAGGGAGAGAACGAGTATATTGAGAGAACGAAAGAATAATAATAAAAAAATTGGCCCCATATCTGCATGGTTAACTGTAAATGTCGTCGAAAGACGATAGTCTTGCGTGTGGAGAGAGTGAACAAAACATTTATTTGATGTTCTGCGCAAGGAAATCGGCGAATGGTATTCTGGAGGCGCTGCGTTAGAGTGTCTCGAACGTGCAGCGGAGGCGAACGAGCGCATCAAGTCACACGTGAGACATGAGCGCCATGTCGCAGTTTTCTTGGAAAACGAAGCGCGTGGCTCTGAGACGGGTGTCCGCGCCCGTCTCAGAGGTGATAAGTTGTAGAACGCAAGGGGACGGGTAGGGGCCACCACTTTTCGTCCTAGCAAAGCGTTAGAAATGCTCGCCTTTTCGTGCAAGCATTGCATGGTCAGCGCAGCGTGATATGCGCTATGGTCCTTAAAATTACTTATGTATGCCTTTTCTAGTAAAAGACGCACATGCAGAACATATACGTGTTGTTATGGTGCCTCAGACATGCGCAATAATTGTTTTTAATTGACAATTGCACAAGTATGAACGCTAAATCTTGGCGCTGCGGATGTAGTCGGCCGTTTTAAATACCCGGTGCCGTTAAGAGTGGACAAACAGACAAATGTGCAGACAGACAGACAGACAGACAGACAGACAGACAGACAGACAGACAGACAGACAGACAGACAGACAGACGGACGGATGGACGGACGGACGGACGGACGGACGGACAGACAGACAGACAGACAGACAGACAGACAGACAGACAGACAGACAGACAGACAGACAGACAGACAGACAGACAGACAGACAGACAGACAGACAGACAGAGAGTCGGATCAAAATTTTTGCGTTGAAGGACCCCAAGAAAGGCTATCGTCTTTGATAATAATTTTGGTTGTATAACGTCCCCAAACCGCCATATGATTAATAGAGACCCCCTATTGCAGGGCTTCGGAAATTTTTACCCCCTGGGTGCACCTATATCTGAGTACACTGGTCTAAAACATTTTTGCGGCCCCTATGTGGGAGCCCATCCAAACAATCTGCCGGAATTTAGTAAAGTCTACATCTCTCTCTCCACCGAAAATGCGGCCGTCGCAGCAGAGATTCGATCACGAAGAAATATATATTGAAAGAGAAAAGAAAGAGAGAAGATTACAAGACAGGGAAAAGAATAGAGAAAGAAAGAGACCCAAAAAAGAGAGAGAGCAAGCGTAAGTATTGCATAGTGTGACAAAGGTGCAGGAAATGGAAGTGAAGCGGAGGAGGGGGGAGAAAAGGGCAACGGCATCATCTGGCTCCGCTGCGCTTTCTCAGTCTTAGCATCACTATAGTACGTAGCTGCCCCAAGTTCCCTCAGAATGGATTTGCAGTGTGGTTTTCCGGCCGATATATGTGCTTATAGCTTGTAGGGTTTCGGACTGCCGCTAGCCCGATACCCTTCAGGGGAGACACCGAGACAGGCTAAGTGAGTGGGGTTCATGTGAATTTTGCCGTTTCTGCCCCTTTCGAGGTCAAATGTGAACGCCTTTCATGTCGACGTGACTTCGCTTCGCGCTGCACGAATTGGTGTTAGGCATTAACCACTGCTCTGTCCGTTGCAGTGCGTGTGCGCGCGTCGATGCCGAAACCGATCGTGACCGGAGGACTGCTGACGGAGGAGTACGTGTTCGATCAGGCCGAGTTCCACTGGGGCCGAGACGACCACAGCGGGAGCGAACACATCGTCGATGCGCTCAGCTACGCCGTCGAGGTGGGCCATCACTGATTGAGGGAATTCAGGCCGATATATGTGGCCGATAGCTTGTAGGGTTTCGGGCTGCCACTAGCCCGGTATCCCTACGGGAAGACACCGAGACAGACTAGCAGCCATCTTTACTTAACCGGTACCCGGCCGCAACTGCCCGCTGCCAGCGGCTGCCGTGTGCCACGAGCGCACCCAGAAGCATCGTCCTCCTCTTCTATACAGTGCGCTGGCTATAGTGAGCTATAAACCCCTTCACTGTTTGTTTAGATTTACAAACACAGACCTGTGTTTAGAAAAAGTGGTTAACGATTCAGAGTACTTAGTACTCTACTATGGGAGAGCTGAAAGCCGTCCCGGGTTAAATCCGATGAAATGAATGGTGATAAACACAGACCTTCTTTTATGACAACTGCTTTCGTCTGTTTATCTGCCAGAGTAACATTGGTGGGCAAAAAGAGCGCTAGGAAATAGCCCACTGATTTTCTACCCTTTTCTTCCCTATAATTTGGCAAAATATATTCAAGTAAGTGTTCTTTTGAGCTACATAGAAACAACAAAATATTGCTTTGAACGTTTCGCACTTTCTTTTTATCTGTAAAACTAATAAGAGACTTTCCTCCCCCTTGAAAAAACGTAAAAACGACCTTTCGGTTTTGACGTTACGATCTGGTAAATGAGTTGTTTTTGGGCACAACGCTTGCAATCTTGAAACCGCGTGTCTATAGTCGTTGACAACCTAAGAATAATTATATAGACTCCGCCCACGAGGCCGCATTGTCCTTATTTTACATGCCTCGGCGCTACGGAAGTAGTTCCCAAACAACGGCAATATTTTTTTATCGAATACAACCATTATCTTGCAATCTTTCATTGATATTGATATAAATAAACCAAAGCTCAATAAGAAAACTTTTAAGGACACGGAGTTCAGCGTCAGCTTAGCCATATATCTGTTATTTAAATCGCACATCCTACCACGCTCACCTCACAGTCCACGAAGGAGCAATGTACATCTCTCGAAGGCGACGTTTTTGCGCAGTACCTAAAAAATAATGTCACTGGTAAAGTGAAGGTACAAAAAAAAACTTCTTTCGCGCTTTCAAAAAAACGACACAGGGACATGAATCAATTTTTTTTTTTAATTTTCACGTTGTCTAAGAAACTTTCGCTGCCAAGTTTCTTCGCTATCTGCTGTAACTATGGGCGCACTATGACTATATAAAAGCGAAGAATGGAAAAGTGATCTGAGATTGACTTCGTGATTTTTGGTTCTTGTGCTGCCGTAAATACCGAATGTGCGCCCCGCGTTTTGTCATCGTGTTTGAGATATGACGTCTTCTCGCAAAGAAATAAAAGCGCGCAACGCACATTGTGTTTAGCGGTGGAAATCATTGCATACATTCTCGTTTAAATATAATTCCAAGGCGATGTACGCGGCTAAATGGCGGTGACTAAGAGCTGTCGGTTGAACTTTTATATTCTTGGTCTGACAACTCTCACTCGATGCTTTTCCATGACTCGCATCAGCCCTTTAGTATTGAACGTTTTCTAAACGCGGCTCAGCTTTGCTGGAACAGGGGCCACTATACCTTCTATGAGTGTGTCTGTGCTGGCAAGAGGGATTTCTCTCTCTCCAGTGAATGGGAGTGAATTACGTGCTTGAGATTGTTTTCACAGTGAAGTGCAATACATCCTTCATGTTTTGTTGCACGGGACTCCAATTTAGTATAAACAAGTTATCACTGCGTAATACACGCACACAATACAGGCGAAATGCAAAACAAGAAGAGCACCTTAGACAAAACTAAGAGTTCCTAATATTAGAGAACTCCAGGTGGTCTAAATTTCCGGAGCCCTCCACTACGGCGTCTCCCATGATCATATAGTGGTTTTGGGACGTTGAACCCCGCATATCAATCAAGAGTTCCTAGTAAGATATCATCAAGTATTGTGCATTAAGATCGTCTTAAAAACACGATCTTTCTTTTTTTAGCGGTGTCACCTCAGTAACAATCACGGTCGATCCAACTGATCGCACTTGATCGTTATCGCTGCACTGATCACGATCGATGCAGTAATATTAAATAGCGTGCATCGTTTCGCGGTTTTAAAGACCTCGCATAGTTATGCCAAAGAACAGTCTTTCGAATAAAAAAAAAGAACCTCGCACGGTGTTTTTCATGCAAGGTGTTCGAGCATCGAGCGTGAGACGAGCGCTTACTCAACGTGGCACATAATTAATGACACACACACCGGATGACCACAATTCACTTTATAACGCATAGGGCATTGCATGCAATCCCCACCTGGTTTGTTTACTTTCGTACTGTGTCTCGTAGCACGTTATGTTGGACGCTTTTTCTTTCACGTTTTGTACGCACTCGCATCACTCATATGGGCGCGCATATCGGACAAGATCACCGAGGTTTCCGCGTCACGATACCCAAATAAACACACTCGCACACGCACATGTGGCAACGCTGATGCCACGGCTTTTGCGGGCGATAAATCACAGACGCTCACATTTCACAAAACACTGACGCGCCAATTGAGACTTCACTTTCACCTTACTGCACGCAAATGACCACGACGAACAATCGCCGAGAGTGGTCAGTGACCCTAAGGCGATATGCTTTGTGCATCCGAGTGACTGATGAAGTAGACGCCGAGTTTGCTGCTTCACGCTGCCGAAACGATGGAACGCGATGAAGCTTTGCCGCTTCGGTGCACTTCAAACTCTGCAAAATCAGAAACATCACCATCGAATGACGGCCAGTGAGGATGATGCTGAGTGCGAGTCAATGAAACAGCTTCTGGAAGAAGAAAACGCCACAGAAAAACCGAATGGACGCCTACTGTTAAGTTTGGCTTAGAAATTCGTCTGGGCAGACGCCTTTGGGCCTAAGCCGATCCACTGGAGAGGTTCTCAATTCCTTCGGCGCCCAGTCTGACCGACGCTGCCGAAGATTTGAGCAATTATCCAGACCAGGCAGCAAGCAAAGGCGAGTTCACGTCCTTCGAATGCGGATCCTTTTGTCGTCCCTTCAAACAGCAGCGTGACTGATGGCCTCGGCGACTCATCGGGCGACAGGAAAGCTGGCGTGAGCGGCGCCAGAGCTGACGGCGGAGCGGCGCTTCTTTAATCCTCCGTCAAGTAGCCGACCGGCCGACTGCCTATGCCCACCAGGCATTGTCCCTGCTGGCCGGAAGAGGAGACGTCGTGTCGCCGCGACGCCACGACGAAAGAGGGCAACAGGGACGGCGTCTTCCTGAACCGTGACGGCCACCGCAGATCGCCCCGCTCATTGGGCGAGCTGTGCGGTGGACCCTTTGAAGTATGCGGCCAGGATCGTGGGAACTCTCGACTAACGGCACACACACGACGAGGAAGAGCCCTGCTGGCGCCACCACAGTGCAGTGTTCACGTGGACCGTGCATGCTCGCCCCCCTCACCTGTGTGTGCGTGATTGGTGTTCGACTCGGAGAGGAGGAGCCCGACAGGGCATAAAACGACGCCGCAGAGTGCTGGACGTCGCTCTGAACTATGTAACGTTGAACCACCACGATCGTGGTTTGTGAAACCACTATCCCTTCTTTTCTGTAAATATGTGTAAATAGTGACATAAACCCTGCTCTGTTCTCGTATCCTCCAGCGACCTTCCTCCCTTCAACCATAACAACTGGTTGGCAGCGGTGAGATGGACTTCGCGACATGGTGCTGTGCTGTGGTGAGTGCTTGGTCTTTGCTTTGACTTTCCAGGCTTCAATTGTGTGAGTTTATTAGAAGCTGGATTGTGTGTGAATTAGGGAGATTACCTTTTGTGAGTTTTGAGTTGTAGGGATCACCTAATTATGTGTGAAATGCAGGACCAAAGTACAACGGCAATCATGTCGTGGAAGGCAATGCTAAGAGATGAACTTTTGGGTGTGAGTAAGCATCTAGGCATTGAAGTAGAGGAAAGAATGTGCAGGACAGCGATTTGGATGCTGATCTCGCAAAAAGCCAGTGAGGACGAGATTCAAAACGCAGTAGAGATTTTTAAAAACAGGAAATGGAGGAACGGGAGCGAGAGGAACGCGAACGAGAGGAACAGAAACGAGAGGAACGGGAAAGAAAAGAAAAGGAAAGCAGGGATAGGGAGGAAAGATAAGAAAAAGAAAGATTGGAACGACAGAAAGAAAGAGACCAGTGGGAGGAAAGCCTGAAATTAAAACAGGAAGAGAAAAAAAGATCAATACAGTACCTTAGATTGGCTCAAGCAAATTCGAGGATCCATGCATTCGAAGCGGATGAGGATTTAGAGAGTTATCTAACCTCTTACGAAAAAGTTTGCAGAGAACTAGAGCTCGACGAGGACTATTGATCTTTCGCCTTATCGAGTGTCCTTCCGTGCAACTTGATGGGTAGGATACTATACCTTTCCGAGGAACAGTTCAATAGGTACGATGTAGCTAAGGCAGCTTTACTGCGGTGCTTCGGCATCAGAGTTGACAGAAAGCGAATTGAGTACAAGCTCACGAACGCTCCCGTGAAGAACGCGCGACGTTGTGCTGGTAGAAAAACCAAACCTGAGAGAGGTCCGCGTGTCTCTTATAGCACCAAGGTAGATAGTGAGCGAAAATGGGAGATAGAACAACAGGAGCGAGGTGAAGAGCGTGAGCGAGCACTCAGCCTAGTGATTGAACTGTCGCAAGAAAAAGTCGAGGCAGGGAGGCGGAAGATTCAGCCATCCGCAAGTGTAGCGCACGAGAAGTGCGAGGTGCAGTCCAGAGCTATAGAGAAGGCTAGCACGCGTGAAGAGCGCAGCAGGTTCGAAGACGAACCAAATTCGAGTGCTGCGAAAGATGCTGCGCTGATTAGAGAGGCCGACGAAGGCCAGAGCAAGTGCGACGAGGTGCTGTGCCAGTCAACTGTTAGCGAAACAGCTGGGATAGCTGTAGAAAAGCTGGTAAAGACCTCAACTGTGTTTGTCGCGACGGTGGGTCTTGCAAACGATGTCGAAGTAGGCAGGGACACCGGAGATAGCTCAAAAGCAGCGAAAGTAGTTAGCGGGGATATCAGTGCAGTAGCAGACAGCTCTCAGCAATGCGAGTTAGAGTGTTTGAGGGAAAGCAGCTGCACTGTTTCTGAGAACGTCAAGCTGTCCGCCGGTCTAGAGTGTGAAATAGGTGATTTTTTTGAAAATCATTTAGACTGCGCGACTGAGACAGCTGACGAAAGCTGTGAGAGGTTTCACGAGTGTGAGTTGCTATCGGAAAGCTCGGAAACAAGCCGCAAGAAGCGGCGCAGACGCAGGCGACGTCGGAGAGTTACGAGCGAGACAAAAGACACTAAGGGTGTAAATAAAAGCTTGACACCTTTGAGCGTAGTAAACATAACTAGGGGTTCTGCATCGGCGTCAAACTCGGTTTGCATGCGTCCTAGCCGCCGGAAGAAAAGTACAAAGAAAGCGGATTTGCAAATAGAATCTCGTGTAAAGCGCCAGTCTTCCGATTCCGTCCACAGCAAGTGTCATGGTGCACCACTGAGCTGTAAAGCCACCGATGACGCAACGCGAGGCCAATTTCCTAGTTGTGGGAAAACGGGTCACAAGCGTTGCCGTAAAAGAGGGAAGCGTACGCGAGCGATAAAGAGAAGCTATGAAAGAGGTAGCAATCAGTCGGGCGAACGAGAGAAGGGTAGACCATCGGCCCGCTCAATGAAAGGTCCTTTGTGGCCTAAAGTACGGCCCAGACGGCGAAACAGTAAGCCATGGCGCAAGTCCTCGCGACGGTATGCGCGGTGGAGATTTAGAGCTTTTCGTGGAAAAGAGTGTCGACGTAGTCCTAGAAGAAAGGCCACAATAGCTAAATACCGCAGCACAGGAGCGAGCCCAAAAAGGGCATGGCCACTCTTTTCCACGCATTGCTCGGGCCCACTCCGCGAACCTCACAGAGGCAGGCTGAAATCGCGAATGATGCGTGACTGCGCCGTTCAGCTTGTAGCCCAGACGCGACGTTGCCTCGGGAGTTCCCGAAATACGTCAAGACCGCGACCACCGCGTGTGCGATTGAGGTGAGGGACGGCTGTAAGCTGGAGAAGGTGACACAGGAATTTACTGGGAAGCATGTTTTTTTTGCTTATTTTTGGTTTTAAAGTAATATTCCTTTGTCATCTCCCCGGCTAGTTCGTGTAGCGGCAGTTTTTTCACGTCTAGATTTTTTAAAAGCGTTGTAAGGGTTTTTACTTGAGTTACAGGGAAATGGCCTACGGTTAGGTGTGCGATTGGTGTGCTACCGTTCTTTGAATGAGAGTATGATGTCGTGCTAGGGCGCACAGCATCGTCCTGTGCGTTCTTTAAAAACATGGGCTGGCATGCGGCTACATTCAGTTAATGAGCGTGTTGGTACACAGATTGCATTTCCCTTTGTGATTTTAGTATGTGCTCAGGGATCTGGTGAAATTCTTTAGCTGAGCATTATGTTATATACCGAGCGTTGAGATTAGGGATGCGTTTTAAGGGTTTACACAGTTCGGTTATTGAGAGAATAGAGAATGCGCCCAGTTACCTTTTGTAGGTTCAGGCTGCATTTTTGTGGGATTTAGGTATTTGGTTGTGTTTCATGAAGTTAGTCATGAAATTATCTGGTAGTTACAACATTGTAGGGCAGGTGGCAGGAGAAAGTGAGTTTTTAAAGAGTGTAATTATGGTTATATGGGGCCAAGTTGTATTTGCCTTTGTGTGCTTTTCTCACACCGCAATTTGTTCCATTTTTGGTAGGCATCTCCACGTCCATGATTGTTTTAACTTTGGCGGCACAAAATTGTCTCAAAATTTTAGCGTACAGGTTTTCTTTTTTGTGTTGAGAAGCCTGGAGGGTCCTAAGCGAGTCCAATGTGCTTGGCTGCAGCATGGTATTGTGTTGTGTGGTTCGCCGTGCTGTTGTCCATCATTGTGAGCTGGTTTGGGAGTTGGTTTCGAGTTCGCAGCTGGAGGGAGAAAGCCAGGCCATCGTCCTCGTCACCAACCCTTCTCTTCGTGCCCAGCGGTTGGTAGCGCTGGCCAGACGAGATTTTCCGGGCGGCGGAGGAGCTGTTAAATTTGGCCTGGAAATTCGTCTGGGCAGACGCCTTTGGGCGTCAGCCGATCCACTGGAGAGGATCTCAATCCCTTCGGCGCCCAGTCTGACCGACGCTGCCGAAGATTTGAGCAATTATCCAGACCAGGCAGCAAGCAAAGGCGAGTTCCCGTCCTTCGAATGCGGATCATTTTGTCGTCCCTTCAAACAGCAGCGTGACTGATGGCCTCGGCGACTCATCGGGCGACAGGAAAGCTGGCGTGAGCGGCGCCAGAGCTGACGGCGGAGCGGCGCTTCTTTAATCCTCAGTCAAGTAGCCGACCGGCCGACTGCCTATGCCCGCCAGGCATTGTCCCTGCTGGCCGGAGGAGGAGACGCCGTGTCGCCGCGACGCCACGACGAAAGAGGGCAACAGGGACGGCGTCTTCCTGAAAGAGGCCGTGACGGCCACCGCAGATCGCCCCGCTAATTGGGCGAGCTGTGCGGTGGACCCTTTGAAGCATGCGGCCAGGATCGTGGGAACTCTCGACTAACAGCACACACACGACGAGGAAGAGCCCTGCTGGCGCCACCACAGTGCAGTGTTCACGTGGACCGTGCATGCTCGCCCCCCTCACCTGTGTGTGCGTGATTGGTGTTCGACTCGGAGAGGAGGAGCCCGACAGGGCATAAAACGACACCGCAGAGTGCTGGACGTCGCTCTGAACTATGTAACGTGGAACCACCACGATCGTGGTTTGTGAAACCACTATCCCTTCGTTTCTGTAAATATGTGTAAATAATGACATAAACCTGTTTGTTTTCCGTATCTTCTTGTCAGCGTTCGTTTCCTCCACGTCCCGTAATTCACGTCCCGTAATTTGGTCTTACGGGACGTGAATGGATGACAAAGGTATGTGACTGGTGCAAACATGATAATCATGAGATGCGTGTCATATAACATGACTACAATCCACGCTCATGATGCGCTCGCGACCGTTTCGCTAGCTTCACATACACCGAATTTGGTATTGTGGCACGCGAACAAATTATATATGTAAATGACACTTCCAAACATGATAATCATGACATGCGTGTCATGTAAAAACATGACTACATGCCACACTCAAGGCGCCAATACACTTCGACGTAACCCGGCGCGCGTTCGCGCCGGCGTTCGTATTATCGAGTCACACCGCCAATGCCACGCCAGGCGCCGATCTGCCTGGCGTATTGTCGCAGGCACGCGCCGCACTGCGCTTCTCTGACGCATGCGCGTTTGAGCGCGCCTGGTGTCCCTCCGTCACGAAGCGAGGCAGACGCGCTGCTGTCTGGGTAACGTCGTTGGCGCGAAGTGCAGCATGCCGCATTTCGCGCTGGTTGCCGCCGGGCCTCGCCGACAAACGCTGGTCGCACTTAGCGTCAGACTATAGAGTGCTCGAGTTTTGCTAGCGTAGTGTCGCTGTGTCCAGCGTGCGCGCGCATCAACGCTACGTGCGTTCGCCGCTTTTGTGCTAGCTTCCCATATACCTAGTTTGTTAAATGCGAAGAATTCCTTAGCGAACTTCAGCAACATTAACTCTGTCTATCTATCTATCTATCTATCTATCTATCTATCTATCTATCTATCTATCTATCTATCTATCTATCTATCTATCTATCTATCTATCTATCTATCTATCTATCTATCTATCTATCTATCTATCTATCCATCTATCTATCTATCTATCTATCTATCTATCTATCCGCTTACGTTTAAACGCTCTCGTGCCCCACCCCCTAACTTGTCGTGAACCAAAATTAGCATGGGAGCGTAAGATGGTTTCACGAATATGACTCGCTGGTGAAGACAATAATCAAGTCACAATCCCGTCGCGTACATCGTAAAACAATCCCGCCAGACACTGGCACATTCCCACGGGCGGGTATGTGCCGCTGGTATGCAGGTATGCGCCACAGGTCATTGACACTTAGTATATACCCAGGAACGAGGAGAACACACATGGCCACTTGTCAGGCGTGAGCGTTAAGAAATACCCGACATCGGTGGTGTCGACCCGACGAATGCAAAGAATGAATGGCAGGGTAAATGTCAGAACCCAAGCATTCTGCGTGGTAATGAACCATTTTACCACAGACCTACGCCTGGTTTCGGAACTACTTTTGAAATAGACGCTAACCTTTGTAAAACGCCAACAGTGGTTGAAGTTCTGCCTACCCAATTTTATAAGCATTACATAAGTACTCCTGTGATACAGCCGTCACGTCGGCTTAACGTCAATGGTGGTTAGTTGCCATGCGCTGAAGTTGATTTTTGTAGCAGTGTCCAGAGCCAGCATTTTCGCGAGCATCAACGCTTCATATTAGTTTTGCTGCGCAAGTGCAAAAAACAGCTTATATAAACATCTGGAACTCTTACATATGTCTGTGCGTGCAACATTTGTACATATATGTAGCGTCATTTCGTGTCATGTCGCTCAATAAAAAAATTTTGAACGCAGTCACCTTGCCTCCGCATGCTTTGCATAACGTCGATTCCCAGGTACACGAGATCTGCCCAACTTTTACGGGACGTGAATTTACGACAAAGGTATGGGACTGGTGCAAACATGATAATCATGAGATGCGTCTCATGTAACATGACCACATGTTCCACGCTCATGAGGCGCTGGTGGCCGTTTCGCTAGCTTCACATATACCAAATTTGGTATTGCATGACGTGAATAGGCGACGAAGGTAAGTGACACGTCCGAACATGATAATCATGGTATGCGTGCGATGTAAAACAAGGCTACGCTGATAGCGTGCTTGCGGCCGTTTCACTAGGTACCCGTATACCGAATTTGGTATCACGTGACGTGAATGGACGACGAGTGTAAATGACACGTCCAACCATGATAATCATGGCATGCGTGTCATGTAAAACTGAACTACATGCTACGCTCATAGCAGACTCGCGTCCGTGTCGCTAGCTGCGCATATACCAAATTCGGTATCAGGTGACGTGAATAGATTACGAAGATAAACGACACGCCCAAACGTGATAATCATCGCATGGAATTAAGTAATGTACGGCACAATTTACCTCGGCCTCATAACGTTGTGCACGGTTTAAAGTGACATATCAACCTTCTTCATTCGTGCGTCGCATATCATCGATTCCCGCTTTACTTGGGATCAGCCAATTTTTATTCTTAGCTGGTCACCGACTATAGATTCTAGTTGCCTTTCGCTGCGCTCTGTTATCGCAAACTATTTTTCTTGAAACCTGGGGGAAGGGGGGGGGGGGGTTCGGTGCTTATATTTTTGTGGAAATTCTGCGTTTATTAGAGTTAAGTTCTAGTGAATGTCCGGTTCTCAGAAATTCTGAGTTTGATTTCGAATCATTCACAATACTCCAATTTCTTAGACGAAACTGGAGTGTGGTATCGGACACGAAAACATAAGATCACACAGAGCTCGTATTAATTGCCTGGAAGGTCTAATGCACAAACACGTACACGCACAAGCACAAATACTTGTGTTAAAAATGTGTGCGCTTTGAATTCAAGTGCTGGCGTGGCTTGGGGAGGGGGGCTCAAGCACGCTTGTGCTTGCTCCGCCCCCCCCCCCCCCCAAGTCACACCAGCATTTACCCGCCCACTCTCCCCGTCTCGACGCAACACGGGATTTTTTGGGGGGAACGGGGGAGTGCGGTGGGGGGGGGGGGAAGCTTGTTGTTCCCCTCGAAGACTAAATCCCGCCTACGCCCACCGCAGCCTATCTCTTTGCTTTTTTCATGCGAAGAATTATGTACAGGATACTTCCTGTCGAGGTTTACGATGCAGCTCTCAGTGAACATTTATAAAAGCATAATATTTTTTGAGCGAGCGTTTAGTAATGTTTTTAGCGGTGCAATGTTTCGCTTACAAAGTGCTTCTTAAAGCCATGATCAAGGCTAACTATATGCCACAACATCATTTAAACTACGATCTCCTTTTATTGGACTTCGTATTTAGCACCTAAAACTCTAAAATTAAATTTTAATACTCTGTGATCCAGACTCTCCGAGACATTGCCTGTAAGCTTATGAATTTAGATAAGCTGCCTAATTACCAATCGGCTATTTTCGGGGGCAAGCTCGTGTTGTTTCCATATGGCAGCTATCTCGTTAGGGTGTGCTGTAGCGGTCGCATTCGCAACAACTGCATCCGATCGCCGTGCCGCTTTTCGCTGCGGTGGCTGAATAAAAGTTCGTTGCAGGTCCAGATGACGTTTCGACTACGGACGCCATCGGCACAGGTGGACTGCAAGGAGTGCCCTCCTGCGTACATCGGCTTGGCCACGCAACTCAAGGTATATATAAAAAAAAAAGATAGGGAAGAGCGAGACGCGTATAGGGAAGGGTGTTTCAGCTCGACTTTCATGTCCCTTTCATTTTATTTTACCTTCAAGAGCGAAGTATTGCAGAGGGAAGTGATTCGGCCATCGCAAGGTTTCACGAACATTTCAAAAAACAATGCATAGATCTCCCATGGCGCTCAAGTTCTCACGTTAGCGAGGAGGGAAGCGTGCTGTGTTTTGAGAGATCATTCTTGCCAAGCCTGAAACCGTCCGTGTAGAGAAGAGTGTTTCCGTTTCACCAACGTCACCGAAAAGCTGCGCCAGAATGCAACTTAACTCGGAACGTCATTCTTCCCTATACGCGCCCGGTTTCACTTCCCTGTGGCATGTATACGGAAAGGTGTTTTAGCTTCAGTAACGTCGTAGGCTATTCGTTGGCGTAACCGTTGCCTTATTCATTTTTAGTGGACCGATGCAGAGTTTTCTTAGCTCATACCTGTTTTACGATGGGCTGTGACTACTTGACCCACCGTGACGACATGACACGCCCACAAGCCGATAACCTATAAGGTGGTTCTCGTCTCACTCGTGAAGGCGCATGAAAAATTCGTAAACAGGGGGATGTTCGATAGAGCCGACGTTTTGACGAGCGGGCTTGTCGTCTTCAAGGCTCAACGTTTCGACGAGTGGGTTTGTCTTCAAGGCTGCAACTATAACAGCCTTGAAGACGACAAGCCCACTCGTCAAAACGTCGGCTCCATCGCACATTTTGGCTTGTCGTAACGTCGGCTCCACCGCACATCCTTACAATTCTTCGCACATGCTTACAAATTCTTCATCGCAAGCTTTCATCTTCCTTTCATGCCTCTGTTCATATTAGTCCGTGCTTTTATGCCCCGTAGAAAGATAGAAGGAGCTTCGTTAAGAAACAATACATGAGACCTTTTTTGCGACGAGGCTGTTTTCATGCCGCAGTCCATCTGCAAGCACACCTGGTGCCCTTAGAGAGCTGTGGCAGAACTGTGGATTCTATCATGATGCTGTAAATGTGTTCTTGCAGTGCTAAATTGATGAAACCTCCGGTGTTCTAGGGATCGGTCGAGGAGCTAACGCATTTAAGTCATCAAATTTTGGCGGTACGCCGCATGCGTTATGCCAAGTCAATCGAGTCGAGGCACTGCGTCAGCTTGGAAGCAACGCGATTACGAAGAACGGCAATGACAACAGACACGGGAATGTGCCTGTCAGTTCCGCTGGTCGCCCACCTTCACAGAGCAGAATGTTACCGAGTTCTTTCTCTGTGTTGATGGTCAAGAGCAGCGCACCTATAAAGGGACCCTGCACCATTCTATTAAGTAATCATCAAACGGCTTCATTAATAGTCTGTTGTTTCACGAATCAACAACCGAAAAAAAAATCACGGCACATCCACGGAGTGAATGATGATGATTGAGGCGAAGCGTCCGTCCAGATGCAAGGACGGACGTACGCATGGACGGAAGGCCAGACGCACGGACGGACGGACAGGCAGACGGACGAATTAATGGACGTACGGGCGGACAGACAAACAGACTGACAAACGAACGAGCGAACGAACGAACGGACGCACGGACGGACGCATGGACGCGCGGACAGACTGACCAACGCTACGCCCCGCTCATCATCATTCACTCCATGGATATGCTGACACCGTTTTCATTGACATGCAATGCAATTTTACGACCTTGAAAACTGCCTATACTACTACGACGACACGGTCGACGTACGACCCACGGCGCAAGGAGCTTCGCCCCCAGAAATTAGAATCCCTCAAGTACGGGCTGAGTTACACAGAATTTCCAACGTTTTAGTGCTTCCTCTCTGTTTTCGTTCCAGCGAACGCAGCTACACAAGAGGGGGGGGGGGGGTGAAGTGGAGGATGACAAGGTGGCGAAAAGCTACGTCCGTTCATAGTGCGTGTCATGACTTCTAGCTCTTCTCTTCTTTTTTTTTCTTCGAACACGTGGCTTACTTACAATGTGACCGGAAGTGCACGCGAGAACATGGCGAAGCAACCCGCGCCGCGGCCGCGGTAACTACGCAGCTTACCATGCTCAACTCAGCAAATAGCCGTAGCCTTTGTAGTTATGGCGCGGTCATTCGGGTTTAGGGCATCATTTGTCGAGAGAAGAGCGAGTGATTTCTAGATGACTCTGGCAACTGTCTGAAAATTTCAGGACGCGCTATGTTTGGCTCACGTGATTCCATGAGCCTGGAATACCAATCGGCAGCGTTTTCTGACCATGCCGAAGAAGTGTTGCAGGGACCGTGAAGGCGCGCTATGTATGCATGCTTCCCAAATGCAATTGCTTTTGCTCGAAGAAGAGCGTGAGCGAACAAACTTGCCCTAGAAGCACGCCGTTTCAACTCCTATAGTCTAAGGAAGCCGCGTTTGGTCGGAGTTTTGTGAATCATGTGTGACCGAAAACCACGCGGCAGCCACTGACCACGTTTGGCACCAGTGGTCGTTTTTCATCATTAGTGACGTGAGGAAAACCCCGAATGTCTGTGCTGGCCGTGCTGACATGTGACATTGAGTCAGGAATATACATTCTCGAGCTGAACGAGGATGCAAGAATAAAAAAAAAAATCTGGACCTGAGTTCCCAAACAACACTTAGTGCATTTTGCCGTTGGCCAGCCGCGGCGTTTTTAATGACATGCCAAGTTTCGCGATAGGCTGAAGATTACTCTTCCCAACAATTCTGTGTGTGTGTGTGTGTGTGTGTGTGTGTGCGTGCGTGCGTGCGTGCGTGCGTGTGCGTGTGCGTGTGTGTGTGTGTGTGTGTGTGTGTGTGTGTGTGTGTGTGTGTGTGTGTGTGTGTGTGTGTGTGTGTGTGTGTGTGTGTGTGTGTGTGTGTGTGTGTGTGAAAATTGGTCTCTTTGATTCATAACGTCCATGCGTGTTCGTCGCAGACAGTTCGCCAGAACAACCCCCTGCTGCGCACGCTCATCGCCTCCCTGAGCTCGGTGTCGTACGCGCTGGAGCGGACTGACCTGGCCCTCCCGTTGCGGCTGATCGCCTTCCTGCCCAACGACACGCGCAACTACTACATGTACGAGGGCTCACGCACGGTGCCACCTTGCACCGAGAACGTGCTCTGGATCGTGTTTCGGGAGCCCGCCTTCATCGGCCGGGAGCAGGTGTGTGAGCGCGCAGTGACGACGAATTGTTTATTGCAGAGGACAGGGAAGCCAGGGCTACCCTCGCCCTACTCTGATCCACCAGACTCCAACTAGTACGGGGGAAATGAGAAAACTAAAGCACCGGAAGTAAAAATAGCGCACAAATATAGACAAGGACAGAGGAAGAGTCTATATTTGTGCGCTGTTTTTACTTCCCGAGTATGAACCACCAACTAGCCCAACTTTCGCTATTATTAAAGCACCGGACTAGAAGAGTGGTTTAATATACAGGAGGACTATAGCAGTGCGTATGCTTTGCCAAAAGGATGAGGGGTAGTTTTCTCGTAGCCCTCCCATTGCTCTCGTCGAAAAGACATGCTTACAGCGAATGAAGAAAATGAAGCTTAAGTGGCGGCGTGATTGGCACAATGACCTGTCTTTGATCTCCAGCTTCCCAGGAGCGAAGATGGAAAGTAAACCGTTCTTGAAATGGGTACCTTCGGCCGCCATTATCGTCAAAAACATGCTCGACAATGAACCCATTCTTTAAGCAATGACGGGATAGATCCAACGGAGTAACTCTACGGGGAAGACATTTCAGCACCCCTTGGTTAGGATGGGTAGCTCCCCCTCTCCCCAACCCACGTGTACACGACTCTGCGGAAACAAGCAAACGTAAGTATTCAGCGTTAGCGTTACATGCTACACAGTGCGCATGCGCAGCCCGCAGACGTAGCCGGAGCTATTATGCGCGTTTCGTATCCAACTGCGTACGCGTGTCACTGGAACAGAAACGAGACAAACGTTCGAACTCTGATCGCGTTTGGTGTGCAGGTAAAGATGCTCCGACAGCTGTACGCGTTCCCGGAGGTGTTCAACTGCAACAGGCACCTGGTGGCCAACTTGAGACCCCTGCAGGAGATTGGCCGTACCAGGATGCTCTACAGAACATTCAGGTGCGCGGACGGGGCGGCTCTCATACCGTTTTGCCTATGCATGCGGCGAGCAGTCCGCAAACTTGTTAAGTTGGCCTTGCCGCGTGGCACAGCAGCTCTTACGTATCGACTATTTTACGGATGGGTTTCGGTGCCGCCATATTGGGTTGTAGCCTTGCCATTCTAAAACTTTAACAGCTAAACGAACAGAGCTACGG
This sequence comes from Rhipicephalus microplus, assembly GCF_013339725.1. Taxonomy (NCBI): domain Eukaryota; kingdom Metazoa; phylum Arthropoda; class Arachnida; order Ixodida; family Ixodidae; genus Rhipicephalus; species Rhipicephalus microplus. Next base: position 168,108,593 of record NC_051165.1, read on the forward strand.
TAGAAGTACGGTAGGTTCCACTGTTAAAGAGAACACTTGCATGCACAGCATGTTTGTATTCCACACTCCTGCAAAATCATAGTGGCTTATATTTACCTGAAACTTCTGGTGCATGGCAGTTCTGGCTTCTTTTGACAGACTAGAGCCCCGCATAAAAATTGCATTGCTTCCTTATCCACCTGGCCGGCAATATGAAAGGTGCTCATTGTAGTGTTTCGTTTAGCAGTGGACGGTACTGTACATTCATATGGAAACGGTTGGCTTGGTGCATTCGACGTTGACAGTATGGTCTTATGAATTCACGTATGATGTACAAAAGTAAGAAAACATTCCTTAAATAGCCCAACGAGGTGGCACCTATGTGTCGTAAGTAAGATATTCTATACTTCTCGCTTCTCAGCAAAGACATCTATTTAACTGCGGAATTTCGTTTACCGCACAACACGCACATAAAGAGCATAGGTCGTTTGGCCACATGACTCAAAGTACTGGACTTGCTCTTCCGAAAAGCACAACTCCACTGAACTAAGACGTTGAATGTTTTCTGTGCGCTCGTTGTTCACTCGCTAGCTCGGAGGAAGGATAAAGGAAGGAGGGAGGATTACTTCACCTGGTTGAAGCCCACCGTGTCTCGGCCCCCCACGTGATCAAAACATTAGACAGTGTGCTATGGGTTTTAGTAGTACTTGTGGCGTTCTGTTTTCGAACCTTGAGGCTGCCGGTCTACACTGAACGCTTCGATCAAAAGCTAACGTGTACAGCACTCAGAACTCTCGAAGAATCTCATTTTTTGCGGTATGTTGACGTAAAAGGTCACGTGTTGGGCCGAGACTGCTGGCTTCAAAATGGGCTGGCTGGCCAAGGCTGGCTTCGTGACGTAATGCTGCCTCCTCTCTTTTAATTTCCTCTATGCTCGCTAGTGACGGCAACGCCATATGTACACCATGTGAAGCCGCACGTCTTATTTTAGCTTCATATGGTTCTTATGTAGTTTTTGTCTGTACACCATTTCACACCGTATGTTATCTCTTGTAGTCGCCACAAATTTAGTCAGAAGCCGCCTGGCAAGGTGGCTTTTTCGCATTATTTATCATATTGCCGTGAATACATCTTTAAGGACAGAACGTTCGGTCGCGGGATGTGATGTCCACGATGTCGACTATAGTTCGAATTAATTCAACTGCCTCACTCACTCGCATGTTGTCAGTATTGGGGAATGTTGTCTGACGTTGGCTCGTACTGGCTACTGTCACCCAATATGGGATGTCCGCTGTAATGACAGCTACATTGTCTTCACTACATTTCGTTTTAATAATTGAGCTGTGCTACCAGTATGCTTTCTCTAACTGTAACTTCCTTGAAAAGTACAAGTGCATTAGGCGCCAAAGGCTGTTAGCTCTATGGGTCGTCATTTGATAAGGCATTTTTCACCCTATTCCAAACCTTTTTAACATGAGTCTTGCTACTCTCCAGAGACGATGCGACTTTTCTTCTCAGAAATATTTTGCATAATTATGCAAAAAACCTTCGTTTTTCTTCACAAGGTCACATTTCACTTTCAGTTCTCTCTCGAATTCTCGACAATATCACGCCATAAACGTTGTTCCGTATAGTTTTCGTTCAGGAATGTTCTCGTACAACTTGCTCTTCCCATACGATATTGTGCTCGAATGCTTTGCGCGGAAATTTGCCGAAATGACCTTTGGATTAATTTTCACTGCTATAATAATGTCCGCGTGAAACTTATTACATTGTTTCTAATCCTGACAAAGTTACATGTGTAATTTTAGTATATGAAAATAAAGTATAAAATAAAAATAACACATCGCGTGATGCGGGCTTCACGAAAGGGCTCAGCTTGCGTGCAATCCTGACCCAGCTAAGCATCCACACAGGAATAAAAATTTTCACTCAACTGTCGCGTACCGTGACGGGACATGCAATTGACATAACACGAATGTATGCTTCTGAACTATACACGTACTTTCATGCTGTATCACACCATTACTTATATTGTAGAGTTAGCTACCACGGCCGAGGTTGTGCAGTTTCGCGTGGCTTATCGAGAGTCGTGCCGCGCATGCTCAATGAGCAGTGACGTCACGCCACGCAGAGCTGGCGCGCAAGAGACGGCCAGAACATGGAGTTTCCCAAAATTAGGTAGAGCGCACTCTGGCGCTGCGATCGTTCAGCGACCATGGGAATGATGGGTAGTACACACATTTGCCTAGTCTTCGTACTTGCGGGCGGTGAATCGTACTGGCGGCTTCGTTTATTGACAGTTATGGTTTTGTTTTGAAAGAAAAAACAAACCCTTTTCAACTTAGTGACTTGATTCAATATGGTAAGCCTAAAAGAATAAGGTTGTGAAGCGCAAACGGTGAACATTTGCTAATTTATGTTTTCATGAAAAAACAGTTTCATGCCACACGAATGCACACGGAGCCAGAAGCAGGCCAGAAGTACGAAAATTAGACAAATGTGTGTACTACCCATCATTCCCATGCTCCCTGAAGCGCAGTGTGTTGCAGCTTCCATAGACACTAGTGCCAGAGTTCCCGCTAGTACGTATTGTGGGAACCTCTATGGGCCAGAAGACTGGAAGTTGTGGAGTGACGTGTCACTAGAGGGCAGGCGCTTGACTCGCGTGAGCTCGCTCGCTTTCGTACGTTCATTTGTCTGTCTGTCTGTCTGTCTGTCTGTCTGTCTGTCTGTCTGTCTGTCTGTCTGTCTGTCTGTCTGTCTGTCTGTCTGTCTGTCTGTCTGTCTGTCTGTCTGTCTGTCCGTCCGTCCGTCCGTCCGTCCGTCCGTCCGTCCATCCGCCTGCAGCTCACGCAACGTATATCCTAGCATAGCCGAGCTATGTCCATGCTAATATTTACTCGATATGTACACATGTAGTGCTCGTTCTGTTTTCAATAGTCCGCTGACGTTTCTGCATTTTTTTTTCTCTTTATTTTCAGTTCCGCTCCATCAAAGCTACGGTTGAGCATCACCACAGCGCTGGCATCCATATTGTTTACCTTCAGAGGTCTAATTACGTCTCTGAAATGACGCCATCAGATTGTTTTCGCGCTCAGTTAAATTCCCCACATATGCTGGCGAGTTCGTGAACTTAGTAATCTTCCGAACGCTTATAAAATGACGTCAATAAATGATGACTCGCAAACAATGGTCTCCAGCGTTCCACCATTGTCGACTGAACACACATACAGACGCACACGCATGCACACACCCGCACAAAACACCAACACACAAAATTGGTGCCTGGTGGCTGATTCTTCTGCATAGTGCACTCGGAACCAAGTGCCAGTGACAATCTCGACTATTAAGCCGTTTCAATCAGGGCGAAAATCCAGTCTCTCAGCGCTAAGCTCAGCCAGTAAGTGGCACTGCTGTGCTGATTGCGTGTGGCTGTTCCGAGGAGGAAAACGGTAAAATAAGAATAAGTCAACTCGTCAAGTGAAGAAATAAAGAGTGATGGTCCTGTGAAAAAGTTTGCGGGGAAAGAAGAGGCCAGGTAAAATTTCAAGCCTTAGGTTAATTAAAATTCAGGTGGCGCACGAGCGGTAGTGAAAATAGTATGTGCGAGTAGACATGAGCTGACATTTATTCAAGCAATGCTGAATTTGAGTAAGTAGAGTCTGCAAGAAAAGCTGGAGCTCACACGGGCTCACTCAAGAAATATATTTTGGGCTTAGGGCTCACTTGCGCATGGCATCCATTCCCTGCCCAGCATAAACAAGCTCACTAGTTTGAGCAAATCACATTCTTATTCTTTTTTTATCTCTCTATTTTTTGATACCGTGGTGCTGAAGCCAACCAGCGAGAACACATTGTACAGAGTCCAATGAAGTTCTGAATGAATCAATAAGTAAATCAACAAACTAATCAAATCAGCCAATAGCCGTGAATTGAGCTATGTACTCGAAGGTAAAAAAAAAACAAAAACAAGGACGCATAAAGAACGAATAGAGAGAGGCGCGGACAGTATATACAGTATATGGCGCGGCCGTATATACTGGTAATGACATCATAAATTTGTCGTGAAAAGAGGAAGCGATTGCTATCTAGCTAAATTCGAGAATTAAATCTAACTTCGCGACCACGCGCGGCTCGATCTATTTATAGTGTTTGGCTCGTGTGTACTCAGGAGCCTCGACTGCCGATTCGCAGTGTCTTTTGACCATGTTCAAAAAGCGTTGCAGGGCTTCTTTAAAGGGACACTATATAAAGAGAAAAACGATTTATTTTTTTGCGCATTAGTAAATTATTTTTCCACAATCCCAAAAACGGCATTCCGTGATTTAAAAAAAAATGTGGCTGAAGACGCCACCTGGAGAATCCCACACCAAACACCGCGTGACGTACGTCATAGATTTTGAAGGCTTCTGTTAGTTCCTGAGTAGTTTTTAATCTGCAAAACTGAAGTGCGTTGCCATCTGTGGGGGCCGAAGACCTAACACACGAAGTTTCAGAAAGTTTCACCGAGTCAACGTCACGAAAATGCGGAAAATACACTTTGAATTTTTTGACATCGCGTGTGGCCATTTCCGCTCGACATTTGAAAACCAAACTTCGACCTTGATTCTTCCCTTCTAATAATGAAATTATGATGGTGAAACTTATAAATAAAGAAATTGTTTCACTTTAGTGCCCTTTTAATGAGTATGAGTCCGAGTGAGCTCCACATTGCCTTGTCGACCTGTGGTAATGTGTTACAGACTTAATGTTACAGACATGTGACCCACTTGAAGAAGAGGCTGACAGAAATTGCCAACTTATTCAAGTACCTTGGAGGAAAAACCTGGGAGACTTCAGTACATGCAATGATGCAATTGTACAAGACGCTTTTTCTTGGCTATTTGTGCTACAGTTTGCCTTTGTTGACCAATGCCAGTAGAACCAGCATTCGGACTCTCAAAAGCATCCAGGCTATGGCTCTGCGAGTTTGTCTGGGGCTACCGCGATGTTCTTCAACAGCTGAGACAATCGAGATCGCTAATGACTACCCGCTCAAGACGCATATCATAATGGAAGTACTCGGAGCACACGTGAGGCATCTTACTCGTGCCCCTGCCCATCATCTAGCTTCACTGCCAGAAGACTGACCTCATGCCTCATTTTGCCAGACAGTCTTGTCATATCGCACACGCATTCCTACGGGATATACAACTCCATCCAGTATTTCAACGCCCTCATGGAGTATGACTTATGCACATGTTCAATTCATGGTTCCAGGCATAGGGTCAAAAGCCCGGCTCTCGTCTCCAGCGCTAAAGCAGCTTTCTCTTATCTTGTTATATGAGAAGTACAGTGAGCATACTCATCTATATACTGACGCTTCAACTAAAGTGGATGGGTCTGCAGGGTCGGTGATCTTTCCTGCAACAGCAACAACGGTGAAGTTTCGGTTATCCCACCAGACATCGTCGACAGCTGCGGAACTTGCTGCTCTACGTAGCGCAATTCAAGTCATTGAACACCAAGAAGCCAAGAAATGGAGCGTGTTCACGGACTCTAAGGCAGCACTACAGCGTTTGATATTCGCCTTACGCCGGGGACCTCATGAACAACTAGTGCTGGAAATTAGAGAGCTGCTTCACCACCTCTTCGACGAAGGACACAGAATCACGTTTCAGTGGCTTCCAAGTCACTGCGGCATATTGGGCAACCAACATGCCGATGCAGCTGCCCGATCAGCACAAGAAGATGGTGAAAAATAATCTATACCATTTTCAAGGACTGATGCTGCAATGCTGCAATGACAATCCGAAAAATCGCTAATGCAGAATTGATTGATTGATATGTGGGGTTTAACGTCCCAAAACCACTATATGATTATGAGACGCCGTAGTGGAGGGCTCCGGAAATTTAGACCACCTGGGGTTCTTTAACGTGCACCCAAATCTGAGCACACGGGCCTACAACATTTCTGCCTCCATCGGAAATGCAGCCACCGCAGCCGGGATTCGAACCCGCGCCCTGCGGGTCAGCAGCCGAGTACCTTAGCCACTATACCACCGCGGCGGGGCCTAATGCAGAATTAAAATCCCTGTGGAACGCCGAGTGCTTACGGCACACGCGACTGCATAGACTGGACACGTCTCGTCGACTCCGGCCTCCGTCTGGACTCTCGACTCGAGACAACGGTGCTTTGCCGACTATGGCTTGGTGTCGCCTTCACCAAAGCTTTTGCCTTCCGAATCGGCATGGAAGACAGTGCTGCTTGCGGTCATTGCGGCAGCGATGAAACTATAGAGCACGTTCTCTGTCACTGCCTTAGTTACAGCGTGCAAAGACGGCAACTAGCTGCTGCGTTAGCTCGCCTAGACGACAGACGTTTGTCTGAACAATCAGTGCTCGAAAGGTGACATGATTTGTGTGCTCACAGAAAATCAGTGAAGGCCTTACTGAACTTTTTGCGTGGCAGTGGCCTATTGTATAGACTATAGCACCCCCGCCCCCCCCCCCTTTTTTTTAGGGGCGAAGCTCCTTATGGCGTGGCTTGTGCGTCTCTCGTAGTACGTGACCGCCAGTGGCACCTACCCGAAATAGGTATAACATTTGACCTCCAAGGTGGTGCCGGTGAGAGATTTCTTCTGTGCGTTGTTTAACAATAAAAAATAGTGCTCAATGTACATGCCAATGGCTGCTAATGGGGAATGAGAAACAGGAGCATTCGGCTTTTAGTCAACGCGCACGCTGCGATCCCCATTAGCAGCCATTGGCATGTACATTGAGCACTATCGGACAAGAAAGGGTTGCTACATTATACTCGCTGGGTGTAACCTCCTTAGTTTTCTATTAGAAATGTTTAGCGAGCGTTGAGCCGCAGGGCCATGAATACAATGAACTAGTATATACCATGAATGAATTCGAGGTGGTTAAAGGGGGGAAGGAGATACGAAGCGCAAGCCGTAAGAAATTAAAAGCTGAATCCTCCTGTCTCTCATTTCACATTAGCAGCCACTGGCATGTACATTGAGCACTATCTGACAGGAAAAGGTTGCTACGTTATACTCGCTGGGCGTAACCTCCTTCGTTTTAGAAAGGTTTAGCGAGCATTGGGCCGCAGTGCCATGAATACAGTGAACTAGTATATACCATGAATGAATTCGAGGTGGTTAAAGGGGGGAAGGAGATACGAAGCGCAAGCCGTAAGAAATTAAAAGCTGAATCCTCCTGTCTCTCATTTCACATTAGCAGCCATTGGCATGTACATTGAGCACTATCTGACAGGAAAAGGTTGCTACGTTATACTCGCTGGGCGTAGCCTCCTTCGTTTTAGAAAGGTTTAGCGAGCATTGGGCCGCAGTGCCATGAATACAGTGAACTAGTATATACCATGAACTCAAGGTGGTTGAAGGTGGGAAGTAGACCCGAAGCGCAAGCCGTAAGAAATTGTGCGTGTGTTACCTCTCGTTTAGTCCTTGGAATGTCCACTGAATGGTGGTGCTTCTATATGGGGAATATATGATAAATAGATGCGAGATGGTGGGACTTGGAGTGTTGAATAGATGGACGAACGGACACACAGACAGATGCATGGATGGACGCATGAACGGACGCAGGGGCGGATGTATGAACGGACGCAGGGACGGGCGCACGAACAGACGCATGGACGGTCACACAGACGGACGCATGGACGGATGAATGCTTCGCCCCACTCTCCATCATTCACTCCGTGGATATGCTGCCATTTTTTTTTCGCGCGTCTATTTCCCTCTTCACTTTCTTTCCCATCTTTCTTCCCCCTTCCCCTAGTGCAGGGTAGCAAACCGGTTGCTCCATTTTCTGGTTAACCTCCCGGACCTCCCCTCATTCTATTCTCTCTCTCTCTCTCTCTCTCTAGACGTACGCAGGGTCCGTCAATAACGGGGGCGGAGGAGGGGGTGCAGTTTCGCCATATTGCCGCCCCTCGAGCTTTCAGTTCCCTGGAAAACAGGCTTCGCACTGGATATGCAAAGAAAAAAAAAAACACGCCAGGTCTGCGCGGAAAGCCCAGCATAATCACAGCTAAGGCTGCAAAAGCAGCCTTCCTGGAACTAGTTATATAAACTCTCTCGGGGCTACTAACACAAGTACGCTTGCAAGGTGTACCATTGTCAAGTTTGTCAAGTTGGTAAACACCCACTAAGCCATTATTCGATATTCTGAGGATAAGAGAGGTGGATAAAAGAGAATTTTGGTTGAGGCCCGTGTAATGCCTTGGTAACGTTCAAGGACCCACTTAATTTGTTGCGTGATTCGTACTGTGTGACGCCTGGTTGTTATTTTACTGTTCTACCACTCTATATTACAAATGGCAACGCGGTTCCTTCGTGACATAACGCCTTTATGCAATAGAGTTTCAAGTCCCGGCACGGCTCTGTGGTAGAATGCTCGGGTATTAGCAATAGGGAATGAGGACGGATCACCATTTTACACAAATTGTTCCCATCAGATTTACACGACAGTCTGGAATACAAACTCAGCCTAATAAGAATAGTCCTAATTTATTATTTTACGTAGCACATCATTTTATTTTTTTATTTTTTTATATCACCTGCCATTCATATCACGTGCCATAAATTGAAAAAATAAACAAACAAACAAACGAACGAACAAACAAGACTGTCTTGTAAAGTATAGGGCGCTCTCGAATGGCTGGATTTTACTCAGCCAGCAGACCCGCAAGACAGCCCCGCCGCGGTGGTCTAGTGGCTAAGGTACTCGGCTGCTGACCCGCTGGTCGCGGGTTCGATTCCCGGCTGCGGCGGCCACATTTCCGATGGAGGCGGAAATGTTGTAGGCCCGTGTGCTCAGATTTGGGTGCACGTTAAAGAACCCCAGGTGGTCGAAATTTCCGGAGTCCTCCACTACGGCGTCTCTCATAATCATATGGTGGTTTTGGGACGTTAAACCCCACAAATCAATCAAATCAGACACGCAAGACAGTATTTTAAAGAAAGTGTAGCCAGGTTTATCGCGTTAGAAAGAACAAATAAAAGTGTTCCAGAAACAGGTTCTATAAACCTTGATGCATACGATCTACTGTACTCCTGACCTGCCCAGATAGCCCCTCTCCAGCGCCCACCTCTAGTTTGTATTTTCTGCCGCTATGGCCATAACCTACGAGCGGCGTGGCGCTAGCCAGCACCTCTTCGCTGACGTCACTTTCAGCGTTTGTGGTCATATTTCGGCCAACAGAGCACTTATAGTGCGTAATTATTATGCACAAATAAAACATAGTTTGTAAATAAACACACTAAAAGTCGTCAAGAGTTAGTTTGCAATTAAATTGACGCGACACCACGTCGGCTTCCCTACACTATGCAAGTCTACAGGTTCCCACGTTTGTCAACCAGTGTGCAAAAAGTACTTAACCGCACTGAAGAACTTACTTGACCAGCCATCTAAGTGAAGAAATAGTCCCATATATGTCAGCAGTTTATCACAGAATACAGGCATTCTTTCTCCAGCGCAGTCTAAACAACCGTAGAGTAGCAGGCGAGCAGGTCATAGGTAGCGCCACCAGCGGTGAGCGATTGAACGAAAGTGGGGACACGCACTGTGTTCACTGACGCTCTTACCGCCGTCTGGGCAGGCCAGGAGTACAGTAGGTCGTGTTTTAGGTCACTCTAATCAGAGGGCCTGTAGACAGGACCACCAACAGCAAAGCAGCAGCAAATCCGGCTAACCGGAGGCCGATGAGACGTCATCGCGTCGTCGCACTCGGCGAAGTTATGTTCGCTTTGAACGATTCAAACGAAGCGCCTAATCGAAAAGGTGCATGACGTCATTTCTGTGCAGCGCAGCAGCTAATTTTGCGTGGAGGTGACTCGTGCCATAGAGTTTTCATTAATTTTAGAAAACTTTATGGTTCGTGCAGCGAGCTGCAATCGCTCTGAACTTTGTGGTTTTTCAAAGTCATGCCGTGTAGTTTCATTACTTGAAGCTAGATAACGCAGACCACCACACAAATACAAGCCAACGTGTGGGCACAATAAACACTCGTTCTCAACACCACAGCCACATTGCCACAGAAACCAGCCAAGACGCAAGTTGCAGGCGTCTGTCTCGTCTGTCTGCTCTCTTGCTTTTTTTGTCGTCGCTATTCGTGTTCGTTTCTATCTTGCTTCTGCGATTTCCGCATCGCACAGTATGTTGCCCGCGAACCCTCAAGCGAGGCGAAGCCGCCTCAAAATTTTCAACGCCGTGGTCTGCGTCGTGGGTATTCTGGTTTCGGTGTACGCGTACATAGTCGAAACGCGTGCCGAGGAAGACCCCAACTACGCGCCGATGTGTGATCTCAGCCCGAACGTCAGCTGCACCAAGGCGTTCAATTCAGCGTAAGTGTTCGCGATGCGCAATTTCCTTGTTCCGTGTTGAATGTTTTCGTGTCCTTCGAAGCTTATGATTGGCACCTTTGATGACCGTGAAACTTCATGTTTCGTCGTTTGGCTTTTGGGATGCCGGAATTCCTTGATTTGATTGGATCGATTTCATTGATTGATTGACTTGCTTGACTTGAGCATAGCGAGTTCCTTCCGCACCTGTACGTGTAATTGCCAAATGGTGATGGTGCGTCGTCCTGCTTTTCTGACGTTTACAAAAATCGATTGACTGATTTATTGATTGATTTGAATCTTTTCAATATCTTTTTGCGCCTCATAGGGACCCGTAACTTGCACAGCGTCGGGCGTAAAACTTGACGGCGAGTTTCGTAGCTTTAGGATTGATTGATTGATCTATCAATCGATCGATCGAAGCACTCGTGCTGCGGAATCAGGTCACGGAGTATACTCTTTCACGCACACCTAACTTGAAGTACATGATCGAGCTGGCGTACTTGCGTTTTGAAAGCGCGCAGCTCCACCGCTACCGAAACCGTGTCCGCGACCTCACTTGAAACCAAACGAGCTCGCGGTAGATTACGCTAGAGTCGCTCTGTTGATTGAATGGCGCCAAGAACAGTGGAAGCAAAATAAATTCACTAAGAACGGTGATATGCGACGCACCTATCAAGCGATACCTCGCGATTAGAGCAGTAACCTATCATTTATAGATACAATGTGGTCATTCACTTTATCTCTCTCTTTCTCGCTCAGGTACGGTAAAGGAATGGGACTTCTCCAACATGTTGTTGGTTCCGAATCTGTACTCGTTCAGCCGAACAGCGTCTACGGAATCATATTCTACGTCATCGTCTTAATCTGTGGTAAGAAACAAAAAAAAAGTATTGCAATAGATAACTTCGTATTGTTTTTTTTTCGTTCGTTCTTTGTCACTATATCAAAGGGCTAGTACGTTTTCATACAAGTCGCAAGTTTCGCAGCATCACGCAGTAAGCATGTAAGCATGCACTATGTCCTCAGTTCTACTTGAGTTATCAGTCCTTGCACGACCTATTGGCGTACTTGACAAGACACGAGTTTTGCTTTGAAGGTAGAGGTTTGCAAATATTCAATTTTTTTGGGGATGTTCATACACCCCTGGTAGTTTGTGATGTTCAGTTTGTATTCGGTTTCTCAATTAGTAAATTATTCTTTTTTTCAAAATGTACACAGCCAGAATAACAAAACTTACTTTTCTACTTGCTTGCTGTATGGTGAACATGAGTGTTTAGATTTTATGATTTGCCCCCAGTATAGCTGCGAATGTTGTTCATCTGGGGCAGTAGTTCCATTTGTTTATATAAATAATAATGCCTTCATTTAAATAATTTGCTGCTAGCCAGTAAAATCGGCATATAAGTTACTTGCCACATCTTTTTTTAACCATGCTGCAGCATTCTCTACATGCTTTATTCCCACTTATTTGCAGGCGTGTTTGACGGAAACCGCTGGGACAAGTTGCATCTCGCTCTCTGCATACTGTCCAACATCACATCAGTCTACCTTGCCTACATCCTTTACTTTATACTCTACGACCTCTGCGTGGTTTGTGTGACGACGTACGTGTGCAATGCCCTGCTTCTCATCGGCAGCTGGTATCGTCCGAGTGCGGTCGTTGCAAAACCGAAAGTGTCGTAACTCAAACTTCTGCGACTGTGATGCATGCACCCATTGGCTGCTGACCAGTCTGATAAAGCAAAAATGTTCAATTACATTGTGACTGTATAACTTTGCTGCTTATGTACAAATGTGACAGCGATGATGTACTCCTACCTAGAAAGCTTTACGATTTTACGCCGATCTCGTATTACCTCTTTTTCTTGTTATTTGTGTTCAAGATGAGACATATAAAGGATTTGCACTGTATCTGCCATCCGATTCTTAGAAAGAACTACTTCATGGTTAACTGCTTACACAGCCTACCTTGTTTTGTCTGTTGTGACACATATGTCGCCAAAGTTCTTATCATTGCAGACTTTCATTTTTATTAAAGGGGCCCTGCAACACTTTCTGAGCATGGTCATAAAACGCTGCCGATCAGTAGTAGAGGCTTTCGACAACACGCGAGCCAAATATTATAGCACAGCATGCGGCCTGGAATTCACAATAAATTGTCAGTCAGCTAAAAATAGATTTCTCTTCTCTTGACAAATCACAGAAAATAAGCCCAGTAAGCCGATATATCAGCCAATGGCCGATTTGAACATGGCGCGCTCGGTTGTTACAGAGGTCGCCGCGAGAGGCCGTCACTTGTCCACGGGTGCGCGCACGATTGCACTGAAAAAAGCCCGTATTCGAAGAAAAAGAAAAGAAAAAAATGCTCAGGGTCACGAGGCGCGAGTGACGTTTTTTGCTTGCCCCTCCCATCTCTCCTTGCTCAGCTTCCAGTGCTTTCGTCGGGACGAGAGAAGAGAGAATGTGATTGCAGCGTGTGACAAACTTTTGTAACTCCGCTCGCACTGGAGGGATTCTTAAAATTTTTGCGGCGTTCAATTTGTGAGGAATACGCTTTTCCAGTGAATTAATTCCATGGTTACTCAAAAAAGTGTTTAGGGCCCTTTTAAGGGGAGAGACCCACTGCATGAGAAGTGTAAAGTGACTAAAGAGCCATGAACAAGTACTACTGCTGCTTTGCTGGATGTAACTGGATGAAAAAAAAAAATGGGGCATTGGCAGTGTGGCATACCTTTTATTAATGCTGGAAAGGCCTGCTGATTGGACTGTGGCAACTGCATATGGACGCATCATATACGTGCTGTCTGTAGCTTAGTTAGGCACAACTGGCAGATGTCACCCTTTGTCTAGTCTTGCAAAAAAAAAAAAAAAAAAGACATGCGCACAAAGTATCTGTGATGCATTAAGACAGTCTGGTCTAGGCAAATTGGAAATTTGTCAAGACAAGATGTGAAGCTACGGTGATGTGCTCAGTTCTGAGCTCATTCAGCGTTCAGTTCATCCTTACTAGATAACGCCATCGAGTTTGAACATTTGCTATGTTGCTGGACCGAACAGATTACACGGCGAGATATTATGTGCACATTTTGCTTTGAATGTTTCTGGGTACTTCAAGTGAAACTTGGTACCTTATATGGGGTTTCCATCACTTGGTTATTAACTGCGTTCCACATAGCGTGTGCTCTCCGTCCAGATGAAATACAAACTCGAGAGAATCAAGAAGGCATATTTCCTCTTTGACAAATGTGATTAGTTTGTAGAAAATTGGTTCTTGGTCTAGAGTACACTTAGTTCCTGGCACAACAGGTCTAAAGATCGCTTTCATACCGTGTATCCTTAATATGACTCTGATGCATTACTATTTATGATATACAGTGAAATAGTAAATCTACAACAGTACTTGCCCATATCAGTATGTAACAAAACTAAACTGATGCATGCTTGCAATGAACACTGGCTCTACAAACCTACAGTAAACTCTCAATTAATAGAAATCTCTTAAATGGAATTGCTGGATAGCCCTACCGTGGTGGTCTAGTGGCCAAGATACTCTGCTGCTGACCTGCAGGTCACGAGATCGAATCCCGGCTACGGCAGCTGCATTTTCGATGAAGGCGAAAGTGCCGTAGGCCTGTGTCCTCAAATTTAGGTGCACGTTAAAAAATCCAAGGTGGTGGTCGAAATTTCTAGAGCCCTCCACTACGACATCTCATAATCATATGGTGGTTTTTGGATGTTAAACCCCACATATCAATCAAGGCACTGTTGCATAATAGAAACAACTGTTTCAATACCATTGATTTTGCACTTGAAGCCTGCTCCACTGTTCATCTCTCATTGAATGAAACCGGTTAAACAGTATTATCATGTTGAATGAATTTTTATATAAACATAGGATGTTTGAAGAAGTCATTTAAATCTATTATTATTATTATTATTATTATTATTATTATTATTAACAATATTGTGTTTGAGTGAAACCACAGTACAAATTTTCAGACGGCTTCCTTTATAGTTGAAGCTTTACCTGGAGTAAGGTCCACTTTTTTATTTTTGTAGTACTTTTTGAGGTGTCATTTTAATGTTGGCCAATGTTATGCATTGTAGCACTTCATCTGATCTAGGCATGTACGAGGCAGCTAGGAATTTGACCTAAGCTTGTATGTACGACTTGAAGGCTGCGTACAGCCTGCGTGTCAAAATACATTGGGAGCAGAAGCCTTCATCATGCTATTTGGTCCTTCGCTTCTGGGACATAAAAGAAGAACCTCCATTCATTTCACTGGCATTTCTGAATCGATATCACTATAGCTTTTGGAGGACAGCGTTATAGCATTTGTGACACGATAGCATTTGAAGTGTTATAGTAAATGAAACTAAAATTGTGGTGCATGGTACTCCTTTGCTTTTGAATATTTGCATCGAGCTGATTACGCAATGCTCACTTTATTGATGCTGCTGTAATGTGAGGGTATGGATGTGTGCTTCGAGTAAGCTCAAATCCATCAATGTGGAACGTTAAACACAATGTGCGAAGTTGTAGTCACAAGAGCAATTTACGCTGGCTAATCTCTGAAAAGTATACATACTGCACAATGTTTTTTTTTGTTACTAACAGGTCACTATTTTGCCTTGAACACTGAACTGGGGTTATGTGATGTGCTTGAGGTTAGATAATTCATTTACTGAGCAGTGCTGCGCATTGCACAAGCGTGTCTATTGTGCTGTTCAGGTACAGTGTTTTTGTAATACATTAATAGAAACATATACTATTTACTGCTTAATTTAGTATATAAAATATACATGTAGTACTTCCCATGAATGTCTGTACTCAGAAGTCATATGATATAAAGATGTCTGAAATATATATACTTTTTTTTGGAGATCATTTCTCTCTATGTATGTTGTCCTCTCCTTCTACGGAACCTGTAGAAGACACAAGACCTATTGCAGCAGTTCAGACACATTAGATACATTGTGACAGCTAAGATTTCAAAGGCAATAGCATTCTTCTTGTTACCAAATTTCTTACAAGACATATTTTATGCCATTAACGTTTGCACAGTAGGTTGTTGCTAAGTGCTTACCTTACTTCATTCAGTTTACATTTTTGCAATATTTTATGAGAAAATTTTCAACTCTAATTACTTTATTTTACAAGCATGGAGTGAAGTGAGATTTACATTTCTCATTTACGGTATAAAATAATTTTACTTGTTACCTTCTTTATCTAAGAAACGTGTGATCCTTCAGTGCATTGTTTTTTTTTCCTTTCCCTTCAAGCAGAATGTTTCCAACAGTGTAGGTTAGGTCAGCTGTTCTGAAAGTGTGTGTACAAATTGTGAAAACGTTCTACTACACTCAAAGAACAAAGTACGACTGGGCTTGTGCAATTACACTGTGGGCCAGATTACATAAAAGAAAATTGGAGCAAATGACATCGCAAAGATAAAGCAGAACTTTATCATCTTGTTCAAGAATAGGAGAAGTGTGCTGCAGGCACGCTTCAGTAAAACACAACTGCAACATGCCGCATCTAGTTATCTACACCACCGCTCTCCACTACTTGATGCTTCATCGTAGTTGATCCCTGGAAGTGGTGCAATGCAACTGGCAGCAGAGCAAAGTGAAAAGGATGCACTTGCGTAAAACATTTGCTTTGTTTTACTTGCCTTCTAGCTGTTTTCGACACTGCATGTATTTAGTAGGAGAATCCTGACCACATGTGGCCAACCTTATTTTATGTGCCCATCTAATTTTTCAAAATGGTTGATTGGGCAAGTTGGCAATTCATGATGCTTTGAAATATAAGCGTGATACGTGGACTGGCATAGAAAGGGACAGGAAAGACACGGACAAGTGGGTTCTACCGACTGAAAGTTTAATCAAAAAGCTGTGAAATAGATACTGACAGATGAAACATTACGTAAGGACATATGGTAAGACCACACCGCAAACAAAACAGAACCGATAGTAAACAAACAGAACGATAATAAGTGCTTGTCCACGTCTTTCCTGTCCCTGTCTGCGTATTGCGCACATATTTCAATGTCGATGTAATGTCCCGAGGTTACTATAAATACTTCACTCTTTCTGGGAATCTGCAATTCTTTAGCGTCTGCATTGAACACTGCTATGCAAGTCCAGTATAAATATTCCAGGGTTTTTATGTACCATAACGTCACCTTCGTTGTGACACACACTATAGTGGGGGAGTCCTTCATCGTCGTTGATACAAGATTGCTTAACGCACACCTTAATGTATGGATGTCTGTGCATTTTGCCCCTCCCGAAATGCAGCTGCAATGTTTAGGAATCAAACCATAGCTTTTGTGGTTAGTAGTGTACTGCCATAGCAACCATGTCATTGCGGCAGGTACAGCACAGCACAGAAACACTAAATGGGCAGGAGAGGGCATCTGTACCACCGTGTATCTAATACGGTTCCTGTGATTTGTCATACTAAACTACCAACAAGCCGAACTTTCTTATCCTTTTGTAATGTTGCCCAGCTCCTAACTTGCAGTCTATAATTCAACACTACTGGCTATGAGAAGCTACTACTTTTAAAGTTCAAAGCTTGCACACCACGCAGAAGAAGTACCAAAGGAAGTGCTTTTGAGTGACCGTTTATTTCTCTCAAGCAGGATACTAAATGTAAGTGACAATGCTGATGGCTTTGCAGCAGTCCTGAAATGATTTCTCTGCATTTAACAGAAATGCTATATCCCGAGTTTCTGTTTTTTCTTCTTGCCTTTAAGCAATGATGGTAAAGGCCCAGTGAACTTGAAGGCGGTTCTGTAAGAGAGTCAAGCGAAATAATTGAGCATTCCTAAAGCAGCAGTGCAACGTGTCAACCAGGAAGAGTTCTTAACAGCAGAGAGTTCTTAAGAGCAGAAAACTGGAAAATATCTAGACCACCAATAAGTTTGCATGCCACAATTGAGGTTATGGCCCTTGAATAGGCACATGACCAAAGCGAGTAGAGAAGTGCTAATAGAGGGGTCCTGCAACACAAATTAAGTGTGTCGCTTTCATCACTATTTCTGGAACTGTAGAATGCACCGGTATCATTGTGGGGTGGCAACGCAAAAAACAACACTGCTATAATTCTCTTTCAGCGAGAAACCTGATTAGTTTGGCACAAGAACGACCCACAACGGCTTTTTTTTTTTAGATGGGAAGACGTTTCATCCCAAGGGAGTGACAACATAGGCCGAGCATTTGGATTTGTATGACGTGACAAGTTGCATGTAATACCCATATGGTACCAGCTACGTCATGCCATTGTGTGCTAAAACATATAAAAGAATTACTTATACTTCCTCAGATACAAAACGATTTCTGTTTCTCAATATGAGATTTTGAAAACGATTAGAAAATGAGACTATGGGCACTGGACAACTTCCACCATCAAACGAGTCTTCCGGTATGGCTCCATAAGAAGCGCGCTGTGATTGGAAACGGCCTTGATGTTCGTAGGAGAGTGAAATGCAAAAGAGAACGTTTTTTGGAGTTGTTCTGCTCAAGTTTTGAACTTTGAAGGCTAATGAAATCAGTATTCGTACACCAATTTTCATGATTCTTTTTGTGTTCATCTCGGAATTTATTACTACACATATTATAGCACTAAATAAGGCATTCGGAAAACCGTCGCAGAGCCCCTCTAAAGCAAGAAAAAATTGGATCACAGAAGAAAAGAAACTGCTAAGAGAATAAATTTTCCATTATATGAAGGCGAATTGTGCCTGAGTGTTCATCACTGTTTTTCTGACTATTAACACAGGGGCAAACTGTTTCAACGAGATTGTGTTAAAAAGCTGGCTTCACAGAAATTTCTATGTTAATGGCAGCGTCTGTGTTTGAGAGCGATAATTCGAAGTAGATTCAAATGAAGAAATAAAAAATATCCACCCACAGTGGGATCAGCGATTCGAACCTGTAAACCCTTGCTCTGAGCATGATGCGTTAAGCTCCTCGGTCACCATGCATTTATCTTCCAGCAAAGTCACGACGAGCTATTAATATACACCATTTAGCATTGGAGGTTCTTCAGGGGCCTTACTTAAATCTCAATAAGAACAGTCTGATTACACTGCTGCATTGTACTCTTGAAAGCAAAGCTCAACTGCCTTTAAGCTTTAACTTTAAAAGTCTGGCGGCAATATATTCAGGAGCATTTTTATCTAGAACTTGCCGAAATTGGATACACATTACAGTCCAGTAAATATAGTATTCCTGAAAGTGAGTAACCAAATACCACCCCAGGTTATGAAGGCAAGTTCAGCTTATCTCTCACATTGCTGACATGCAAAAATTTGGTATATTTAACTGTGCATGCTCTCGCAGTGCATTCAGAAATTAATACATGCAAAGTAAGTATGCTGCAAAGGCAAACTTCCTTGTATATAAAAGGCAATTAACCATCGGACACGAGAACAGGGGCAGTGGGAAGCCATCAATTGGCTGAGTGAGAATTCTACTTGGTTTAAAATGCTGTTTGTCGATGCCACAGCATCCAATGTACGTTAGACAAGTTTAGAAGTGTCTTCATTTGACCAAGTTACATGTCCAATATTGTGTAACTGCTTTTCATTTTTGGTTGCCATTTGCATTATTCAGTGCACACATTCGTTCTACTATGTACCCAGAAACAGCGTAGGGGATATCATTTATTTGTCACATTCTGTAGAACCCCAGCAGACGAAATACCGGGCGAAAAAAGTACAGGGGTGACGAAACTTTTTGGAGACCGAGGGAGTTTGATGAGAACAGCACCCCGGCGCCTTCTCATGGCCCCCAGAGAAGCTCGAGAGTGTGCACTGCACATCGTTTGTCTCCTTCATTCCAGATGTTCCACAGCAACGAAAACCACAGCGGCGAAAATACGATGTGCTTCGCCAAGATACAGCACTGCTTGGTAATCTTATGCATCAAAAAAAAAAAAAAAAAAAAAAACGATGAATAAGCATGCTTCCACCGCCGCGGGAAGTCTAGAACTAAGGCGCAAAAGCGGTGCTCACCGAGCACTGCCACTACAAGTTAGATATTTTTGTCACAACATCATCACTTGGTGCTTCTGCGGCGACTGCAAAAGCGACACCTTGCAATTTTTCTGGTGTTCCAGTGTGCACGCAGTTTAAGAGAGCGAAAGCGCAGCCTGGCAGGTAAAAAGGATGCACTCTCGAGCTTCTCTTATGGCCATGAAAAAGCGCCGCGGTGCTGTTCTCCATGTGTTCCCATGGTCTCAAAAATTTTTATCGTCATTGTGCAAGTGCAAAGCCTCCTTTAGCTATCTTTTACCGCAAAATGCTATTACAATGAACACAACAGCGGAGGTTCCTATAGTGCGTGCATGAGTTACAAGTGATGTTAAATAACAAGACAATATGTTCTATGTTAATTTTACAGATGTTTAACAGAAATCCTTCAAAAGCCGAACTCATGCAAATGAGTCACGAAAATTTTTAAGTTAAGCAAAATGCTACTTACTGACATGTAGAGCAGATGGGACTGAATGCACAAAAAACTGGAAGAAACGGCCGCATCATTACTGTTAGAAATGTTTCACTTGCAATACACATACACACCAAGTGCTTGCAACTATACAGTGAAAGATACCTAAACACCATTTTCTGCAGGTCTAAGCCACATGTTCACTATGCTTCACTTCGATTTAAAGTTGCCAAACCTTCAATAAATATGACAAGAAAGATTAAATAACCATATTCAATTCTATTACAAACACCATGTATATGGAATGGCGCATGAGACTGTCCTCACTTAAATGCGTTTTATTGTCAATGTTTTCTGCGGGATACCAAAAGCTGCCGAATCCAACAACCAATAAAAGAAGCCTAGGGATGGTTTTAGAAAATGGGGATCAGGGAACAGCACAGCAACATGCATCTCTACACTGAACTTGGAAAAAAGCGTCATTTTATTAGTAATCTTTGATGCACCTCTAGCTACCGAGCTTTGCAGTAACATGACTGAACTATGAAAGAACGCCACCAATAGACACGGCACGCTTTATATATGTAGCATCTGGTTGCATCTCAACTGAAATAAACTTTTCCTAATTCATCCCTCAAGTTTCAGACGCTCTACCTTAACAGCATACACACATATAGAGATACAATGCACTTCTGCAAAGTACACCATTATTTAATTAATTTTTATGCGACAATGTGCCTTTGCCTTGCTGTTGCAACAATCCTTTATTTAAGATATCCTAGCAGCACGACAAGCATCTGAAGCATAAACTTAAGTGGATATTTAAGGTGTGCTAATTGGTGTTCAATCATCTTAAAAGGTGCACTGAGTGAACAAAGGCACAGTGCAGACGTCAAGTGCTGCACTTTTTCGTTTTGCGCTGTGTCTGTGTTCACCTAGTGAGCCTCTTAAGTTGAGTACAGACAAAAGTTATTTCCTGAATATCAGCATTGAAAAATGCAGCTTGTCTTCTTCTTGAACTTCAGACCCTACTCACGGATTCAAATACCCCATCAAATTTTTTAATGTAAAAACTGGTATGCACAATTTCTTTAGATAACCACGTCATGCTGAGACAAATCTGGTCTCCAAAGTAACGTTGGCTCTGATCTATATGTTCAGAGCCAAAATTACTTAGATATGACCCATACTGATGATGGTGGAAGTGAGAGTATGAGTATTACTTAGACCTAATTTGTCCCATTTCAATCAGTGAGTACTGTACATGAGTCATCTCTCTGTTTGTGTACACCCTCCAGCAACCGTAAAACCATTGCTGGATTCCACTTTTTTTTTTGTTTTCAATAAAACAAGGTTTTACTGCGATGACAGGATTAGTAACTTCCAGAACAAAGATTGCTCTATGCAATGAAATATTCACTAGCCAGTAAGTAATCTTGCTCAGAGTGTAGTTAAGGTGAGCGTACGGGTAGTCACTGTCAAAACCTGTGTGGCGAGTTAAACAATGTTGGAGAATTGAAGTAGTAGTCTTAACATACAGGTTATTTTGGACATGTACACAAATACCCAAACTAAGCATCAGTGGATATTGTGCAAATAGACCTCTCCCTGTTTGTAAACAGTGTGACGTCACTGCGGGCACCCCGCCCCCTACACCCTCTCTCGAAGCAGGTGCTGGTTGGCAAGAAAGCTCCTTCGGCGGCATCTTTATGCATAGCAGAGCTGCGTTTCTGCATTCTTTCGACAGAATTTTATACAGTGCTATGTTCTAAAGTCACAGCTTTTGAAAGAAGGGGGTCGCGGAAGGGTCACTACTCATAGTGTGGGAATTTGCTCGTCGTAGTTGGATGGATGGAGAAACTTTGTTTAGAGTACTGAGAGATGCGACTAGGACGCAGTGGGCTTCACCTACGTAGATGGCAGCCATAAGAAAAGTCTGGTCTTTTTCGAAAGCGAATGTTTTGAATGTACACCATTACTGGCACTTTGAGAAATATTTGCATGGCATGGATGTAAACTAACTCAATTTCCACTTTGGCATGTGCAATGCAGTTTTAAACGAGGTTCAGCATTGGCGGCAGCATGCTTTTGAGCTGCTGTGCGCGACATCACGAATAAGATTCTCACTCATTACCCAAAAATCTCATTGGAGAATGAAAAAAAAAAAAAAAAAACACTTCTTGCCGTGGGTTAGGCTGAGGTTAACATATCTTCGTGAAAATCAAAGTGAAGTTCTGCCGCTGCGTTTCTCAATAACCAAGTGAAAATTTATGTGATGTAAAACTCGACATCCTAATATTATATAATATTATCTGGCACAGTTACCTTGCTGCGTTTGACACCTATAACGTGTGTTCATACCTATCGCTCCTTTAGTCTTGATACACAAAGTTCTAACGTGCATTGTCACTTCATAAGGATTGAGCCGTAAAAGTACAAAGTAGATAAGAAACCAAAATCTCCGCTGTTTCCATTAACACGTATCAGGTATCCGATATTACGAGTTATAGCCGTGGTGAAGCATATATGCAGATTCGGCAAAGCTACAACATGCTTATAGCTCATGTGCAGTTGTATATATCACCAGGAGATCATGCACTCTTATTTTTCTGCACGCCGCGCATACGCTGAGTTGTACCTACTCACAGATGATCGCGTCGAATGTATTTTTACCTTGACTACAATGTCAGATCGTAAAGTTCCATCAACAATCGGTTACCGAAACCGGCCCACAACAAATACCAGTGTTTTCGCCAACAGGACGCATCGCATTATTCACACTGCACACACCACGCACAATATTCCCAGTTTTACCATCCGTAAAGACGAACCAATATTGTCGATGTCTTTCAACGCACACTACACGCCACAGTTAGCACTGCACATTTTCGAAGAAGATGCCGCTGTTCCTCGCACAGGCCACCACGTGTGTTAGTTTCTCATAGATAAACAGCCTGCCAGCGTGGGGAATATTTCATCACGCACTTTATCACACACCAAGATGTTCTCTGACACATGCCACAGCTAATGTTGCCACTGTGAGATGAAGATTAAGCTTTCAAAACCAAAAAAAAATTGCCCCAAGTACCGAGCGACAGCACCAGCCTCAGCCACCGGCGGGAGTGTTTTGCCAACCACTGCCTTGCACGTGCACCGGTGACGTCACGCTGTGACGTACCCTGGTAGAGGTCTATTGTGCAAATGGAACAACTCTCCACAAATTTATGCTTATAAGTAGAGACAAAAACTTCAGGCACAAAAAAAAAGAATGTTTTAGGTGCCTTTATTAGGCCCTAAATACAGCCATTTAGGCATATAT
This sequence comes from Rhipicephalus microplus, assembly GCF_013339725.1. Taxonomy (NCBI): domain Eukaryota; kingdom Metazoa; phylum Arthropoda; class Arachnida; order Ixodida; family Ixodidae; genus Rhipicephalus; species Rhipicephalus microplus. The sequence goes on from NC_051165.1 coordinate 168,131,702, forward strand.
AGGCACAATTGATAATTACTTCAGTAGCGGACAAAAACTCAACTTCTAACAAACACAGCAGGCCAATTCTGTGATTTGGAAAAGCTAAGTTTATTTTCCATGGAAAGAATTACAAGAAGCATTATCATTTGACCAGATTTATGTAAAAGCTGAGGTAATTTGACATTGTAGGAAAGGCTATAAAAACATTCAAAAACCAGCATCATTTCAAGGTTTTTGGGCTTAAATTGTGCTTGCTTTGAGTCAGTATTTCCTTTTATGCGAAAAAAACGCTCAACGTCCCCTGAAGTTAGTGAAGTATATTTGTTGTTTAGCACTTTCAATGCTTTAATTGCATGTGGATTAATTGAATCAGCACCACTCGAAACTTTAGACACTTGCTTTAGCACATACAATCCGGGATTCTTTCCAATGCAGATTTAAACTTTGAGGCAACCCTGTCAACGACAGGTCTATTGGAGACGGGGCGAACCTTTTCTGCACGTCTGAAAAAACTATAGGTATCCTCAAGCTTTGCCTTTAAGCGTTGAACGCGATAGTGATATCCTGTCCCTGGTGCGTACTTCAACCACTTAGTGTATATTTTTTATTGCATGATGTTACTTGAGAAGTTTAAATTGTGGATTACTACACTGTGTAAGCGATAAAGCTGAGAATCGCTTGTGTCAGCAAAGCTTTCGCATATGGTTGCATTCTGTATAATGGGTGCATGCAAGTTCACAGATGCAGATATTAAAATAACAAAAATGAATCTGTGTGCCCGTGGAATGACCACAAAATACATGTTATTCGCACAGATTCTGGGTTAATTTAAATAAATTGGCAGTTCCGTACGCAATTTTGGGAGCTTTTATGTCTATGCGTGCTTTAGAGTGGACATCTAACTCAAAATATTTTTGACTTTTCCGATGTCTTCTTTCTTGCTTTCCACATGGACTGTTTCTTGATCGACGGAGTAGCGCTGTGATCCACTGATTCATTGCCTGACAAATACACTTTACGGGTTCGTTTTATTCCGCATTGCTTGGCAGACTGCCTACAGCTGCCGTCATAAAGAACATAAATGCCAACGAAACTTGCGTGCAGGCTGTAGGTGGCAGCGCTATCCTAGCTTTGTTTCAGCTGATTAGAGTACGTTCTAGCTACACTGTACTCTAGCCTCCAAACGCAACCACCGAGTCGCACTACTCTCGAACCCAGCGAGAGGGATCTTCAAGGCGCAGGGGACACACAAGCGTTAGCCTCTCCTCGCTTCCCTACAGTACACTGTATACCCACGGTCACGCAACGGCCATCCTGCACTACTCTCGAACCAAGCAACAGAAGTCTTTCAGGGGGGCCTGCTAGCGCTATAGATGCTAGCCTCGCTTTCCCTCGCTGTGGTACAAGCCCCGCTCACGTAAAGGCGTGTTTATAGTGCGACATTAGCGGAACGTTGGCAAACGTCACATGCGTCGAAGCGCATCGGCAGAGTCTAGTTATACGTTGGCTGTGGCAGTGCGTCAACTTGTGACCTGTTTTCGCCGACATGACACAGACTATGCGCACGTCGACCCTACATCGAATCATAATTGCATCTTACCAGGAGCTGAAAACATGAATGAAAAAGAAAACAACTAGCACGTGATGCACGTGTTGTCTTTATTATGGCCACACCAAGCGCTTCTTGCTTTTCTCCATATTGTTATGGAACAGGTCATTTAAGCAAAATGTTTACTCGACGAATGTGAAAATGCATTTTCAGGCGCTAAAAAGCTGATACAGACACAAACCTCAGAATAGGCACTTATAGGGACATGAAATGTGTTATTAAAATGTTTTTCCTCCCTTAGTTCTTTTTCATATTGTCACGACGCAGATATTCTCCGTCGACAGCCTAGCTCTAACGTGCCACCACCTCAGCAGTACCACCAGCAACAGCCGCCGACAGTGCCTTGGTACTACAGAGAAACGTCGACGCCGATGCGACCCCCACTTCGCAAAACTGACATAAGGCGTACCCCTGACTACAGGCCCCTGTGCTTCCATTGTGGGGAAGCAGGCCACATCGTGCGGTATTGTCCTCATCGCGTTGCCGGGTATCAAGGATTTCCGTCCACTACCCCTCGGCGCTATTTCGACGGACGACGCAACGTTGATACGAGCACGACGATCCCGCGGGACGTTTCTCCTGGGTTCCAGTCACGCTCACCCTCCCCTGGTCATTTTCCCCAATCTAACAGAGGTAGCACCACGGACATGGCGAGAAGAAGATCTCCCAGTCCACGCCGGGAAAACTAAAAGCAGCGACCTTAGGGGGGAAGGTTGCGAATTGCCGGAGAGTTGAAAGTCCCCCATGACCCCCGACAAGATCGACGCCGTCCAAAAATTTCCGGTGCCAACAGAAAAGAAGGCCGTAGGACGTTTTCTTGGCCTTTGCGCCTACTACCGCAGGTTTATCACCAATTTCTCACACATAGCGTCGCCTTTAACACGCATAACGAGAGACGATGTTCCATTTTTATGGGGCGAAGAGGAACAAGCAGCATTTGACGGTCTACGACAGCGCCTGCAAACACCACCTGTGCTTGCTCACTTTGACGAGGACGATTCAACCATGATCCACACCGATGCCAGCAACGTAGGTTTAGGCGCTGTACTCGTCTAGTGGCAAGACTCAGCTGAGAGAGTGATTGCATATGCAAGTAGTACGCTTTCCCGTGCCGAGTCCCATTATTCCACAACGAAAAAGGAATGTCTTGCTGTAGTATGGGCAGTTCTGAATTTTCGCCCATACCTCTACGGCCGTCCCTTCCACATAGTCAGCGACCACCACTCCCTTTGCTGGCTGACCAACTTGAAGGACCCCTCTGGTCAGCTAGCGCGCTGGAGCTTACGCCTACAAGAATTCGATATAACGGTCGTCTATAAGTCGGGACGGCAGCACTCTGATGCTGATTGCTTATCCAGGTCGCCTATAAAGCAAGACGATGTCTCAGAAGATGATGACATGGCATTTTTAGGAGTGGTCGACACAGTCACCATTTCGTCTAAACAGAAAGAAGACAGTGAGTTGCTTCCTCTTATTAATTTTTTTAACGACCAGTCTACAAGCGTTCCCAAGATATTTGCAAGAAGCCTGCCATCATTCTGCTTGCGCAGTGGTGTCCTATACAAAAAGAACTTTGCCCCCAGTGGAAATACCCACTTACTGGTCGTCCCGACATCCATTCGCGATGAGATCCTGAGCGCTTGCCAAGATGAGCCAACCTCCGGCCACCTCGGATACACGCGCACATTGGCCAGAATCCAACAGAAGTACTACTGGCCGAAGCTTCCAGGCACTGTAAAGCATTACGCCCGCACGTGGCTCGATTGTCAACGACGAAAATCGCCGCCTTTGAACCAGCCGGATTGTTGCGACCAGTTCAAGTGCCCACCACGCCTTTTGCACAAATCGGAATGGGTCTCCTTGGACCATTTCCGACTTCGCATACTGGAAACAAGTGGGTAATTGTCGCTATGGACTATTGTACTCGCTACGCAGAAACAAAGGCTTTGTCAAGTAGAACCGCAGTAGAAGCGGCACAACTTTTCATTGAAAATATCGTTCTGAGGCATGGTGCTCCTAGAATTATAATAACGGACAGAGGTACCGCTTTCACGGCCATGCCCCTCAAGTCAGTGCTTGAGTTGAGTGGAACAGCGCATCGAAAAACTACCTCCTACCACCCACAAATCAACGGCTTAACAGAACTCCTCAACAAGACAATTGCTGATATGCTCAGTATGTACATCGACATGGATCATAAAAATTGGGAAGACGTTCTACCATACGTGACGTTTGCCTACAATATGGCGCAGCAGGAAAATACACGGAGCACGCCATTTAGTCTTCTTTATGGCCGTGAAGTGGCGACAATGCTTGATGCCATGTTGCTGCACGACTGCGACGATACAGACACGGATGTTCAAGCCTTTACCCAACGAGCTGAAGAGGCGCGGCAGCTAGCACGCGTGCGAATCGCCCGACAGCAGAGTTACGACACACAACGTTATAACCTGCGACACCGATACGTCACTTATCAACCAGGCGAGAAAGTGTGGGTCTCGAGCCTTATTCGCCGAGTTCTTATTCGATGGAGCCTTATTCGCGGCCTTTCTGAAAAGTTACTGAAGAAGTACTTTGGTCCCTACAATGCTGTACAGTGCCTAAGTGATGTGAATAATGAGGTCATCCCTGACAGTTCCTCGCGAGCTCAAAAATCTGAAATCGTACACGTTGTGCGGATGAAGCCATACTGCAAAGAGCCAGTTGCGTAATACGACATACACCGCGTATTCTGTAGCCGAGCATTGGGTCGATGCTCTTCCTGGAGGGAGGTAAATGCCGCATTCAACCTGCAGAGGAGAGCTCGCGCAGCCAGAAAGGAAGACGAAGGTCTTGCCCAATCCTCTTTACGAGCGCCTTTCATTTTAATTAAAGTGAGCTCTTCTATATCGGACTCCTGCTGTGTCTGCGTCGCGAAAATTTGTTAAATAGGCTCTAAACAGACTCTAGGAAAATATAGGCATTTTGCCTAAAAGTCTGCTCTTTAGTTATAAATAGGCTTTCGCAAATAGTGAAGTTTAGGTTCGAAGCGAGTTCGAAGCGAATAGTGATTTCGGTCAAATCATTTCGAATCGAACATGACTAGTATAAATATATATTCAAAGGCCGCAGGTTCGGATCCTGCCCACGGCAAGTCATCTTTTCACCCACTTTCCTTTCTTCACATTTACTTGGGAAGTAGAAACAGCGCAAAAATATAGACAAGGACAGAGGAAGAGACGACACCGCGCTGACACTTAACATTTACATTACAATTGGCCTAATAACTTCCCTATACTAATATATATATTGTGAGCGCAGACTATGTACTTCATGTTCATCTTTATGACCAAACCATTGTAGTGATCATCATCGTATGTCCTGTGGGCTGGGTCTCTGACTCGTGCGTCTGGATTAAAAAGATAACCTGGTTACTGCTGTACCGGAAGTGGTCTCATAGGTGGTGGAGCGTGCTTTGGTTCCCACGTCCTCCTGCACAACCAGTCACCCCTGGAGCTCCAGTCTGGTCGACGGTTGTGCCCTCGAGCAACAGCGATGGCAGAACCCAACGCGTCCGCTGCTGCAACCGCTCCTTCTCAGCCACTTAGGCTTCAGTACACCATGAGTACCTCTCACCGAGACCCTCCGGTATTTTTTGCCCTTTGCGGCGAAGATGTCGAAGAATTGCTGGATAGTTATGATCGAATCAGCGTTTGTAATTATTGGGACGAGGCACACAAACTGCATTATGTTCCTTTTTACCTCGATGGCGTCGCTAAAACCTGGTATTACAACCACGAGAGCAACTTCTCCAATTGGTCGACCTTAACGGGGCATCTCCGTCAGGTATTTGGCACGTCTGCAGAATGCTCTGCGGTAGCGAAACAGAAGCTCGCAACCCGCATACAGGGGGATGACGAATCATATACGTCCTACATTGAAGATGTTCTGGCTCTCTGTCGCCGAGCGCGAAATAACATGACGCAGGCCGATCACATCTGACACCTACTGAAAGGTATCAACTCTGTGGCCTTCAACGCTCTCGTGATCCAGAATCCAACTATCGTCTGGGACGTCATCACCACATGCCAACGCCTGGACGCGCTTCATTCCATGCGCCTTCCACACGCCTCCTGCGACTCTCGCTTTATCGAAGAGCATGAATTGTGAGCCCTTATCCGCACAATTGTCAGAGAGGAACTCTACGGCCTTGTTCCAGGTAACCCAACCATTTCGTCTGTCCGTACATCTCCTCCCAACCTGCGTGAAATAATCAAGGATGAACTAACATCAATGACAAGCACTGCACATGCCCCGTCTCCTGTGTGCTTTTCAGCGCCTTCGTATGCAGAAGTTGCATCACGGGCCCCTGCATCAGTTCCAACCGTGCCTGCGGACGACTGATGCGACCATTTAGCAGCGATGACAATGCAAGTGCCAAGGCCACCCCACTATTCTACATGGCGTCCTCTGCACCCCATGTGCTTCTACTGCGGCATAAGGGGTCATATCGTAACGAATGTGGCAGCCTCACAACAACGATGTTCTATTTACACGGTTTATTAAGGGCGAACTTGTGCCCAAAGCGAACGACGCGCAGCAATCAAGAAGATCCAAGGGCGGTAGTTCTCGTGAGCCTCTGCCTCGAGCACTCTCGTTCTCTTCTTCACGGGCGTTGGCTGTTCGGCGGAGTACCGGGCGCATGCAGGGCCGGCTCGTGCATTACGGCTGGCTTCGTCGCTCGCAGTCATGCCATTAGCGTTTCTCTTGTTCCCGACGTCCACGTTGCGCGGAGCAATGATGATTTCCTGTGGTAATATATCCCGTTTCTGCCGCCGCTGTCAGCAGGATGAATGACGTGGTTATCCAGTTTACGAAAGAGACTTTGCCCTGAGACCCGATGAATTCCCGCACCGTATCCGTCCACCTCCCATCGATCGCCCTCCCCTCCACGGTCTCAAGCTGGGCCTCATCCTTCTCGTTCATCTCGCCGCCGTTCTCCGTCCCCGTTTCAGCATACATCATCACCCCTGCGTCCCACACCGATCTCTCTGGACTCGGAAAACTAGAAGGTGCAGTTTTTGGAGGGGAAACTGCTTGTTGTCGGAACATTACAACTCCTCCGTCTCGTCCAGCTAATTTACTGCCTGTTTGTGTGGAAGGTGTTTTTGTTGACGCCCTTATAGACACTGGAGCCGCCATTTTGGTAATTGATTGTGAATTGTGTTTTTGCCTGCGTAAAGTGCAAACTCCTTATGCCGGTCCCATGATATGCGGCGCTAATGACAGTCCGATTTGCCCGACCGGATTGTGTACTGCTCGTGTTCTCATCGATGCAATCCGTCATCACATACAATAGGCTGTGTTGTCTTCGTGCGCTCATCAGATAATGTTAGGCTGGGACTTCTTGTCAGCTGCGTCTGCTGTAATTTCGTGTGGTCGGCCTCTCATTCGTATTACAGACACTGAGCTTTCTTCTGCTGCCGACCTTTCGTCGCCCAACCTTGTGACAGCTGCGGATTTCCTCCTGCCTCCCGGACAAGAACGTGTCCTTACAATCAAGTCACGAGACATTCTAGATGGTGACGCTTCTTGCCAGCGCTGCATTTTTTGAGGGATCACCATCACATCTTGTTTAGTGCGGTTCTCCCGTGGTTATGCAAGCATCACCGCCTGCAACACGACGCCAGAACCACTACTTCTGCCAGAAGGGACCACTGTTGCCAGCATTACCAAAGAAGCACTGGTTTGTGCCGTCACTGGTTCATCTGCTTCGTCATTCTCAAAGTGTATGCCAGCGGAAGATTCATCTCCTGCTCTCAAGGCCACTTTGTGTGAATATCTCAACCCAGCGCAAACTGATGCCTTGCTAGCGTTACTAATGAAGCACAAAACTTGCTTTGACATTTGTTCCAAAGGTCTGGGTCAAACAACAGTGGCTGCTCATCGTATCGACACCGACGGATCCCGTGTCATTCACCGTTGCCCTTACTGTGTGTCGGCTTCTGAACGCAACCTTATAGAAGAACAAGTGAATGACATGCTCGCTCTAACGTCATCAGGCCTTCGACAAGTGCATGGTCTTCCCCTGTCAAACTAGTAAAAAGAAAAGGATGGCTCGGTATGGTTTTGCATTGATTACAGATCACTCAACAAAATTACTCATAAGGACGTCTACCCAATGCCTCGCATTGACGACGCTCTTGATACTTTACAAGGTGCCGAGTACCTTTCAAGTCTCCACTTGCGCTCTGGTTATTGGCAGATTCCGATGCACGAGTTTGATAAAGAGAAGACTGCGTTTACTACGCCAGATGGGCTCTTTAAATTCAATGTGATGCCTTTTGGCCTATGCAACGCTCCAGCCACATTCGATCGAATGATAGACACGGTACTGCGAGGATTAAAAGGGACGATTTGCTTTTGCTACCTAGACGACATTGTCATCTTTTCGCCCAGCTTCTCACAGCACCTAGAACGGCTAGACGAAGTCCTCACGTGTTTAGCTAAGGCCGGTCTCCAGCTCAACACTAAGAAGTGTCGGTTTGCCAGTCACAGTATCAAGGTATTAGGTCACGTCGTCAGTAAACATGGCGTTGAGCCTGATCCCGACAAGGTTGCTGCGGTACTGCACTTTCCTACACCAACCACACCCAAAGACCTCCGCGGATTCCTTGGCTTGGCGTCGTATTTCCGCTGCTTTGTATGTGATTTCGCTACTATTGCGGCTCCTCTGCACAAACTTCTGACCACGAGCGCACCCTTTATCTGGTCGGATGACTGCGAAGCCGCTTTTCACACCCTCAAGCGATGCCTCACATCACAGCCAGTGCTTCGCCATTTCGACCTTGCTGCACCTACTGTGCTACACACTGACGCAAGTGGACTTGGCATCGCTGCTGTCCTTCTTTAGCGGAACCACGCTCTCAGAGAACAAGTCGTGGCCTACGCGAGCCGTACTCTTTCACCTGCAGAGCGAAATTACAGGATCACTGAGCAAGAATGTTTCGCCATCGTGTGGTCTGTACAAAAGTTTTGCCCTTATTTATAAGGCCGGCATTTCACAATAGTGACTGGCCAACATGCTCTTTGTTGGTTATCGTTTCTCAAAAATTTGTCGGGACGCCTTGGCCGTTGGGTACTAGGATTGCAAGAGTATGACTGCAGCATCGCATATAAGTCGGGTTGACAGCACCAAGATGCCGACGCTTTGTCACGTTGCCTCGCAAAGCGAGAGCGGGCAACGTGACTAATATGCACCTATTAGTTTGTTTGGAATAATTCAAAATGTTTGCTAATTTAAATTCGATTTGAAGCAAATTTGAATACTGCTTTATTCATTTGAATATTCGCACAAGCTTACTTATAAGTAAAGGAGTCCCTGTCTGCCAATAGCTAAAGTGTAGTTTATCTGTCAAGTTTCATTTGTAGAGTATTTCTCCTTTGTGTCCCTAACAGAGGTCTTGAAACAATATCCAAACAGAGTACACTTGCGAAATGAGTAGATGATTGTCTCATAATCTATTGTATTGCTCTACACACACGATGGCCCTTAGCGTCACCTTTATAAAGCCTACAACACTTTTCGTGTTCATCATGCTATACACTGATAAACATAATATACATTGACTGGATCGCACAGGGCATCAGGGGTTCTCAGTACCTATGGAAATACTAAATATGAAACCTTTTAATGACTAGTGAGAGGTTGATATGATTTTGTGGCCGGAATAAATGCCTTCTGAGCTACACACTAGAATGAACACACAAACTGATGCTATTAATATGACTTAACACCAAAGTGTTGAACTAAGCGCAAAGCAATGCAAGGCGGCAAGCATTTGCGGTGCACCGACAATAACGAAAAACATGGAAGGGTGTAATTGTGTAGTAGGCTTGTAACTTATCATGTAATGAGTATCGAAAAGCTGTTGCAAACTGTCCATTATTTTTCCAACCACATGTAGACCAACACACATTGCCTGCTTTTCTCAATACACAATTCAAGGCTCCTTTAAAAGAAAAAAAAAAACTCCAATCACCAAAGCACATATATAAAATATCGAACAGACTCACTAGAAAGGCAGACTGAGCATACATAGCCAATCTCAATGAGATTCCTGTGACAAAAACAGGCTGCTCTGTAGTCCACATGAACTGGTGGCGGGAAGACCAAGTAGTCCCTGGCTGGCTTGTCCGGAAGGAACAACCACTGCCAAGGGATGGTCGTAATGAGGTAAGCAGAAAAAGCCGCTTGCGAACTTGACACACGTCTAGTATGTACTGCTTCAAGAGGGCAACAACTGCTGGTATCACTTGCCGTACAGCAGGTTGCCAGAAATCTAGCCTTATTATAGAATACTTTAGGAATGCCATTCGAACTCCCATACCTGCTTTGAAAAGTAACTAACTGTTGCCAGCTGTAGAGACTACAAGCCATGTGCACTCCTTAATGAACAGTTACAGAAAAAAAAAACAATGAGTTCAAAAATATATCATGGAATGTGAACCATTACACATAATAATCAGTGAACACACTCGGACGACATTACCAAAAATTATGCGGATTCCACACCCTGAGAATCAATGTTATGTGAAGCACTATTCGAGCAGTTACGTATCTAACATCATCTGCATACATACTAAATAGTATAAACATGCGTGTCTAAGTACATACAACAGGTTCTTATTCCCTAATGTCAAGTATATATTGTGGCCTAATCGGTAGCGCTTGTACTACGGAATGCTCAATTTTATTGTCAAATGTACAGTTCTTTCATTAAAGAGCCTCCAAACCAGTGTCGTGGAATGGGCGTCTCGAGTCCATTCCGGGGAAGTAGGACTTGTTGTCATTCCATTTTTTTTTCAATCCCCAGGAATGAAAAAACTTCGTCCATTCCCACTCTAGGAATGGAAGGACAGTTCAATTCCATTCTTGTCATTCCTCAACGTAGGAAAGGCAATCTTGATCGTTTTATCGGGTTAAGAACGAACGCTCAATAAAGTTCATGTCAGCAGATGCATTAAGAACTGAGAAAGTATGCAAGGCACGTTACCAGGGTCAAGAGATATCTTGGTGACCTGTTTCGTGCAGTACCACCACCCAACTAATTCTCAGAGGCACTTCTACCACTACTCATAATATTTGCATGTTGAGCATGTTTGAACGAATGGTGATGTTATAGCACTGCTTAAGCTTGAATGTGTTAAAGCTGAAATGATGACGTAGCGTATTTTTATGCTGACAAAAGTAGTGTCCGAGAATACTATGCTTAATTAAAAGGGTGTAAACACCGAGCTTGTTGGCTTGGCTTATCACCATATCTTGCGCAGATATTGTGATAGCTGTGCCCGGGAAATCTACGAAGCACTCGCAATTTATTCCATTGGGCTGTTGTGCGTAAGCACACCATCGATTGTACTAATCTACAAGGAAATTAAGTATCTTCGCATGTAATCATAGCATGCTTTGTCATAAAATAGTTGCTAGGCATGCGCTGAGCTCTCCCCCACCCTCTCCCTCTTCTTCTACTTTCTATTACCTAAGAAGTATATATATTTGAGCGCTTATAAAATGAATGCTGCTGTTGTTAGCCATGCACCAAATCCTGTCAGTCTTTCTTGACCCGTGTATCTCGATGTTCCCTGCTATGAAAACTAAACAGTTTTTCCAAGCGTTTGGAGCAGTCGTGAATATGAAGAGAACTCAGACTTGGTTGATGAGCAAAAAACCCTCTAGATCTGTTGTTATTAGCTATGTGAGGAGGTTTATTAGCCGTTAAAGACAGCGATGAGACAGCGTGTAGAACCGTCCAGCGATCGGCACAGCAACGAACCGAAGCACGAGCCGAGAGAGCCGGGCGTTGTCAATGCTGCTTGCTGCAGGCACATCTTTTTCTTCACAGTTAGAACAGTGCAACACACAGGGACCTTGTGGCTCTGCATCGAGGACGAACCCCTAGGCCGCACTGCTCATCTGCTCTCGCGCCTCGCAACCACGGAAAACTTCCTGTGTTCGCCAGTCATTCCAGTTCCAGTTCAGGAGGGGCAACTCCGCAATACAAAGCAAGTAAAAAATTTACTTATATTGAAATGCCTGCTAAGAGGCAGAGAATGCATCACATGAAAAGCAGCGAACCCTGTCACACCGTCACAAGTGGTAGTATTCTATGTGATTCACAGTAAATGGCACACGCACCGCATGCCCCTATGACCCGAAATTCGCAGTTTACACGGGTACTAAAGAAAAATGGCGATGTTCATGCACAGGTTACTTCACCAAAACATTAAAAATTACGCTTTTCATTTCAATACCCTTACTTTATTCAATTTGACACTGCCGAAAATGTAATCCCATCACCGCCAATTTGTTGTCGCAGAGAACAGCTCGTAAGCAAACACAAAAGCCGTCTCCCACTGAGAAGAGGAGTACGATTGTGCAAGGAGTACGATTGTACAAGTTGCTCGGAATAGTGCTATCAGTGGTGGTAATGCCTTCCAGCATTTAGGAGAAGCCACTGGAACAGGCAAAATCTGCTTTTGGAGCAGCTACCTCTGTGTTCGGAGTACACATGGGCTTTCCATGAAACACCCAGAGGAAAAAAAAATTGAGCTTTTATTTAGTTTAAGGTTCCCTCAGTTTATATAATCACTTATACAGAAGCAGCAAGCCCACAAAATAAGTGCAAAAAAGTAAACAAAGGTATGATTATGTACAGAAGCTGTGCCATAAGATAGTGCAAGATATTACACGAACAAGCTAGCTACAGCATGAAGTTCATAGCAGCGTGTGCACACACACATGCAAATGCATGAACACACAGGCACATTTAAAGCTCGTCACAGTAAAACCTCGTTAATAATTACATAACCGAGAACCTGCCAGGAACATAACTAACTGCCCACCAAACGTAATATGCATTAACCTTCAAGTACTTAAGCGTCCACAGAAGGATGGGGGGGGGGGGGGCAAAGGTTCTTTGAAAATGGGGAAGGGGGGCGAAGAACCCCCCATTTTTGCACAGCTATCACCAAGCACCTATTTGCATTTCTTTACGTGCGCCATGACCACTATAGAAAGAATGAGTACAGTGCCACAGAAAATACTGCCTAAAGTGCCCAATTCGAAGCCATTTCTTTCTTTTCGCCAATGTTCAGAAATGATTGGCATTCTCGTACGACCGTCCGATGGCATCCGGTGGCGACACCAAAGAGCATTTAGAAACTACTACGGAGTCCGTGCGCGATACGCAGCCTACGCAGCAAGTGACATAGCGACTAAACCGACATAATTGGCTCTCCCCGACAAATGTGTCACGCAATCTGCTACTTTTAAGCATAAAAAATGGTTCTAAGAGTAACATTAGAAATTACAATGAGAATTCTAGTGGCCATTGTCATCTTCAGCGGTCACCTTTTATTTATGGTGCGCTCAGGCTGCAAGCCAAATTATAAAAACTTAGATTAGATTCACTATAACAATACAAGAGTTGATGAGTGAAAGACCTGAGAACTGTTCAGGCTGATGGCAGGAGCGAATAAAGTTGTATTACTTTTCTAACCTCGCAGCATGACGAACAAAACAGATGCGCATGCACATGAGGCTGAGTGCACCATTAATAAAAAGGGACATATGAAGATGGCCATAGCTGCTAAAAGAGGGTTTACTTGGATCACATCTTATTCTGTCTTACAAATGTTGCTAATTTTTACCAAGCCCCTGTTTTGCAGAACACAAATGTCCCAAGGGCATGGTTTCTGGAAATGCATTCAATATTGAATGCTATTAACTGTTAATCTCAATCACTGAGCCCATGTTTCCACACTAAAGAAGCAGCTTACACGCTGCAAATGACATTCACTAAGGTTGAGCGCTGGTTGGTGACCGATGATTATACCGTATGGTTAAGTAGTGCACTTTTTTTACAGGCTGCACTTGCTTCGCTTCCATCACTTGAGTGTGCGCAAAAATTTGTTTTGTGGATAAGAATGCATGAATGAATAATTGAACACTAAAGGCAACTAGCCGTCGTTGATTGTTGAAAAAAAATGGTCCAGAAACTTTCTAGTATTACTTTTGTGCCAAGGAAGAGGTTAATCTGAAATAAAATCACGTTTTAGTGGTCTGTATTGGGTTAGCCCACTTCAAATTACCCGCCCCCAGAAGCGGACTGTCTAATGTCACTGTTGTCATGCACAACGTTGGCCGGCTTTACTGCGCGGCTTTACTAGTAGCAGCAGAACGAAAGCAGCGGAGCCACAGCAGCAACAGTGGCCATCGATCAATTTTCTGTCATTGGCTCTATGATGGCAGATGTGTTTAGGTTCAACTAGGTCCTGGTAGATGGCACAGCCTGTCCAGTATAACCACATTGAATTTTCGAACCATTCACACCATTCCTCACAGCAATGTCCGGCAGCTCTTTTTTCCATGAATCGAACAGAAACGAACAAGCAGCATTTTATTGTGTCTCTTGATGCATGGAAGGTTCTTTATTTAGTGTAGCTAGATTGATTACTAGTGATTAATTGTAGGCGGTTCGTCTGACGTCATCGGGATCATTTTGAGAATGCCGTGTAAGGGAAGGAAGGTTTGTATAAGGGAAGGTGGGTGACAAAAGTATATAGCTTTGGAATTCGGTTGCTCTTGATGCGAGTTTAACCTGGTGCCTAAATTTAGCACTTCGAAGCACTGTCTCACTGAACTTGGACATGTTGCACCTAAGTCATGCATACTGACAGTAAAATCGTTTTAACATCACTCATGCACAAAAGAACAAAACTGTTATTTGAGGCAAATGAACACTCACGAGTAAGTACTGTAAGAGACCTGTGTAGTTTGGCACCTTCATGTACTTCCCACCAGTGATATCACAGCCCTGCAAGACAACACTGACATGGATTAGCACTTCGTGTTTCTATATACATATACAAGCGCAAACAAGATGGCATGACCCCAGTGTTGCGCTACGAAAATAATGCAAAAAAACCTCCTATCTGGAAAGAATGCCTCCACTGCACACACTCGCATAATTCTTGTAACACTGGTCATTTCTTTTGATAGCCTACACAGCACCCTCTAGGTAACATTTCTGTAAACTGTGTTCGGGGAAAATGGGTGGCCTAATCACATGACCTGTTTTGACATAACTGCAATCAGAATGTTGAGAAAAGTGCCAGACTGATGCACTTTTGACAATTTAACAATAAAGAGTTGATTATAAGTATGTCATTGAGTGATTAGGTGGACAATACATCCTTTAGCCAGTCATCTGTACTAGAAACAGACAATCTAAAGAATTCTTTATTCAATGATTACCCCGCTTAGCCTGAAGGCGCTGCAGCAGGGGGGTTACAATGTCGAGAAAAACACATCTTCATTAATACAGCACACTTGTTCATTTGATAAGTGATTCCATTCTCTAATGGAATGAACAAAAAACGAATTAGCATACAAATGAGATCTGGTACGGTACTCTAAAATCTTGAAACAATGATCATTTCTCGAAGAGATATAATGAGAATAGCTCGCTTGAAAAAATTGCGTGCGAATCTGCCGTGCAAGTGACAATTCAATACATAAATCACTAGCAGAAAATGCTATCCTGTGGTACGCTTTTGATAACAGGTAAATCTGACCCCCCTCCCCCTTTTTTTTTGATAAGCAGTAAAGTTATTTTACGTAACAACTCCCGAAACAGTACTATTCATGACCACAGCGATGAGTGATAGTACTGGTACATGCCTAATTTCTCACAGAAGTGGCTACCACAAGAGAAACATGCACCATGTTAAATAATCATTGTAATGACAACAGTATTAGTTATGAGACACATAGCAGGGCCGTACAAAAAAAAAAACAGACACAGAAAGGCAAGTACACAGAATTTCCATCCTGTATACTCGCCTTCATTGGTCGATGTTTTCCACACAGCTCTGCGATATGTGCTCAAGAATGCGCCGACTTAATAATAATTGTAGAATGAGAGAAAGAAGCACTGTTCCTGGAGTTAAAGAAGCTTACCTGTTGAAGCAAGCCAGAGTCCTTTTCAAGGACACACGCATCTATGATGACATTCTGAAAAGGAATGCGAGCCGTGACAGTAAACTTGGGAACACAGCGACTATGAAATAGAGACCTATAAATGTGCTTGTTAACTCATACGGTGCACAAGACCGCCTTTTGTTGGGACATGTATTTTTCGTGAGAACCTTTTGAATGTTTGAGAACCTTATAAACTGGAGGTTGTAAAAGCATTGTCATACAGTTCACTGACTATCAAGTGTACCTGTTCCCAATGCTACTGAGTTTAATAATATTTATTTCTGGTCTTTCTGGAGCAGTGGCGAATCTCACTGACTTTTCTGCAGGTGCAGTGCACACTTGTTACAAGTTGTAAGCACGCTTACTGCTCTCCATTAGTGTTTTTGAAGATAGCAAGAGCTGTAAAATTACATTAGTAATGAATGCAATGATTGATGCAAGCACAAACCTTCTTCTGTGCAGTAAAAAAAACATTCATGAAGTTGAGGTACTGAGAAGCACTTTCGCCTGATGCAGATAGCACCTGCAAGAGGGAAAAAGGGGGTGAATTAGCTACTCATAAATTTTCCATATTTCGGAGCACTGAACTTACCAGGATACGAGATGCTATTTTTTTCTGACCTGCCGTCTCCTTCTCTATCCTATTAATGTCTGTGGTCGTGGTGCGTTCAGAAAAACACTCAGAAACACAACAAGATTGCAACAAATTCTACATAAAGAAAAAAAAGAACCACGCACCAACTTTACAAAAAGATACAACAAAGTGCAAGGCTGAGCCCTCCCGTCAGCAGGGTCTCTGAAACTTGGGATTCGCCCTTATCTGAAAGTAAGACAGAAAGTGCACAGAAAGCAATGCTTCAAACGACTTTTCCAGCAATCTCCCCGAGCAACAAAAGTAGTGCATTTATCCATCAATACGGTCACTTAAAAACATTGTAATACTATATTAAGATGTCGTGTTTTATGTGACAATATCACACGACTATGAGGCAAAGTGCGATGAAGAAGTCTGGTATTTTCAGCCACATGGTGTTCATTGATGTGCATTGGCATCCCCTGGCATTTAACTATCACAAAAATGCAACTACCCTTGCCAAAATCGAAGCCATGATGTTCAAGTCAGCAGCCGAGCAAGAACCACCCAACAGCCACCAAGTATATCAAGCCCACCTTTGAGCGTCGAAATTCTAAGCACACTTTTGTGTTAACAAACACTTTTGTCCACGTTTGTTGGTGCACTTAAAGCATTTAGGGGACAAGTGCATGCACACACGTAAATGCATGTTCCTTACTTTATCAACAAGATGGCACTACTGCTAGGGCAACGTACAAGGTGAAGCAATGAGAAACTAACTTCCCTTGGGCATCATTCACAAGCGTGCATTATGTACACAGGTTTGTTTAACTGCGCACAAGTATACACAAGCAAGAAAAATTCACAGCATATCCACAAGGTGAATGATGACGAGTGGAGCAAAGCTCACCGCAGAGAGAAGCACGGTTGCATAAATAGACATACAGATACACAGACGAATGGACGCTTCGCCCTACTCATCATCATTCGCTCCATGGATATGCTGTGACACCGTTTTTATTGGCATGCAATGAAACTGGCTATTACGATCACTACGATGACATAGGACATACTACCTACGGTGTAAGGAGCTTGGCCCCTAAAAGAGTCTTTCACAGAGATACACAACTTGCGTGGGCCATTCTATATAACCAAACTCGTATGCGAGAGGCAAAAGAGCAGTCAGCACACCTAGTTTGTTTGCTTGCATTATTATTAAAAATACAGCATATAAAATGCAACCAAATCTCAATCATGTTTCGGCAATAGAACAGCAATTATCACAATAGTTTTTTTTATAACCAATTATGAACGAGCAAGTGGTTAAATCGCTTTCTGGCCAACATGCTTCTTGACAGTGCTGCTACATACTCATACAGTTGGCAGCAATGCAGTGAATGGTATGCATGAGTTTTTTTTGTTTTGTTTTTTTGTCAATGCTGTGAGCAATGCTCAAGGCAGTGCTGACCATCAGTATACAAAGCCTGCAATAAAAAATTAGTAGCCCTTTACAGCTTTTTCAATCTTTAAAATTCCCACGGGTGGTGGCAGGATTTTACTGTGTATCTGTTGTTGAGCGGGGCGGGGTGTACCTGGAGGCAGGGAATTCATTTGTTGTACTTTGTGTTTGCTCCTGAGGGAGGGCAGCAGTCGCTCCCTTCCCCCCCCCATCATGTCCTTACTGAGGATTCTCTAGCTATGGAACAGAAGCTTGCCTGATGAGACTAGTTCCTTAACCCCTTCCTTGATGGCATTTGTAACTTCACTGAAGAGTTCGTACTGCCCGTCCACCGATACAATATCTTGGGTAGAGGGCAGTGCTTTGGGGTAAAGAAATGAGCTGGAAAAAGAAAGAGAGAGAAAGCAACAGATTCCCTATTAATACTGGCCATGCACTAGCCACGGATGTTCACATCCACATGTAGTGACTGCACATCTTTTGCCAACTGTACCTTTTATGTGAATGGCAGGCAATGACTGCCAACCGATTGCATGGATTGAGCATCAAATGCGAGTTGCAAAACACTGTGGCCGCATCGAGAAACCTTGATACTATGCCCTGCAACAATAAGATGTAATCACATCAGATGAAGTTGTCCAGTCACTAATCCCATACAAATTCCAGCTGCAAAAACTACTCTGTGTGCACTGAGGTGACCGTTTGGGGCATGTTGGTAACACATTACAGAAACTACAAGCACACAAGACGAGGACAGAGAAGAAGCTTGAGACGCACAATGCTTGCGTATCATAAACTCCTTTGTCCGCGTCTTATGCGCCTAGTCTCTATCATTAGCAGGAAAAAGCCCACGCTACATGTTTCCAACCGTCCAAAATAAAGTTCAACGCAAGGTTATCTGACACACACACATACACGCATCCGGGCGGTTGTCCAACACAATACCGAAACAGTCTGTGCATGTGTGACGTTGGGTGCGTGTTTTTAATTTCACGCCATGGCAAACCACGCCACCTTGAGTTCACAAATAAAACTCAAAAAATAATACAGCACATTCAAATATAAGCAGCATAGCTTCCAGCAACATGCTGTGGATATGAGATGCAGCAGCGACTTTTGGGTTCTGCATTCAAATGCCACAAGGAGAGACAGGAGACGCTCACCTCTTCATTTTGAAGTAAACTGGCGCAAGGATTTGTGTCGAGGATTGTGACCAACAAGCTGCCTTCGTCTTCTGTCGAAAAAAAGAAAAAAGTTGGAGCAAAAGCGCTAACTATATAGCAATCACTGCGCACGACTAAGCGGGTAAATAGAGAAATCGCCAGGCAAATCAGAAACCGGCAGGTTTGTTTTGTTGTCGGGACAAGAAAAACCCTCAGAGAGAGAACCTACCCAAAGGCATGGCGAACAATAGTCAGGCACTTTTTCTGTAGTACGAAGTTCGAAACGGTGCTGAAACAAACAAAACTCGTCTGAACTTCGTAAACATTCACTGCACACGAATGAACCGCTTGGCTCGCGCGCGGTGCCGGCTACGGCAAGCTGCTTCAAGTGGCTTCGAGCATGCTCAAGGCCAAAACGGCCAAAACCAACCGACGCCTAGAGCAGTGGTGACGTCACTGTCTGATGCGTTTCCTTGGCGTTTATATATCAATACAATTTTTGCTACATTATTCTAAAAAACTGATCTAAAAACGAACTGTTTTTAATTACTAACTACAATTTTTATAATCTTACAATTTGCGCTGAAAACACATCTAACATATTTCAGAAAGGTGGATTGGCGAGCAGCTTTCTAAAGCCAACTGTAGCACTAGCTACAGTCGCTGCTCTTTTGGCTTCACAAGAGAAAGCAAGGACAAATCGCTCGTTGAGGTCGCCGGTGCCTCTAAACCTCCCTGCAGCTGCGCTCGTCGATCCCAGAACTTTATCGCGATGGCCGGTGGATTTGTGAATGTATTGTACAACAGCATCTTCAAGAAGACATCGACGTTTGCGTTAGCGGTGGTTGTGGGAGCATTCTTCTTCGAGCGTGCTACGGATGTTGCAGCGGACACGATCTTCGAATCGGTGAATAAAGGGGTACGTACAGTGCTTCCAATAATATTATCATTGCGTGTACTGCGAAGTAGCACATGAGGTCGCCTAGTAACACACTTGTAATCCGCGGTACATGCGAACCGTTAGATGTTTCGGCCTGAGGCACCCCGAATCTTGCCAAGCTAAACTCTCTCGATATGCGGGGTCAAATTATGGCTGGGTTTAAGAGGTCCTTCTGTAGGGGATGCATATTCTTTAAAGACTGCTAATCATTAAATGTTGCGCCTAATGCAGCTCCACTTGCGTGAAATCTGCGGCAGTGCATAGAACGGGCAGCCAAGATTATGTTGTGTTACGGGGGTTTATTGAGGTACACAGCGACCGGGAAGATAGCAGCAGCAGCAGGAAAAGCGTAGCCAGGGAGCGAACAGCCGAGCGAGCCAGGCGATGGCAATGCGCTTCCGCATGTGTCCATCTTCTTCCTCACAATAACCCCCGGTATCGAGAGGTAGCCACCCTGGCGACTTAGAGAGAGGTCAGAGGGTCATAATACGGCTTGAGACGGTTAATGTGGACTGTTTCTCGCCCCCGACGACGAAGGTCGGAAGATGGCGTAGCGGGTTCAACCACATAATTAACAGAAGTCTGCGCAACCACGCGGTAGGGTCCGTGATACTTCGGAAGCTTAGACGAAAGGCCGGGAGCAGCAACTGGCGGGAGCCAAAGCCACACGAGAGAGTCGACGGTGAAAGGGTCAGGAGGAATGTCGGAGTCGTGACGCTGTTTTTGGCGACACTGTTGGTCGTAGGTGAAAGAACGGGCCAGTTGTCGGCATTTTTTCGGCGTGGTGAGTCATCGCAGACACAGGCTGGTAGTCGTCAACGTCTGGATGATATGGCAGAATCGTATCAATGGTGTCAGTCGTATCAATCGTATCAGTGGGTTCACGGCCGTATAGCAAGAAGAATGGTGAAAATCCGGTGGTGGCTTCGGAGGCGGTGTTGTAGGCGAATGTGACAAACGGAAGAACAAGGTCCCAATTGCAGTGGTCTGATTCAACATACATCGACATGTCACCCAGAGTTCGGTTAAATCGTTCCGTTAATCCATTTCTCTGTGGGTGATATGTGGTAGTGGTACGGTGAATAATTCTGCATTCGGATAGGAGTGATTGCAACTCGTCTGAGAGAAATACACAGCCCCAATCACTGAGCAGTTCACGAGGGGTGCCATGGCGGAGAACAAAGCTGCGTAGAATAAACTAGGAAACGTCCTTGGCTGTTGCAGCTGGTAATGCAGCGGTTTCGGCGTATCTTGTCACGTGATCCACGGCGACGACAATCCAGTGGTTGCCAGCGTCAGTGCATGGGAGAGGCCCGTAAAAGTCAATGCCGACGCGATCAAATGGGTGGGCTGGGCAGGAAAGTGGCTGGAGAGGTGCGAGACTGGTTTGCGTCGTTGGCAGGCGAGGCATGAGCGGACGTATTTGCAAGCGAAGCTGTACATTTCGCGCCAATAATAGCGTAGGCGAAGGCACGTGTACGTCTTGAACACGCCACCGTGGTCACAGTGAGGCTCATTGTGAAAAGCGGAGCACAGATCGCGTTCAAGATGGCGGGGCACGACCAATAACCATGTGCGGCCATCGTTGCTGTAGTTACAGCGGTATAAAAGACCATCGCGGATAGCGTAAAGCTGCACTTGGCGGGGTAGCGCTCATGGAGCCGGGGTGGTCGGGGGCTTGACAAAAAGTTTAGAATTGTGGCGATCCATGGGTCATTTCGTTGCTCCGAGGCCATGTCCAAGATGTCAAGTGGTGAAATATCGTGATTGTGACTAGATGCGCTGGCGTCTGAAATGAGTGGGAAGCGTGACAGGGCGTCAGCATCAGAGTGTTGTTGGCCATAACGATATACGACACGGATGTCGTATTCCTGGAGTCGGAGGACCCACTGAGCAAGGCGACCTGACGGGTTCTTGAGGTTTGACAACCAACACAGAGCGTGGTGGTCTGTTACAACATCAAAAGGACAACCGTAAAAATATGGACGAAACTTCTGTAGAGCCCATATGATGGCCAGGCACTCTTTTTCGGTTAAGGTGCAATAGGTCTCAGGTTTTGTGAGTGCACGACTGGCATATGCAGCCACGTGTTCAGCGTTGACATCGTCACGTTGTACGAGCACAGCACCAAGGCCGACACCACTAGCATCAATGTAAATTTCTGTGCGTACGCTCGGAGCAAAATGACGCAAAATTGGTGGAGACGTAAGCAGGCGCCGAAGTGTCGTAAACACATCGTCACAAGCTTCTGACCAGGTAGATAGTTCGTTGTCGCTTTGGAGAAGTGCATTGAGAGGTGCGATGACAGTAGTAAAATAACGAACAAAGCGCCGAAAATAGGAGCATAGGCCAATGAAGGTGCGCAGTGCTTTCAGGTTAGTAGGCTTCAGGAACTCGGATATGGCTCGAAGTTTAGCAGGATCGGGCGATACTTGCGGGCGAATAGGCGGACTACGAGAGCTGTAACCTTGCATCACAGGCCTGGAAGCGACTGCGGCGTACGTCAGGGGAGCAGCAGTCGGGAGCCTGATGGTGCGAAGGTGAGACCTCTTCGGCGACCTGGTCCCTGATGATGTTGGGGCGCCAACGAGGAATTCGACTGGTCGTGAACAAGCAGCATCAGCGAAGGCTAGCGAGCGACCTCTTCACGAACGAAATCCTTAATCTGTAGCAGCAGAGATGAGTTGTCAGGAGCAACCGCCAATCCCGACATTAAAGTTGCCTGTGGACGAAAGCGGCGCGTGGCTGTGCATTGTTTGCGCAGCTCATCAAAACTTTTGCAAAGACTGACAAGTTCAGACACTACGGACGGGTTCTTTGCCAGCAGCATCTGAAAGGCGTCGTCTTCAATCCCTTTTAAGGTATGCCTGATCTTATCAGCATCGGCCAACGCGGCATCAAGGCGGTTACACATGTCGACGTCTTCAATGTAACTGGTGAATGTTTCACCATTCTGCTGTGTGCGGCCACGCAACCGTTGCTCGGCTCGAAGTTTGCAAACAGCGGGGTGCCCAAATACTTCCGGCATGTGCGTTTTGAAAGCAGCCCACGTCGGGAAGTCGCGTTGGTGGTTTGGATGCCACACGCTGGCAACGGAACTCAAATAAAATGACACGTAGCTGAGCTTCGCAGCGTCATCCCAGCGGTTGATCACGCTTACCCGTTCGTATTCGACGAGCCAGTCTTCAACATCCTCCTCTTCTGTACCGCTGAAGATTGGTGGGTCGCGTTAACGCGATGGGCCAGGGCAGACCAATTTGGGCATCAGGACAGAAGGTTGTTGCTGCGCTGAATTTGGTACTTCATCCGGCATTGCAGAGGCTGGCTTGAGCTTCCGGCTGCAAAGTTCCAGGTTGGCGCGACACAGCAGCTCCACCACTTGTTACAGGGATTTATTGAGGTACACAGCGACCGGGAAGATAGCAGCAGCAGCAGCAGCAGCAGGCAAAGTGTAGCAAGGGAACGAACAGCCGAGCGAGCCAAGCGATGGCAATGCGCTTCTGCATGTGTCCATCTTCTTCCTCACAGTTTCACTAATTTTTTTAGCAGTGTTAGCCTCCCAGCGACATGAAGCAGTTGATGAATGACAAGCCATTTAAAGAACAAGGCGGAAGTCGACACATTTGGATCCCACATCTGTATCTGCCGGTGCGAACGTCGCATGCCGCCAAGGCACACTCAAGCCACATCAACGGAGATTGACAATGAAACTTTGATACATTTCACAACAAGTGGCCCCATTTATCAATAGGAAGCACAGCTCAGCGCCAGTGAATATTAGTTTTTTTACAGCTCACGCAGCTGGTTCTAAACTTTCCATGTAGGGTTGCGAAGTTTATATGTTAATAGTGCTTGAAAGACCTTACTTCAGGGTTTTATATAAGGGGATGGGCAGCACGAAAGTGGTTACGAACTTTTTGAAAAATTAGAGCGAGGGGAACTCGAGTGGTCTTTTATCTTTCATCAAAAAGTCATCGTGTATTTTGCATCGCCAGTTATATGAGATTGCAGTAATTCCAACACAAGTTTAATACAAAAGCAACACGAAGACATGAGGAAGCTGCCTTTTCATCTTTGTCTGTTTGTGCACACTAAAATCATCCTATTACAAGTTCCCACCAACTAGCCCAGTTTAAATTTCTTTTTCCCGAACATCATGTTTCTGTGCTGCGCTGCTCACACATTTTTGTCATATTTTTTTTTTTTTGCAGAAGCTGTGGAAAGACATCAAGAAGAACTACGAGGAGTAGAAGCTGCTTGAAAGGCTGTAGCACTTGGAAAACACTTGGAATGCCATCCCAGCCACAGAAGAGTGGATTGTTGGCTGGCCGATTGGAACAGCCGGCTATTTAACCAGTAAAATATGTGATATTCACATTGAGGTGTAGATGTTGTCCATTTCCCCTTTTATACCTCGGAACACACCTGTTGTGGGCATAATGGTGTACAAACCAGCGGAAACATTTTTGTAAAGCTGAAGGAACTGAGTAAAAAAAGCGGCAAGCGTCGCCAATTCCAGGGAGAAAACCTGCAGTGTAGGCAAACCATTTCTAGCATGTGTGCCTGCAGCTTCATCAATCTTTCATAAGAGTTAATTACTACTTTACAGGGTGTCAGACTGGTTCTTCCTAATTCAGAAAAATAGATTGATACAGGTCGAAGTCTTGGGAAACAAAAATTTCAAATCGATTCACATCCGCAAATTAACTGAACAAAGGTGACAGGACCAGAGAAAACCTACATTGTAGAGGAGTTTTCATATACATGAAAAATGGGTCGTGTTCCTTGCAATACCTGATTCAAACTGAATTTAAAATGTTCAGTTGCCAGCATTGGACGTTAGCGGTGGTCTTCGCATGTTGCATGTACTGTATTAGAAATGAGGTTTCCCACACTTAGGAATTTTTCATATGTGCATTTGTGTAAGGCCAGATGCAATGTACACATTTTCGTCGCACATCCCGTTTACAAACTTGCATGTTGAAAAGAAAAACCTTAATACGAAGCACCTTTTTTTCTATGGTGGTTGTGTAGGCATTCTACCTTGACCAAAGCTTTTATATGTAGGAGAGCGAATGGAAAAGCTTCCAAGTGTATCATTATTGAACTTGCCACCGATGAGCTTTGTTGAGAAGAGTGCCGTAGCATCTAGCATAGCAATAGGCACCAGCAAACGTGAGACATGGTTGACCGACATGAGTAATGTACCGAGTAAAGGGTATGCGGAAGGAATACACACTCTTCGACGTAAAGTCACTGCCCTCCCTCTCCTAAGTAACCAATTGAAATCTGCCGAATAACCAATGAACACCTCCTCGGGTTTCTGCATTTGTCGTTGAGGAATCTTACTGTAGAAAGGAGTCTGCTAAGAGATTTTAGCAGCAAAGTCGCCTTTATTCTTTTTTCGTAACAGGTGTACACATTGAAACCGTGTGACGTGTGCTAAAAATAAGCGTAATTGCTATTCTACTTTAGTATATCATTATTTTCAGTTCACCAAATTTTCTTCGCCTGGAAACTACATAGCCCCGGGCCTCCGCCATGTCAGCGGCCTGCAATTTGGCCCTCTTCCTGAAAAGGTTACCAACACCTGTTGTAGCTGATTGCATTTTACAGGCCACCACAGGGGTATCTATATGTGAAGGGCAATGCTGGTGGCAACACCAGATGCAGAGCTCAACCTTAAACAGACTTACACTATTATTGCAGTGAGCCTAAACGTTTCATTTAACTGATGTTGTGAACACCCATGAGTGCTGAGGTCATTGATTATACCACAAAAAAATCCACGTCTAGTTTAGTTGGACCAAACTCTACAAGATCTCGCTATCAGATCTGCTACTGCCATTGAAGGAAGCACCGGTAACCCACTGTCCAGGAATGCAAGTTTACGGACACACTGAGGCTTCCTATTCCAGTGTAAGCACATTGTGAGTAGCAATTAGCCTTACATTTGAAAAAAAAAAAAAATGAACAGGCTGAGGTACTTGTTCTGTCTCTTCTCTGCCATACTTTTTCATTTTTCAAGCCTCGAGTCAACGACAAGTTTAGCAAGCATAGACATCTAACCAGGAATGCATTCTTTTCAAGCTCTTTATTTCACAATTAACCTTGAAACCGAGCACCAAAGGTAGCATATGACAATTCAATAACACGTAAGCAGGCAATATAGTAGTATGTCCTAGGGGCCTTGCTTTCCAGATACATTAAGCCTTACGGTTCATATTATCTTCATATATGTACACATGACGTCGAGAAAGATGCCTGGACTGGTAATACAGTCGAACTCCACTACAACGAATGCCGCTTCAACGAAATTTCCGCTAAAACAAAAAATTCACGGTTCCCCATCAGCAGTCTGCATGAATATTGTCGCCACAACGAACACTTTTTTTTCTGCCTTCCGGCTTCAACAAAATTTCACGATGCAATTCCAAGTACAGATATTTATTGCTACGCAGGAAACCCAATCTTTAACATTTTGATGCATTTTCAGAACCTGAAAATACGTCGACAAGTCTAAAACACGCGTTGGCACCACCAGAAACCGCCGCTGTTCAGCAAGCATGAGCGCCGCCATTGCTCGATAGCGATGGCAATGAGATCGTCCTGCCACGCCCTGCTTTTGCCACTGGCTTGCTCACGAGCCGCAGACGATCCCAAGCTGAAGCTCAGTCGCGACTCGCTCAGTTCATGGTTTTCTTCATGCAGCTGCTGGGTGCAAATGCGGAGCAATGCTTTTTCCGATTCCAATGCTTATCATCTTATTCGTGCTTGGCCAGTGTGGTACCTAATCGGAGCGGCTGTCCATCCGTATTATCAACCAAATCAGCTAGCCGCCAGTGAAGGATGATAAGAATGGCATAGAATAAGGCAAAAGTCACCACTCCACGATACCCTGCCTGCACCTCGGCGTTGTCGGATACACTTTGACGGCGGACAGTTTCTGGTGTTGACGTGTTAATGCAACTGTTTGGTAAGTCAATTAAAGTGGTTGTAGGTGTTGTTTCAGCGTGGTTTACACCACGGCTTCGCTATGCATGACTGTGAATCGCATCGTGCCGCTGCTGGGAAAGAATAGGAAGCAGCGGACACTTTTTTTTAATTTTCATAATAAACGTTCCTTTGTTTTGCTAGCTCAAATCGGCTATAATTTTTCGATTTTACGGCAAGGAAATTCTCGCTTCAACGAAATGTTTTCCGCGCCCCATGAAGTTCGTTATAGCGGGGTTCGACTGTACACGATGGGTGTAAAGATTCGCTGAATGATGATGATGGGTTCTTCCATGCACTGCTCCATATCACCAAGTTGGTGCCGTATTGGCAAGTCTTCTCATGCGCCTGAAACAAGAAAAGGAACGAGGTGAGGGGAGTGTAAAGTTGCTACTACATTTTCCTAAATAAGAATAGCGCAATGGGTGGGTTGGTTTAAATTCAATGTGACACACAGATGTGTCGAAACGCAGGTAAGGGAGGACTGAGGCAGTGAAAATGTCCGTCATTCTTTTGCTTCCTCAGTCCTCCCTTACCTGCACAGTCAAACCCCTTTGTAAGACACTGAGACAGTTGAGAATAAGAGACACCAGGGTGCTTATATTGAAACAGGAATTCATTAGAAAATGCATGCATGGTACCCTGCTTATAAATGACACCTCATATAAAGGACAAGAAATGCTTCCTGGTGCATGACTTTTATAAAGGGGTGCAACTGTATTTCTGCACTTCTATGCTTCACGCTGCTGATTTTTGCCAAAGACATTTACATAGTTGATGTTCACAATCTACGACTTCTCATTTGAAGTACACTTTCCACTAGTGTTTTATCTGTTGACAATCAATCTGTTATAGCACGACTGCAAGACAATTTTAACCAAACATGCTCTTCTTTTTCTCTTCTTCCTTATTGAAGATGTGATAATGAGCACAGAAGTTGTGACGCGAATAGAAATGAGGTGACTCAATCATTTGCTTTCTCAGCAATACTCGTGGCTTTGTTACTATTTATGCTGACTATCAGAGAATAAGACCACAGAGTCATTGGCACAGTGAACAAGTTGTCTATGAAAACACAACCTATGAGGAACTGGAACAAAGGTTAAACTTGTTATTAAGAAATGGCAGCCGATTCATGGCTCAGGCTAGTGTGACCGACTCTTACCGAGTATTCCTGTCCTGGTCCCGAATCTTCTTTTCCATTTCTGCGTCCGTAAGCGTCTCCAGGAACGGGCACCATTGGTCGGCCTCGGTTTGAGTACGGAACGGAAGCTCAACAGTCGGCAGCGGCGCCTCACTAGATGTGGGGAGATAAGACCGCACTTGTGAAGCGCTTTCTTCTTTACTTTTGCAGGGAACGCTTGGAAGTCTAGTTTATCCGGCTTGTGTGCTCCAACAACCTCACACTACTCACAAGATTTAGCTGGTACACAGCTCCCTTACTAAGATGAGGGACGCTGGTGTTCTGCTTAATCACAACAGAGCATTTGTGTTGTCAACAACAGAAAGGAACTGTCAACATTCGGAAAGGAACATAATGCAGAAGCAACTTTTGTGAAAATTCTGGTACAAGACAGTGAACGCTCTTTAGCCGGGAGAAAAGGAAGTGTGATTGAACTCATCCGGTCAGTGCTCCCAGCAACACTATTTTTCTTTATCTCACCAATCTAACTTATGATAAAACTAGAAAATGCCTGACAAATCAAAGACTGAGAGAAAGCACAATGTAAAATATCTGAATCAAAATCCCAACTACAGCTGCTGGAGCTGCTGCCATTTCTCATGACCCGACACACATGCAAATCTTGCCTGTGTGACGGGTCATGAAATAAAAGCAACTCAGGGCAACTTTACCCTAAATATGATAATTCTTATAAAAAAAAACAATTTTACAGAACCTTTGTCCAACAAGTTGATTCCGCTGCAACTTTCCAAAGCATATGCTTACTTTAGTAAAGTCAAAAGGTTCTCGACAATATTCCTCGAAACTGGCAATACATTGGGCTCTCATTAAACAGAACCTGTAGCGACCGGGAATCCATTTAACAGGAGTTCCGTTTACTGAGCGGTGCACTGGAGTGCAGTATGCAGGAATGAAACCAATCAAATCAGAGGCAGTTGTTCTATTTAAGCAGAAGTCTTGTTTATTAAATTTCCGTTTACTGAGAGTCCACTGTGTTTTTCTCACAGTGCATTAAGTGGAAAACAAATTGGTATTACTGTCTCACCTGAAGGCATACGTGCGCTGGTGCCACGAGAGTTGACCACGGATACTGTAGGCGATGGCGGTCACAAACTCTCCGCCCAAGCCCAACTCTGAGCAAAGCTTAAGAGCGAACCCCTCCGGGCTGTTCTCTTTCTCGGACATGTCCCATTCAAACTGGTCGACGAGGGAGATGTTGCCCACGTGAATGTTCAGCTGCAAAGGGGATGATGACGACTACATCAGCATTCTTTCGGGTATTTCATCTAGCGCCCATATATTCATTAACTGTAGTGTAAAAAAGACAACTCTAATATGAAATGCCCAACAGGCTTTTCTTCTCTTTAATTTTTCTTCACTTTTTTTCTGCATATATTTTTTTTGTCACTAAGAACAACTAGTTTATGCAAAAAAAAGGGGGGGGGAGGCCATTTTTGTATTTGCAAAAAGATTTCAAATAAAGCGCAAAGCACTGACACGATCAAGAGGTGTCAATTATGCCCAGTAGAAATCTCGGCCACTCAGACCAAAGCTTGAGTAACCTCCTTACCTTTCCCTTTCCTTTCTCCCTTTCTGTCAGAACTAGTGTAAACAGGACTAACGGAGATGCAGTAATAATGTATTTAGAATAAATACTAGCTAACAACTCTGGCTATTTCTTTGCCCTGCCTGTGTATTATCCTGCGCTGCTCACTTTAGCTAATTTCTTTCAGCTGTCTAGAGCCACTTTAGCATGCACTACATGAAAGGTTGGCTGTAAACTTCTTGAGACATAGCACTAATTGCATGTGCTTGTAATGTATGTGTTGAACACACCGATGTTGGTTAGTGAACACTCTGCATTTCCCTTCTATCCTTATTTCCTTTTTTTTTTAACAAATAGTGATGAAGAGTTAACTGCATACTACAGTGCCCCCCTCCCACCCTTCTTGGCAGCATTTATGCCTTTAATTGTAGAGACATAACAACATGACGATGACACTTATATGAAAAATACTATGAATGCAGCTGAAATATTCTTACAATACCTACACACTAGAAGTTGTACTGTTTTAACCTTTGCACTTGATCAATAAAAGATTCGAAATGCCCTATCTATTCTTTGCATGAATTGAGTGTTCATGTCTCCTGAAAGTCACATAACTTAGAGCCGCCAATTGTGACAGCGCATTGAGTTGTTAATTCGAGCCACTTCCGCACATAAGTGGACAAGATAAACCTGTAAAACGTAAAAGGTTTTGATAAAAGAATGACTGTAGAAAAGGTACAAGCCACGGAGTGCGTAAAACACTCTTTCCATCATATAGTTACAAGAATAATAGTATCTTGCCATTAGTTGCTTGCACTGTAGACTATTTACAAGATATATTTACAAAAGTGGTCACACAGCTGACCAGTTCAGCTAAGAAAGCGAGCAGCAAGAGGTCTTCATCTTCTTTGTCAGGCACACACTCATGTGGTTCAAGAGCTTGGCAATATACATGTAGCAATAAACACACATTCTCACACACTGTGTCTGCACGATTTTCCCTTCTTCCTGTGGCTTACAGCTTGTTCACGCTGGCAAATGTAGGATTATTTTAAGCTAATGTACTTTCGTTCCCAGAATGTCATCTTTGCAGCACACTACTACACGAGACAGGGAAGCATACTTAGGGAAATATGGTAATGGTGCTGGATAAATAAGCAGCACAAAAGATATTCATTACTTTTAGGCAGCTTTTTTAAAGTCCCAACGTATTTTAGCTGCAAGCAGTCTTTAAAATAAACATGCATTCATTGCACGGCTTGTACTACGCATGACCTTGGTGGCCGTGGATATAAACTGCCTGAAAACGAAAATAGCAACATTGTTTTTGTGGTATAGCATTTTTAATGCATCATAATATTCATAATAGCAACAACGATAGTTTAAAAAATACTGTGAACTCAGCTTCTAATAAGAACTTGTCCATTTTAGAGCCGCCACTATTACCGAGGTTAGACACTCCACGACAGCGAAGTGAGTTTGGACAATGCACTCACTGGCAAGTGTGCTTTTCATAGAGCGTCACTAAGCATTCCTGTGTGATCGCCTGCGAGTGCCACTAGCGGTGAAGTGCACTCCCTGAAACCTCACTTAAGTTGGCCTGTGTGACAGGGGTATTACAGTACGTGAAAAATTATGTAGCACCAAATACTTCAACAGTTGAAAAAAGCACACTGATCTTAAACCAGCAAGTAAAGCCCCAACCAAGTTTTCCTGGTGTATGCTCAGTTGAAGGGTCTGAGACCCACAACTTGCCTTGATGATGACCCTCTGGTCAGTCTGCTCATCCAGCAGGTTGTCTGTCGGAAAAGCGTCGATTTGTTGGCGAATCGACTGAGAAATGGCTGGCACGAAAGAGAGCGGAGGGAGGTCCAAGTCATCGCAGAGAATTTCAGCAAACTGTTCTGGTGTAATCTGGGTCTCTGTAAAAAGTTGATGCGAAATTTCACCACCATACAAGTAGAATGAGCTGCTGGGTGCATGAACATTTATGTGCAAAAGGAACAAGCGAGACTCATTCCTTGCAATATTGATGTAGGGCGACAAGGCAAGCCAAGCTCGAACTAGAAGGGTTTAAAGTTTTAACAACAGTAACGATAAAGAAATACATATAGCAAATTGTATTTTATGAATGGGCACAATACTCTAGCATTCTGTTTTCCAGAGACAAGTTCAAGCACTAGGCCACAATCTCACACCTAACACTGAACGAATACCATAACAAAAGTCAACCTACCGTTTTTGTTCCACGTGAATGTGTCCCGGAGTTTGTGGCCCTCAATTTCCATGTCGAGTCGTATGGGAACAAGTACCTCAGGCTGCGCAGAATTCTCGTGCAGTGTTGCGGGGTCCAAATCATCATACCTGAATGCATCCACCGGTAAATAATGATTGGGGAAACACTTGAGCATTGCCTTTAAGAGTTGCATGCAACGATTTTCACATGTACACACACACTATTGCCTTCCCTATCACTAGCCTGCCTTCGCTTCTCAGTGGAGACCTACTATGCCGTGAGGAAAGCTAAAGTGCAAACACCCTCCACTTCTGTTTTTATTTGCATCTTCCTCAAGTTTTCGCTCATGACCAAAGACACCGACATGGGAATATTTGAGAAACGGGCTTTCTAACACTATCACATTTAAGTGCATCCATGTTAAGATCATTCAATATATAAGGGAGAGCAATTCGACCACAAATAACTGACCGGTGATTGTGACTTGTGTATCCAACTCGTGTAAGAAACTGAGCGCCTTTCCAACTACATTCTGAATATATACCCAATGCATCACTTTTGAATACTATACTTGCCTACTACATTACAGAGCATAAGTCACTGCTTCCAGGGGTCGCTGGTAATTTAATGTATTCTAGAACTTGTCTATCTTGATCCCAGAAGGAAAATCTGCACAATCCCAAGACAGTGCAGGCAATTTTTCCATTGCACACTCCAAGTTTTAGCAATTCAATATTGCCCAGAATGGTTCAACAAGCAGGAACACAAAGATACATGGCTGCACCATCGTGCAATATAGCAACACAAGTTATACTGAAATTTTACACAATTAATGGGATGTAGAGAAGCTTGTCAATGACTGCACTTAATACACATCAGCTTTTACTGTTGTAATAATGATGGTACGAAAGTAATGCCTGTAAACAAGAGAGCATTTAAAATGTAGCTTGTGCCTAAGAATAGCATCAACATGTTCCCGCCTCCCCCCTTATATTTGCAATTTATTGCGTCTTTCTAACTGTTGCTGCCTTCCTGTTCAGAATACCACAAATAGAGGCTAGCTGCTCACGAGTGGGCCCACACACACACACACACAAAAAACCGTACGTACAAGAGTGGAAACGTGCGTATCTTCTTATGCGCTATCCTATTCCGATTGACAGGCGTAGAGCAGGGAACAGCGTCTAAGTGGTGTGAACTGTTTGGCAGAGTTGGCATCCACGTGGAGCCACGCTTGGACTTTGTTTCCCTGAGGCAGGAAAAGAAGAAAGACTGTTAGGCCAGTAACGGCAAAGACACAACTTGAACACCAAAGTACCTTCTTGTCACCCAATTAAAGAAACCCCCTCACCAGACCACTGTGCAAATGTTGCTCTTAAAAGGGAAGTTGTGAAGCGAGAGTGGTTTATGAAAATAAATATGAAAATAATTCTTCATGTTAGTTAGTCAGTGGATGAGCTAAAAGAAATTCTAAATGTTCAGTTACAATGGCACAGGGAGGCTAGCATCACAGCTCAAACAAAAGCTGCACTATTTTACTTCGGCTAGCATTTACAAGCGGCATTCCTTCCCTACCTTACAACACGTACAGAGTTTGAGAGGTTGTATTGCACTCGCACAATGAGGTCTACTTCATTTTTGTTACTTGCTTATCAGCACATTACCGAATAATGTTTTTGCGCATTCCGCACAGGATGACCAACTGGAATTGATCGTCTTGTATTGTGGGTGCTGCAAAGCAGACCGTGCTGTGCAGGGACACTTCTTGCATATTCTTTAAAAAACTCCCTGGAGAGGAAGGTCATATGGTCATTTAGTTAAAAATTTCCGCAGTTTATCAAATGAAAGCGCTGTTACATACTTTGCAGACAGAACCACCACATTTTTTTCTTTTTTCTAAGCAGTGCACTCTTTCGATTACAATGCCCAGTCTTGGTGAGGGGTTCCTTTAACTTTAATAGAGCCTGGCAACACTTTTCAAAGCCCGCAATTGGTAGACCAGAAAAAATCCTGTGAATGCATGAGCGAAATACTAACGTATTACATGCTGTAGAAAATTAATCTGACAATTGAACTTTGCACCTGGTCGCTCCCACCTGCACAACAACATTTTGAAGGTGAGAGCAAGTGAAGTTAGACTGTTCCCAACACAAAAATGTATATTCCCCGCTGGGTACAATGCAAAAATTTTTGGCTCACAAGTTTACGAATCCACACTACAGATTTGCAAATGTTTTGTGATGACTATGTTAAGTGTTGCAAGTGCCCATTCAATAAACATGCACATAGGACAAACAGGTTGAACACCACTAGCACAAACAAAACAATGCTTCAATCAGAGAAAGCACGTCAAACACCTGCAACAACAAGAGCAACAAAACACAATCAGATAAAGTATGCAATCCGGTGAAAAAGCAAAACAGAAGAGCACAACGGCTTAAATTAACATTGCACATCTATCAGTGAATGCGACATACGCTGGATAAGCAAGTTGGACGGAAGCACAAAGGATGGAGGGAGTTTTACAAATAGATTTGCCTTTGTTAGTAGCTCCTTACAGCACCAAAATGGATGGTTAATTTTTAACAATGTACCAGCATTCAACGCACATCTGAAAGTCTTTGCTACTAAACATTGCTATTCAATGTTGTCAAATATTTGGTTCATTCTAATGCTAGCGGGCAAAAGGTATTTACAATATAGAGATAGCAAGCCTTATTTAAATGGAGACTTCAACGAATGATCCTGCTACAGGAAAGCTGCCGGCTGTTGCTGAGACAAACCAGCTTCCGAATGAATACATGAGGAAGATAACTTATGAACGATAGAGCCTAGTTAAATAAACACGTCGCACTTGGGCCAACATAAATTTTTGGTTTCGATTACAGTATTAGAAAACTGGACTGATCAAACAGCTTCACTACTTTTCATTTAGAATGGCACAGGGAACTTTATAATGTGGTCTTGCATTGCTTTTCCAGCATCCTGGAAGATTGAAGTATGGAGTAGAGCTAGCCATATTCCATTGATATACTGGTGCAACAGATGGCAGTTTATGCAAATCTGAAATTTATCAAAATTTTGAAGAGTTACCGAAATTATATAGCTAGTTATAAAATTAGGCACTGCAAATTGAAATGAACACAAGGCTAAGAAGGTGGGATGCTTCATTAACTAGCCCTGTAAATACCCTTTTAGGTAGGGTTGAGATACTTTGAGACAAACAGAAAACACAAATCTTTATTGAGAAATCACTCTGTTATCTCACATGCCAAAAATATGGTCCGATTATGGGGCACCTTGCAGCAGGGAACTCAAGGTTGATTCTAACCGCCTATACGTCCACTTGAAGTACACACACACTCTTTTTTAAAATTACAGACTATCAAAGTTCTGCTGCTGCTACTGCCGCAGCAGCTAACATTGAAGCTACAACCTCGAGCTAAGCAGCAGAAATCCTGCCACTATACTATAGCCTAGTGGGGTACAGTGGCAAGTCATGTAAAAATTTCAATCAAATAAACAGGATTCAAAGACAGCGTGAGGCAGGTAACATAGTACTGCTGAATGCAAACTTGATTGCGTTAGACTGTTTCTTGGAAGTGGAAAGGAACAAAAAAAGTCGATAAGCCCATTTATGCAACAGCAGTGACAATGACTATTCACCCTAATAACTGAAAAACATTAAAGGCAACATCACCCGGTACAGATTGAGGACTCACACAGAGTAGGTCTCACCCAATCTATCCAATCCAACACTAAAAAATGCAGTTAGGTATCATACAAATACATTAATTCAAGATAAGCAGACACAGACTGTGATGGTACTATAAAATCTGGCCACACAAGTCCCAACTGGCTTTTCTTAAACTTGCAACAGTGAATGTAGAGCTGTAGAGTGATGGAAGATAAGCCAACCCTGTTTCATCCCAAATGTGCTTTTACAAGTTTTGAGCATGAATGAATTACCAGCCTCTTTTAATCTGTGTTGCCATGTAGTTTGTTACAATGACCATCATTTTCTCATTTGCTACTTATAAATTAAAAGCTGAATTGCTACAAAATGAGAGTGGGGCTCTATCTATTCGGTATTGCCCACCTTACCTTAGCGATTCATTGAGCGCATCAATCCAAAAACGGTCAAACTCGTACGCTGAAGTATTCAGCTATTTCATTCTTGTGGAAACTTGTTGGGTTTAGAAAGGGACTAAGAAATGATATTTCAACACCAGAAAAAAAAAAGGCTTACCATCAGCATGAGTAATCCTACAGACCAAATGTTATTGCCAGTTAACATCACCTTTAACCAACAGACGTAGCACATTGCAATACATTTTATCTCAATATGAGAATCATCACAGCTAACCACCACTATTGCATTTAATTATACAACTTTACAGGTCAATTGCTAACCAAGTTTCTTTTTATTTTTCCTGCCATTTTAGTTTACAAAAGTAAACTTTTGCCAAGGGCAAGGCAATCGCTTTACAGGTAAACAACAAAGGTCAAGAGTCTTCGAAAGCTCCAATCACGGTCAATAGCAAGATTTGTATTCTCGCAGCCTGCTTTATAAAATGATTAACTATTTGATGCAAATTCGGTTCACAATTTTGAATGAATAATGAAGAAAGGCTAGTTAGAGAATTATGAAAGCCAAGACGAATGTGCAGCATTACCTGTGGCAAGCTATTGCAACATCACAAATTAGAACAAGTTACGGCAGACGCTGTAATATATCAGAATAAAAAATTCCTCCTTTATATATAAAAAATAGGAAAACTACTGAAGTTTATCTGCATGTCCTTAAACGAAAATATTAGATCACAATCATTAATCCTTATACTCTAGCATGTTTGCAAATATTGATGTATACTTGTCACAAATGTCGTGTGCAGTTGTGCTTGCTTTTTATGGGTATTTTTGTTGTTAAGCTGGCAATGAATGCCGCCTCTCTGGTGTAAATCTCATACCTGCGCAGCTTCCTGTGTAGATTTGTGCAGATTTAACGTGACAAGGAGAATATAACTACAGCATCGTTTGCATATCAAAGAAAAAAAAAAGAATTCCATTTCGAAAACTAACAAAAGAAATAAGTTGGCTTCGTGATTCAGAAATCAAAATACATGTCAACTAAAACGCATAACAGCCAAGCCAAACCGCAAAGGTTAGGGCTGTTTTGGATCTAGAAAAGTAATAACAATGTATGCTAACTCAATCTGCTATTAATTAAGACTTATTAATAAGATCAAGATGCCACTAGACATGCATTCATTTCATTCAATGTCACAATAATGACAGGTGCAGCAAACTTACAGCATTTACCACCAAATCACATTTCAATAAATATAAACAATAAAAATTTATCTCATAGGTTAATTTGTAATAAATGGCAGCAAAAGCCATATTACATGTATTTTATAGAAATTATCAGAGATTACTTAAAAACCATTTTCTTTTGAAAAAATGGTAACATTGAGAGAAAGAGCGAACAATGGAATACTCAATTAGTCATGAGAATGAAACTACAGTGGTAGTTATGCTGCAAAAAAGGGCAGAAATGTTACACATAAAGTGAAAATGAGATTAGGACAGAGAGAGGGCCAACTGACAACTAATATTTATACAAGAAAAGCCAGCGCAAATGTACCACTATTTAACAACAAGAACAACAACAGTTTTGCTTATATGCAGCAGAAAGAAAACTTCAAAAGCAGCCTTTCACTGGAAGAGAGCGGGCGGAGGAGCTTACAATCATGGCGATAAAAATGTGCCTATGTCAATTTTGAAGCAAAAGGTTGTAATGCTAACAAGAACACAGGCTCTAAAATAATTTATTGCAGCGCGCACTACGTTGCGCAAGGCTGGGTCACAAAGGAGTCGGTGGGTACTTAACTGGTTCTGGCTTAGCTAGTAGTGATGCAGAACTATAGTTCTGCATCATGCACCCCTTCGTCCGAGTAAGGACGTCTTTGGATTGAGATACTTTCGGCAACAGACTATGCGAAGACGGTGCCACTGAGTCTTCCCTGCACCTTCAGCGACACCGGACGTATGAGTTTAGATAAAATGGCCTCCACGGGGCAGACGCAAGCCCCAGAAAAATTTGACTGCTTCAGCGGCTGGTTGACATTCAACCAGTGAAAAGCGTGGTCAGCAGTGTCGAGAGTCTTGCGTAAGCGGCGAGCGTGGAGTGTTCGGCGTAACGAATTGAGTTGGCAGCAACACCGAGCACCCGCATCGTCTACCTAAGTTGGCGAAACCATCAGCGGCAACCTGTCAACTCCCTTACGAGACCCATGAGCTGGCATAGTCTGCACAGGACATTTTATTCCGATCTTCTTTTGTTACCGTGTTATTTTATTATACCCCTCTTTAAGCCCTTATAGCCGAGTGTCGCGAATTCCTGACATATAGAAAAACTTTGCACAAGCAGGCCACGAAATGTGTGCCGCCTTTAATGTCAGCTCTCAAGTACTCACCGGCAATGTATCTTTCACCATGACAAATCCAGCACCATCTCGTCCAAGGTATTTTATGCTAAAACCAATTGTTTCGTAGCTGATGATGGAGAGCGCGAAACGTGTGCAAAAGCCCTCACTTCATTTTTTTTTTCTCGCCTGGATGACGCAACTTCTATCTTCAGTAAATTTATTTATTTGGTGTGTACGCACCCACACGGTGGCACACAACCTGTTACAGAGTACTGATGTACGCTTCTCGTTGCAAGGTCCTCGCTTTTGTGGCCTATGGAGAATTCGTGCATACATGAAATAATGTTGCATTTTAGATCAATTCACTACACTATCATTTAAAAGTGGCTATTTAAAGCTAAAAAATTTCCAAATATTTTTATTTTGTTCAGCAGTTTCATAAATCAGGCATTAAAGGGTTACCGTAACTGTTGTCTTAGTGTGCGCT
Source organism: Rhipicephalus microplus (assembly GCF_013339725.1). Classification (NCBI taxonomy): domain Eukaryota; kingdom Metazoa; phylum Arthropoda; class Arachnida; order Ixodida; family Ixodidae; genus Rhipicephalus; species Rhipicephalus microplus. The sequence continues at coordinate 168,170,331 of NC_051165.1, forward strand.
GCGTTGCACAAGAAGCTCCAGAGCGGGTGCACGATCTTTTTTGTAGATTTCCATTTTTTGTTTAGTCTCTTTTAATCTCCATCATCTAGAATTATTTTAGTAACATTCCGCAATGTGTCTAGTTTTATCTCTTGTAGATCATTCAGTACCAGCTTGTTTTGTAGTTGTTCCTTTCATCGCATACATTTCTTTTTGTATCCCCCTTGATTTGTTAGCTCTTGATATTGCCTTCATTCTAATTAAAAGCATGTTTGTTTTTAATCAAATGTCCACGCTTGCTCTATGAGCTCAGTCTGTCATCCTGAACACCACTACACGTGCGAACCTGCACGGATCGACCAGCCTACAAAATTTCAAAATGTACCATTTCGAGGTATATAAGGCGTCGAAGGGCGAAGTCTGAAGTGGGAGCCTGCGAGTCTGCTGTAACACCGATGTTAGATCAGAGGGGCCTCACCCGAAGTGTGTGGCAGACAACCAGTACTGCCAGAAGGAAAGCCTCCAAGATGAAGAGACGTTTCATGACTTTTTTGCTAGGGGAAGGGTGCATGTACCAGAGTACCAGAAAAAAAAGCACATTGCGAATGAGCATGTGATGTGAGCATGAGCGAAAAGCTTGTTGCTTGGGTTGAACTGCAGCACATTTGCAATGGTAGTGAGCTATACGAAAGCAAGAGGATGCCACACCTTGTGCAATCCAGGGCTTGGTGCTTGCTCAATGGATGAGATTTTCATAGATGTTTAGCAGTGGTCAGGTGTTTGGAGCGTACACCTGCAATGCTTGTGGTACTTCATTCGATCCCCAGTGGTGTCCGGTGCCCGACAGTTTTCCTAATGAGGAGAGCGCTGCCCCGGCCTACAGCTTTATGTTGTCTATACTGATTTATCAAGAAGGTGGCCTCTCCTTTCCACTATTCTTTCAATCCTTTTTTCTTCCCCTTGATGATGCTAACCCCTGCTCTCTTATGGGTTGCAAGTATAAGTATTTTTCTCTTCTCAAACCGGCCGCGGTGGTCTAGTGGCTAAGGTACTCGGCTGCTGACCCGCAGATCGCGGGTTCGAATACAGGCTGCAGCGGCTGCATTTCCGATGGAGGCGGAAATGGTGTAGGCCCGTGTGCTTAGATTTGGGCACACGTTAAAGTACCGCAGGTGGTCGAAAATTTCCAGAGCCCTCCACTACGGCGTCTCTCATAATCATATGGTGGTTTTGGGACATTAAACCACACATATCTATCTTTTCTCTTCTCAAACACATATTGATTAGTCACTAAGTAAGCATGAGGTGACTGGCATGGCAGCACGTCAATCTCTGTAAATATGACTGCTATGCCTGCTAAGGGATATAAAAGGTGGCTAAACTCTATGATTACAGTAAAAGGGTCTTCTCATTGACACACTAATTAGTTTTATCTAATTAGGGAAACATTACTGTTGGCTGTAGTACAACTAGCTAACACTAGAATGGCAGCCAACAGGGCTGCAGGGGTTTTAACAAATAGAAGATAGCAAAAACTCCTAAAAAGAATCATGTATATATCATGCCTAGAACTCTCAAGATACTTAAGTAGTTAAAACAGCTCCCATGTCAAACGTAGCACCCCACACAGCATATGACATGCACAAAAAAAAGTCCGCAGAGAAAATAAAAACATGAAAGATACTGGCCAATTAATTCAAAAAGAACCTGTACTCACTTCTCCGATGTATGTGAATTAGCATCCAATTTAACTGAAAACTTAGCTTGCTGCCTCCTGTTTGTGTGTGGAACACCAATCAAGCTGTTGATATATTTCATAGATTGTGTTTTAAAGACAAACCCCGTCGGTCCACTTCATAAAAATGCCGAGAAAGGAAAACAGGAACATACGTGAGAGAAAAACCACACTGAACAATCTCATTCTTGCACTTAAGATTACTGCTCTAGCTCTTAAAGGCTCCTCCTGTTAAACATCTTACATACTGTTTGAATAATTGGATAAGGCTACAATACACAATGAGCAGACTGCTTGATATTGCTGACAAGTGGGCATTGAAATAGTGTCTACAATGCTCACACATAACTCAACATTATGGATGCGATCTTATGTTATTAGAAATTGTACAAAAGAACATTGTTATAATGTTCTTGTTTGTCAGTTACGTGAGCACTTTCATCCCTAAAAACATGACATCATTAAATAATGAAAAGAATCATGTTATGCCGCGAATACTCTCTGTGTGCTCCTCTCAACATTATTTCATCACGGGAAAGTTGATCTAAACAGCGTTCATGTCTACCTGTCAGGTAAGTTTTATCAGTATGTTTTATTTTATGTTTTGCATTTTATCAGTAACGTCACATGTGAAAAACTATTACTGAGTGGACCATGATGTGAAACCTTCAAGAAACCATAGGCATGGGCTCGGCTTGCTTTTATTCCGTGATGGAACAGTTGCCCCAACTTTTTGTGCATGCCACGGCACAAATGAAAGCTGATTTGCTGTAGCGACACGCAATCTTGATGCAGCTTCCAACGTATGTCTATGCATCAGATATAATGGCAAAACTAGGCTATGAATAAGGCGGACGTGGCTGAACACAAATCATTCTGATTAAGATCACCGGGTAGTATATAATTATTTAACTAGAATTATGTTCTCTGTACATATATATCTTGGTATAATGATAAAGCCATATATGTCCACCATTTGAACTTGCAAAAGGTGAGCCTTAAATAATATTTCTGAAGACGCGTTTCTAGAACTGCACATTTTCAAAGACTTCTCTTTAACGTTATCATTCCCCTTGACTGAGCTCTGTGTCGCACAAAGAATAAATGACTGCCGCACAAGTGGCCCTGGCAAGCATACAGTGGCAGTACAGCGGAGCTCTACCACAGGAGAGCACAGCTAACCGATGATAGAACAACAGCCAACTAATGATATCAGCTATACTTAGAGTCAAAGGGACTCTAAAGGCAAATAACAATGTGCATTACAATGAAGGCTTAATGTATTATGTTTAAAACGGCAATCAACAGCAGTGCCCTGCTAACCGAGAAATGACACAACGTGCACCACGAGTGGCACATTTTAGAAATGATCCCGGTGATGTGAGAGCGTCTGACTGCAATTAATCACTAGTAATCAAACTAGACGCAATAAAAAAAGCACCTTTCGTGCATCAAGAGACGTAATTAGATGCTGTTGTCCATTTATGTTTGACTTATAGACAAAAAAAAATGCATAGCATTACTATGGAGAAAAGCACGAATGTTTCAAAAGTTCTGTTTTCGCCTGGTTAGGCTGGACAAGTGATGCTATCTAGCGGGGCCCAGTTGAACCAAGCAATCACAAAATTTTTCCATGGTCTTTGCTGCTGCTGTGGCTCCGCTACTTTCGTTTTGCTGCTGCTAGTGTCACTGCTGCAACAGTGACGTCAAAAAGATAGCTTCCAGGTGGGTGATTTAAAGTGTGTTAACCCGATGCGGACACTAAAACACAATTTTATTCCAAAAAAAAGCACTTCCTTGGCATAAAAGTGGCACTTCGAGGTTTCTCGAATGTCATTTCAGCAATCAATGTTGATTTAATATTTGTATTTATTGTCCCTTTAAGGTCGATCTGCCTAATCTGAGAATGAGGTTCTTTAAGGCCTAACCACACTTTACGCGTTGCAGCGTGTCACCTCGTGGTTTTCGACACGGCATCGCACCTTCTCCCTATCGAAAGAGAGAGCACGCAACTTCATGCAGCCACCTGTCTTCTCTCTCTTCATCGGGAGAAGGCCCGGCACCTCGTTGAAAAGCCACGCGTTGACACGCTGCAATGCACGCATGTGGCCAGGCCTTTTGGACTTCATTAGTGATGTAACACTAAAAAACTTTTGCACTGAAATTCTCCCTCAGGACCTGGCACTTTTACAAATGTTTCAGCTGTTTCATCCCTGCTTCATTTCATTTGTCTACTCTGTTCACCATTAAGCTTGCTTATCGATTGTGTCTGCTCCATATGACAGCCCCAGATAGCAACAGAATGGAAAGCTTGAAGTATGTGTCGGCAACATAACATGTTCGTTTAATTTTTATATTATGTCGAGAATATAAACAGACGATTCTGAAGGATAAATATTGAATACCGGGCCACCATATCGTGTATGGCAAAGAAGAGTTCAATGAGGTGGTCGGGTAGCGCATTGCCTTCTTTTAACGTGACACATAGGGTAAGAATCGTCTATTAAAATAACTGTTAATTTTACTACCCAATGTACATGTACATAGTACCAGACATACTATGTGCATACTGTGTGAAAAGTTTAGAGACCACTAGATCTTTAAAAACATTAAACTTCTTAGGAATTTACTTCACTTGGTCAAACTGTACAGCAAATGTTCCAAGTGCGTTTAAGAACGGGCTGGAAATCTGAATCCAAACTTGTATGCCAAAAGAGTGGGAATGTTAAGCTTTTTCTTCTGCCTCATTGTCTCTGAACTTTTGATGCTGACTGTACACTGTCAATACCAGTGCAATGTGCAGTGCAACACCGGAAAGAAAGTTGATAACAAAAGATAGAATTCCTCCCAGCCACCACTGCTCAACAAGAAAACGCGTCTTGCTAACAGAAAAATCGAGAAGACAAGCAGAGCCCCTTGCTCAAACCAAGCACCAAATTACACTTTCATAAACCTTTGAAGGCATGCAGTTCATCGCAGAGACACCAGGGGAGCCAAGGTGAGCAAGCAGCACACAGGGAGGGCCGGAACAGACATGGCGGCACGAGACATCCAATCCATCCGCCAGCAGCGGCATTCATTTCTCGTTTTTTTTTTCTTTCCCACAACACACCAAAAAAGCTCACCTGGGAACCGGAGGCTCCGTGCTCACCGATACGGCGCGATACTTGTCGTCTTTGCCGTCAAAAATTTCATCCACCTCAGTAGCCCTAAGAAGGCTGATGCTCGTTGCAAGACTGTGAGGGCCCAAGCCTGAACACGACCCCCGTCGGTGCGGCAGCAGCAACAGCAGCAGGACCCACAATATACAGACGAGAGCAGGGAGGATAGAGAAAGAAAGAGGGAGAGAAAGGAGGAGGGAGAGAAAGACAAAAGTGATCAGGAACGAGGAACTCACCTGGAGACCGGGGGCTCTGTGCTCACGCACACTGCCTTGTACTTCTCATCATTGCCCGCTACAATTTCATCCACCTCAGAAACCCTGAGAAGGGAAACGTTGGTGGCCAGAATGTGCAGCCCAACACCTGTGGCAGAGACACATGGCGAGGAAAGGGAGAGGTGGGAGTGCTGTGGTTGGCCCCAGCGCCTCACCGCTTCCACTCCTAACGAAACCGCAATTCCCAGCCCACCAGGAAGGGTGTGGAGTAAGGAAAAGGGGGGCCGTTCGAGTTGCGTGTCCCAGGAAAAAACGCACTAGAGTGTATGAGTAGACAAGACGAGTGACGGAAGTGGACCAGATGTTAGAGAGGACCGCATGCTTCAGCCAACCACAATTTTCCATGCCCTGTGCATGCAACGGTTGAGGCGATCTATAGATTCTATGAGAGGGTGCTGCAGCAACCAGCTCTACACTAGCCTCTATCAATCAACAGTGCCACGGCTACATTGCACAGAAGAGTTCGCAATGCGCACGGTACTTTTCTATGCTTCCTAAATGCATGAAAGGAGTGATAAAGGAAGGTTCAACAAAGTGGTCTGTGTACCAGGAAACTTGCAAAACCTGTTCAAGGCAGGTGAAAACCTTCATCAATCACATTCAAGTGAACCAGGTGCAAACTAACGAATGGTGTAAAACATATCACGAATTTGTGGGCATCATTTTCTTGCGAATATTTTCATCAAAATATGATTGTTGATGCAGTATCTACCAATATTATTTCCAGCATTCAAATGCAGCCCATGTCATTATATTGTAACGGATATAACAACCTCACAACCGGGACGTCCTATTTACAAGGTTTAATAAGGGCGAACTTGTGCCCAAAGCCAAAAGAACTACACAGTAGCTGGGAGAAAGCAGCGAACGCTCGTCGTCCTCTTCTTCTCCTCTTTTCTTTGCCGCTGCTCGGTAGCAGCTCGTGCACAGGCTGGGCCGGCTCGTGCCTTCCGGCGGGCTTCATGAGTCGTAGCGATGCCGTCAGCGTTCCTCTTTTAACAACGTCTGCGTTGTACTGCGCCTTAGCAATTCCTCGTGGCATTATCCCCCCTCTCAAGCGGCATCGCCCCGATGCTTGCGATGAGGCTGTTCAGTACTTTTTTTTTTTTGTGTACAAGTTTGTAAAAATGAGGTTGCAGTACGTCAAGGGATTGGGGTGGCTAGGTTTGGAATCGGTCGTAGTACGGTTTCATCCGTACAATGTGTACACGCTCCGTGGGATTGCGTCGCCTCGGATGCAGGTGGCCTGCAGGCTTGACTTCGTAGACGAGGTCATTGTGTCGCTGTACGATCTCGTAGGGGCCAAAATACCGGGAAATGAGTTTTTCGGAGAGGCCTCGTCGTCGTACTGGAGTCCATATCCACACTTTGTCGCCAACGTCATATCGCGTGTCAAGTCTTGCTCGGTTGTAGCGGTCGGCATCGATGCGGTGTTGGTGGCGTATTCGGTATCTTGCTAACTGGCGGGCTTCTTCCGCTCTTTGTAGAAAGTCGTCAAGATCGGGGGGGTAGTCATCTTGGTCTATTGGTAACATAGCATCCAGTGTTGTGGTAACAGCACGACCGTAAACTAGTTCAAATGGGGTGATTTTGGTGGTCTCTTGCACAGCCGTATTGTAGGCGAAAGTGACGTATGGTAAAATTTCGTCCCACTTTTTGTGCTCGACATCCACATACATGGATATCATGTCTGCTAGAGTTCTGTTAAGGCGTTCGGTCAGGCCATTGCATTGAGGATGATATGCAGTGGTTTTCCTATGAACAGTGTGAGTCATGTTGAGCAGGCACTTCAAAAGTTGCGCCGTGAAACCCGTTCCGCGATCGGTGATTACAACCGTTGGAGCGCCATGTCGCAGGACTATTTTGTGTACGAAGAATTGGGCCACTTCTGCTGCCGTTCCTCGTTCCAAAGAGTCTGTTTCGGCGTATCTAGTTAAATAATCAGTGGCCACAACGATCCATTTCTTGCCGAGTAAAGATGTCGGGAAGGGTCCAAGGAGGTCCATTCCAACTTGGCGGAAAGGCGTTTTCGGTGGATCTATAGGTTGTAGAAGGCCCGCTGGTTTAGAACTTGGTGTTTTTCGTCTTTGGCACTCGCGGCATGTTTTGACGTAGTGTTGCACTGAAGCTAGTAGCTTGGGCCAATAATAATGGAGACTGATCCTTGCAAGCGTTCGCGTCACACCCAAATGTCCAGATGTGGGCTCATCGTGACACGCTCGAAGTATTTCTTGTCGCATAGTTGCTGGAACGACAAGCAGGAACTTTTCGCGGTTGGGCTTGAAGTTTCTCTTGTAGAGAACGTTTCCTCGGAGGCAGAACGATGCGAGGCTTCGAGAAAATATACGGGGTACTTGTACGTCAATTCCTTGCAGGTGTTCGATAAGCGGGAGTAATTCTTTGTCTGTACGTTGGAGTTCGGCTATTTGAGTGGTCTCGACAATTCCTACGAACGGAAAGTCGTCTTCTTCTGATGGTGGTGTGTCTGTAGGAGCCCGTGACAAACAGTCGGCATCGGTATGTTTTTTGCCAGATCGGTATACCACGGTTATATCGTATTCTTGCAGTCTGAGGCTCCACCTTGCTAGTCGTCCGGATGGTTCCTTTATGTTCGCCAGCCAGCAAAGCGCATGGTGATCGCTGACTGCCTTGAATGGTCTACCATATAGGTACGGCCGAAATTTACTGATGGCCCAGATGACGGCAAGGCATTCTTTTTCCGTGGCCGAATAGTTTGTCTCTGCTTTTGTTAGAGTCCGACTGGCATAAGCTATCACTTTTTCTTCACCTTTCTGCCACTGTATTAGAACGCATCCAAGGCCGATGTTACTGGCATCTGTGTGTATTTCCGTGTCGGCTGTCTCATCAAAGTGAGAAAGAATCGGGGGGTTTTCTAACCTCTTTCTCAATTCGTTGAAGGCGCTTTGTTGCTCGTTTTGCCACTGGAAAGGCACATCTTCTTTCGTAAGTCTCGTTAAGGGTTCTGCGATCTTTGAAAAATTTCTCACAAATCGTCTATAGTACGCACATAGACCTAGAAATCTCCGTACTGACTTTTTGTCTGTTGGCACCGGAAACCTTGCGACGGCGGTCGTCTTATCAGGATCAGGGCGAACACCTTGGGCGCTGACGACATGCCCAAGAAAACGAAGCTCTTCGAAACCTAATCGGCACTTCTCTGGCTTGATTGTCAAATCTGCCGAACGGATTGCCTCTAACACTGACCGAAGGCGCTTGATGTGCTCCTCAAATGTAGCCGCGAAGATGACCACGTCGTCTAGGTACACTAGGCAACACTGCCACTTCAATCCGGAAAGCACAGTGTCCATCATGCGTTGGAACGTTGCCGGCGCACAACAGAGACCAAACGGGAGAGCCTTAAATTCGTAAAGTCCGTCCGGGGTAACAAAAGCAGTCTTTTCGCGATCACGTTCATCAACCTCGATTTGCCAGTATCCACTTTTCAGATCTAGTGATGAGAAGAACTTGGCACACCGAAGTCGATCTAACGTGTCGTCGATGCGTGGAAGGGGATATACATCCCGTTTAGTCACAGCATTCAGTTTCCTGTAGTCGACACAAAACCGTAGCGTGTTATCCTTCTTCTTGACAAGCACCACGGGAGATGACCACGGGCTGTTAGAAGGCTGGATAACATCATCTTCAAGCATTTCTCGTACCTGCTTCTTGATGACTTCCCTTTCCTTAGGGGAAACACGATACGGGTGCCGGCATACCGGCCTGGTTGTCTCGTCCGTTATGATCCTGTGTTTTGTAATGCTCGTGCGCCGTACCTTTGAACTGTTGGAGAAACAGCTGCCAAATTCCCGCACGAGGTCGTATAGCTGTTGACGTTGAATCTCTGAAAGATTAGGATTTACGTATATTGTGTCGCAGGCATCAGATGGAAGTTTCACATTCGGTGACGTCGTTTCAAGACTGCATATTTCTGTCACTTCACAGAACTCATGAAGAAACGCTATTGCCGTCCCTTTTGCGATGTGCTGGAATTCGTTACCGAAATTCGTCAAGAGGATGTCTGTGCACCCGTTTCGCAGCTGGATAATTCCTCGTGCCACACAAACGCCTCTTTTCAAGAAAACATCCACGTTGCTCTCCGCCACACCCTCGTAGTCGCTGAATGCATCATTATGCACGAGAACCATTATACTGCTCCGTGGCGGTACAGTCACATCATCGTCGACGACGCGCAGTGGAGTGGTACATCGTTCATCTGATCGTGCTACCTTTAAAGCTTGCTCCGTCGAAAAGGACACGCTCGACCTCTGTAAATTGATAATCGCACCATTAGCTTGTAGGAAATCCATTCCCAGTATCACTTCCCTCGAGCACACAGGTAGGACGACAAAGTCACCGACGTAAGTGAAGCCCCGTATCATGACCCTTGCGGTACATCGGCCGGAAGGGGTTATGAGGTGACCACCTGCAGTACGTACTTGAGGTCCACCCCATTCGGTCAGAACTTTCTTGAGTCGCTTCGCTAATTCGTAACTTATCACAGAATAATCCGCACCAGTATCGATCAAAGCATTGAGCTCTAGTCCGTCAATCACCAACGGCAAGTCTGAAGTAATTTTCTCTGTACTGCACTCCTTTACCTGGAAACAGTCGTCGTTATCAGGCTCGTACCGCAGTGGAGGATCTTCATATCCCAAGTCGCCAGCGGCCTCGCCTCCACAGGTCGCCCTCTTCAGTTTCCCGGATTTGGGCTAGGCGAACGCTGCCTAGACGTGCTTGGGAAGGGACGTGGGCTAGACGAGCGGTAGCGCATAGGGGATGGTGAGCGTGGTTGATGACGACGAGGCGGGTCAAATTCCCGACGTGAGCATAGGTATTCTTCAATCTCGGAAGGTCTTTCGCCGTTTCGCGGACACGGTGCATTGATGGCGAATCCCCTAAGACCAGCTTGACGATATCGGCAGAATCGGTACAGGTGGCCAGCCTCTCCACAGTGGAAACACAAGGGCCTACGTGTGGCATCTCGCCACACATCGCTCTTCCGTGGCATCATCTCTCTCGCACGAGGTGGAGTGCGTGTTGCCTCTACGATTTCAGGCGGGCTGCGCATTGTCTGCACATAAGTACTTGGTGTCTCGATCGGCGAACAGTGCGGAGTAGGTCGCCTGAGCACCTCGGAGTACGTTACCGCCCGTCGTGTCGCTGGCACATCACTCCGCGGCTCCCGCATGGCCTGTCGAATTTCATCTCGGACAACTTCAGCAAGAGACAGCTCGGGGGTGACATCAGGTGACTGCAGTTTCCTTAATTCTTCCCTGACAACAGACCGGACGAGCTCGCGCAATGTGTCAAGATTATCCACGACGCCTGCTGAGTAGACTCCTGCGGATGCACCGGCTACGTCGCGGTTGTACTGTCGGGCTCTCTGCTGAAGCGTCGTTTCGATGGTTGTTGCTTCCGACCGAAACTCAGCAACAGTACGGGGCGGATTGCGGATGAGTCCCGCGAACAATTCTTGCTTTACCCCGTGCATGAGGTGGCGCACCTTCTTGTCTTCCGTCATGCCAGGATCAGCTCGCTTGAAAAGGCGGGACATGTCTTCGATGTACATCGCGACAGTTTCGTTCGTTCGTTGAATCCGTGTGCGGAGAGCTGCTTCCGCCCTTTCCCGGCGATCACTGTTGGCGAACGTACTCAGTAGCTGCCGCCGAAACTCTTGCCACGACGTCAGAGATGCCTCGTGGTTTTCGTACCACACTCGTGCAGAGTCTTCCAACGCAATGTAGACGTTACGCAGCTTGCCTTCCTCGTTCCACTGATTTAGATTTCCCACTCTCTCGAAATGCTCTAACCAGTCTTAGGCGTCCTCGTATGGGTCACCATGAAACACCTTTGGAATGACCGGTTGGCTTACGATGAGTTGTGCCGGCGTAACTTGGCTCGTCATGGTGGTGGCGGCGCTTGTCTCCGTCACCGATGCCCTTGATACAGAAGGGAGTGGCCCAAATTCTGGCAACTCTCCTCGGATACGGCGGCTGACTCGTTGGTGCACCGGTGTAAGCTCCACTGGTTGCGGCTGGTCAGTGCTTGGACTTCGCTCTTGCGTGGGGCTCGGAATCATGTACCCAGGCTCCTCCACCAGAAAATGTAACGGATATAACAACCTCACAACCGGGACGTCCTATTTACAAGGTTTAATAAGGGCGAACTTGTGCCCAAAGCCAAAAGAACTACACAGTAGCTGGGAGAAAGCAGCGAACGCTCGTCGTCCTCTTCTTCTCCTCTTTTCTTTGCCGCTGCTCGGTAGCAGCTCGTGCACAGGCTGGGCCGGCTCGTGCCTTCCGGCGGGCTTCATGAGTCGTAGCGATGCCGTCAGCGTTCCTCTTTTAACAACGTCTGCGTTGTACTGCGCCTTAGCAATTCCTCGTGGCAATATAATATGGCAACACATGGCTATAGTGTGCCAAATAACAGAATATGGCACAGTACTGTGCCAGTTGTTCCAGCAGCTATGTCATGAGAGTGGACAAGTCATTGTGCAATGGCACATTTCACACAGAGTGTGTCTGAAAAACAAACCATTAGTGTACTCCTTTTAGTGACCTATACCTGAATGATCCTACACTGAACAGAAGGTTACATAATATGCATAGGTTGCCTTCACAGGATTCTTTCAGTTGATATTTGCAGTTCTGCATCGGATTTTAAGACCAATTCTCAGATGTTGATGTCTATAGCGCAACACTTGTGTGATATGCTAGACCAATGACTCAACCTGCAGATTAGCATGATAAAGATGAATTGTAATGAATGGCGCTGCTGGCAGCTCATCAGGATTCAACGGCACTGAAACATACTAGTCAAATATTCAGCGCAAATAACGAACTAGCTCGCCACAACAATTATTTCCAACCTCAAACTGTGCAATGGCTGCACTTCAGTGATGAATAGAAGAAAAGGTTCGTGCAACATTTATGCACGTAGGAGCTTGGTAGAGAAAGTTGTGACAGAGATCACGGAGAGCAAGATTTTTCACATGCACACAAACACATGGTGTGCACAGTGGTGCAGAGAAGTGCAGTGTCAAGGGCTTTTTTTTTTCATCTGCCACAGGTAGATGGGTTGCAAATCCCGAGGCACGCTACTAATGCCACAGTCGGAATTTCGGGAAAGATCCAAGCGGTGCGTGTTAAATTTCATGCACTCGGCTGTAGGCTCCTTTGACATTTTGACATTCCAACTCCCTTTACTGTGATAATGTAAATCAGTGGCTCCTTCCTCAACCCACCTTCAAGTTTGTCTTGTGCAATTCTGCAGATTCAGATAAGCAATGACAAACAAGACACATGACATGCAGTAAACGTGGGCCAATGCCCCAGATGTCAGTAAGAATCGAGTGGGGTTGCATAGCCTTTTGGCTCTGCAGCAACTACACAGGAGCATACATAAGCACATGAAAACACGTAAGCATGTAAAAGATAGAGTTGAAAAGACGACAAGAATGTTAAGGAGACAGACATGTTGCATCACTATATTTCCATATTTAATACTTGCACACATTTCAGTTCAGTAAAATCAAGAAGACAGAAATTATACTCCATGCAAAAAACGTGGCACATTACAGTGGTAGCTATGAATATATTGGTAGTCTATGAACAGGCTGTAGGTCAGTGGCGAATCCAGGGGTGTGGTTTGAAGCATAGTTTCCTAAATTAACTAGAGGGGACTCTGGCGCTGTGATTGTTCGACTAAGGGGATGATGGGTAGTACACAAACTTGCCTGGTCCTCGTGCTAGCGGGCTTTGAACGTACACGTAAGTTTTTTTTTTGTTGTGTTTTGGTTTTGTAAGGAATGGGTCGGTGTTAACTTCGAGAGCCAATTTTAATTGGTGAGCCTAAAAGGTTAAGGCGGTGAAGTGCAGCTGCTGAACATTTGTCGATTGCCGTCTCGTGACAAGGCAGCTCCAAGCCCCGCGAAGCCAAACGTAGCCGAAAGAACGAAGATTAAGACAAATTTGCGTACCACCCATAATTCCCACACTCACTGAAGTGTTGTGCGTTGCAGCTCCCACAAACACTAGTGCCAGAGTTCCCTCTAATGTACTTATAGAAAACTCTATGGTTTCAAGGGCAGTCTCCACTCCCTCCCCAATTTTATATTTTGTTCTTGCATGTGTGCACACATACATACATACACAAGAAAAAGTGAGCTCCCTCTCTCACCCTCCAAAGAAAAGACGAAAAGTTGCCCATTATAGACTATCTATCCATATAGAATTATTTAGGTATCCGAACAGCACTGCAAATAATGGGATTAGCAGCGAACGGCATACAAACCTTACATATTGTCACACAAAATTGCCATTGCTCCGCACAACGCTAATGAAAAGAAACGCTAATGGTACAACTACGAGCGATGAAGCCAGCTGCAATGCATGAGCTGGCCCTGTATGCGCACAGGACTCCACCGAACAGCCAACGTGCGTGAAGAGAACGAGGGTGCTCTAAGTAGAGGCTCACGAGGACGACCGACTTTCGGATCTTCTTGAATGCTGTGCGTCGTTTCTATTGTTGCTTCCGACCGAAACTCGGCAACAATGCCCGGCGAATTGCAAATGAGTCCCGCGAACAGCTCTTGTTTTACCCCATGCATGAGATGACGCACCTTCTTGTCTTCAGTCATGTTGGGATCAGCTCGCTTGAACAGGCGGGACATGTCTTCTATGTACATAGCGACAGTCTCGTTTGTGCACTGATTCCGTGCATGATGAGCTGCTTCTGCCTATTCCCGGCGACCATTGTTGCCGAACATACACAGTAGCTGCCGCCGGAACTCTTCCCAGGACGTCACAGATGCGTCGAGGTTTTCGTACCTCACTCACGCTGCGTCTTCCAAAGATACGAAAACGTTGCGCAACTTGCCTGCTTCGTTCCATTGGTTTATGTTCCCCACCCGCTCGAAATGATCCAGCCAGTCTTCGACGTCCTCGACCGGGTCACCATGGAACACCTTCGGTATGCCTGGTTGGCTGACAATGAGCTGTGATGGTGCAACTTGGCTAGTCATGGGTGGTGGCGTTTCTTGTCTCCGTCGCCAATGCCCTTGGTACAGAGGGAAGTGGTCCAAATTCCTGTGAATCCCCTCGAGTACGGTGACTGGTTTATTGGTGTACAGGGGTAAGCTCCACGGCTTGCGGATGGTGAGGGCTTGGACTTCGCTATTTCGTGCGATTTGGAATCATTTAACCCGCACTTCCACCAGAAAATGTACGGAAAGTAGCAGCCTCACAAGGATGTCTATTTACACAGCTTATTAAAGGACGAGCTTGTGCCCAAAGTGAACGACGCACAGCATTCAAGAAGATCTGAAGGTCGGTCGTCCTCCTGAGCCTCTGCCTACAGCACCATTGTTCTCTTCTTCTTCCCGCGCGTTGGCTGTTCGGTGAAGTACCGTGCGCATGCAGGGCCGGCTCGTGTATTGCGGCTGGCTTCATCGCTTGTAGTTGTGCTGTTAGCGTTTCTCTACGTTAGCACTGTGCAGAGCAATGGCGATTTCCTGTGGCAATATGACTACAGGTAGCAATGCATACCTTGCACTGTGCAGTGCTTTGTGCATCATTCAACCATGCTTCCACAGCACTGTAGAATTATGGAGCAAACTAAACTAGTAAAGCAGTAATTGATCTCAGGTGTAAGCATTAACTACACCGAGCCTCATAAAAATGAATAAGCAGTGCTCTCTTACAGCTGCCATAAATATATCATCAATTTGAAATTTTGATGGTGCTTGTATGACAGAGCTTGCTTATGTTCCAAGCTTGAATGTCAAAGCCAAGCACATATACTGCAGAGAATAGCTTGTTGCCAAGACAGCTTAATAGCTTTATGCAGCTGTCATTCATGCAGACGGACAAAGAACATCAGCACTGTTATAATATTGAGGAGCGAGACGGTTTTAAAAGAAAGTGCACCAAACGCTGCTACTGTTCTCTATGCCATGCTAATCAGTTACTAATTATAGTCAAAAGTATTTGAAAACGCAGTTCTCGCTTTTGTTGCGTGTCCCGCTCATTTCGAGGTTCCTGCAAAAGCAACTGAGGTGCACGGCACCACCCACAATCTTCATATTCTATCTTCTTTATATTATTTCCACAGTTTACACCGTTCCGAAAGCCAACTAAAGCAAATTATGCAGGGGTTGTTATTTTTCACTGCACCAACCACAGAATCCAAAGGCCGTTTTCTTACAAATGAGCTATGATCACACACACACAAATGATTCTTTTTTTTTTTTTTTTTTTTTACTCTAAGCTGATTTAAACGTCTCGGTCTGGTTTTCAGAATGCGGTACCGACCCCCACTCTTTTTACACTCAACGTTAAAACGAAAGCTATGCTTACGACTCTTTTTTTTTATTTACAAAGTGCGTCAATCACGAATGGTGAAATAAGAACGATGAATGATTGTTTGAAATGAGAGCGCACTACTTAGACGCGGACAGGACAGACGGGGACAAGCGCTTACTACCAACTGAACTTTTATTCGGAAAGCTTTTAAACAGCCATGTATCACCAACTCGCCCAATCAACCATATCGACAAGAACAATGAAAGGAACACAAGTCTCGCATGCAGCCAACGCGAATTCAAACGAAAGGTTACCTAATGAGGCGATCTTTTTTCGTTCATCGACAGTGACCAAACGTCGCCAGAGGGACGGATATTTCTTGTAAAGTGATCCACGAAACATGCGAAGGTAGTTTCCCACCTGTCGTAGAAAAATAAGAGTAGTTGACATTGCGGCAAACGATCCGACTCTTGTCCATGCGAGAAAGCCGGTGTATCGAGCGCAAAGCGCAGCACAAAGCCTATTCACCTCGGACCCAATATAGTAGAATTCGCCATCTTCTTCCAACTGGAACGCAGTCGGCTTGTCTCCGAATGTTCGCATAGTCATCTTGATGCTACTGCGTGGAAGCCTGAGCCAGTTAAAACGAAATGCGGAGCTAAGGAACTGAAGAAATTGAAGAAACGACTAAACACGACGCTAATGGACGCCGCCAACGAAACGGCTCACATCGTTTTGGCTTGGCTTGGTTCCTCGCTACAAATCGACATTGTTTCCGTTCTGGTTTCGGAATTTCTCGCTCATCGATGTGCTAGGTGTTTTCAGAACTTTAAACTTTGGTCGTTTCGCGGTCTTACATAAAGACAGCATGCAGCATAAAACGTCTTAGAGCCCCATATTTTTATTAAACAAAACTTCATGTACAACTTAAGAATTATCTTGAAAATTTTCTGATTCTTGGCCGATCGCCTAAGGTGTGTGCTAAGGTTTGTGCAACGGCCACTTTGCACCAGAAGGTTTAAATAAAATTTTATTTAAAACCTCCTTAAACGAGTCGAATACGAATTATTATTATTGAAAGGTAGCGCTACGCTTTCTAGGCCAAACCCAGAGTGTGTATGTGCCATGATATAGAGAAAACAAAAAAATTATTATTATTTTCTTTTTCTTCCCAGTCGTCTGGATATGTCACACTTCATGTTTCTTTTTCCTTGTAAAGTATGTTTTCATTATTGATAAATTTTAAATGCGAAGCACTTCTTCGCGAACTGCAAGCACTTTTGCCGACTATCTATCTATCTATCTATCTATCTATCTATCTATCTATCTATCTATCTATCTATCTATCTATCTATCTATCTATCTATCTATCTATCTATCTATCTATCTATCTATCTATCTATCTATCTATCCGCTTACGTCTGGGTGCTATCATCAAGCTGGCTTAACCGAAATTAGTATGCGAGGGTCAGATGGTTTCACGAATATGACGCGCTGGTCAAGACGTGCATAATGTCACAATACATGACTTCTTTGCGCAAACACGTACACGGACACAAGGAAAAGAGGCACACAACACGGGCGCAAACTCACAACTGGTTTATTTTGAACAACGAACTGTACTTAGTAAGAACAGGTGCCAGATGAAACACAGCCAACAATACCGGTCTTGCAGAACAGCAGTGGTATACCAGGTTCCGTTCAGCTGTGACAGATCTTATGTCGGGCAAACTGGAAGGTGTGTAAACACACGGTTGAGGGAGCATGACTCGGCATTACGTAGTTCAGGACAAACACATCTGGTGGATCACTGCAAGTCTTGTGGGTGCGTACCAATGTTTACAGACACAAAGATTCTGTCAACTCACAAGAGAAAAATTAACAGGGAGTTGATTAAAGCATTCCACATTAGAAACATGGGAGAAAAATGTGTTAGCCAAGCTTCCGTCTCCTTGTCCGATAAAGAATTAGATTTTTTGAAAGGCACGTGCAACAATCCGTCTGCAGATGCGTGAACTCTTCAATTTTTTGTCGTTTGTGGTTCTTATCATGACGTAGCGCTGAATAGCGTTCTTTAGGTTATCTCGTTTGTTCCTGGATCGACCGATGGGGGGGCGTGTGGGCTACGTGAAGATATAAGTACAGTTCGTTGTTCAAAATAAACCAGTTGTGAGTTTGCCTGCCTGCCTGCCTGCCTGCCTGCCTGCCTGCCTGCCTGCCTGCCTGCCTGCCTGCCTGCCTGCCTGCCTGCCTGCCTGCCTGCCTGCCTGCCTGCCTGCCTGCCTGCCTGCCTGCCTGCCTGCCTGCCTGCCTGCCTGCCTGCCTGCCTGCCTGCCTGCCTGCCTGCCTGCCTGCCTGCCTGCCTGCCTGCCTGCCTGCCTGCCTGCCTGCCTGCCTGCCTGCCTGCCTGCCTGCCTGCCTGCCTGCCTGCCTGCCTGCCTGCCTGCCTGCCTGCCTGCCTGCCTGCCTGCCTGCCTGCCTGCCTGCCTGCCTGCCTGCCTGCCTGCCTGCCTGCCTGCCTGCCTGCCTGCCTGTCTGTCTGTCTGTCTGTCTGTCTGTCTGTCTGTCTGTCTGTCCACTCTTAACGGCACCAGGTATTTGAAACGGCTCACCCTATCCGCAGCGCCCACCAATGTTGCTCAAGCTTTAGCATTCATACTTGAGCGATTGTCAATTAAAAAAGCAATTATTGCGCATGTCTGGGGCACCATAACAACACGTATACAATCTCCATGTGCGTCTTTTACTAGAAAAGGCTTACATAAGTAATTTTAAGGACCGTAGCGCTTATCACGCTGCGCTGACCATGAAACGCTTGCACGAAAAGGCGAGTGTTTCCAACGCTTTGCTAACACGAGACGGTGGTGGCACCTACCCGTCGCCTTGCGTTCTACACCTTATCACTTCTGAGACGGGCGCGCACACGCGTCTCAGAGCCACGCACTTCGTTTTCCAAGAAAACTGCCAGATGGCGCTCATGTCTCACGTGTGACGTGACTTGATGCGCTCGTTCGCCTCCACTGCACGCTCGAGGCACTCTAACGCAGCGTCTCCAGAATACCATTCACCAACTTTCTTGCGCAGAACATCAAATAAATGTTTTGTTCACTCTCTCCACACGCAAGACTGTCGTATTTCGACAAAATTTGCAGATTAACATGCAGATACGGTGCCAATTTTTTGTCTATAATTTCAGTATTTCATTGTCACGATGTCATTTTCTGTAGCCTATCTCTCATTTCATAGTAATTCATATTCTCGAAATTTCTTTGACAGTTAATTGCATAAAACGAGTGAATGCGAGCCAGTACGTATCCATAATTAAGAACAGCGCGGAGAAAACATGGACCAGAATTCACGCGCAGTACCTGCGTTGACTGCCAGCTACTTGATTTATTGCAAAATGCATACATTGAAACGGATAACAGGGAGAATGGCAGCATATCGAATCTTCTGGCGGCGCCTGCGTTCAGCGGCACATAATTGTTTAGTCGCGAGAGATGTGTTTTGAAGATATCTACACTGCACTCCTGGTCTGTTAGGTTATATTACGTATTTTAACTACGTATACTTGTTCACCATAATTGAAATCCTATATTCTTCTAACCTAACTGGTTCTTGTTCTATCCCGAGAGTGGGTAGGTGCTAGTAAAGTTTATACAGAGTGGTTTTACTATATTCATAAGTGAGACGTTCGATGGAAAAGAAGAAGATGGTGCATCGAAAAATCGGTGGCGTATGGCTCCTGTTCGTCAAAGATTATTCATCGTTGTTTGTAATACTTACGGCGACTTCGGTTGCCGTCGAGGACACCTACGCAGAACCCGCAGGCAAGTGTATGGAAACCACTTCGCCTTATTTCGTGCTCTGGCGTGACACTGTGTACTCAGTGACAGTATGTGGGCCAATGGGAGGGCACTCATAAAGGCTGAAGTAAAATACACAGCGAGAGGGGAAGGACGTTTTGTGAGGAGGATTATGACTGGGGTATTACTAAATCGTGTGTCTTCACTTTCTTTTTCAGATAAGTTTATCGAAGAGTATTGTGACGGATTCCGGTGGATTCATACGAAACCCGAGTGTATGAAGCGAAGAAGTACATTTACGCTGCTGGGTATGTTTCTTATTTCATTGTGGAAAACAGACGTTCAATGGCAGCTGGCACAAAGAAAATACATTCTGGGTTCTCCATAGCGGGGGTTAAAGTGTAGCGGGAAAAAATGCGTATAGTGTTCTTTATATGTTTGTGTTTACACAATGTTAAAACAATCTTTTGATAAGAACCAACAGGCAATCAAGCAAAGGAGACTATATGGGATGTTATTCGCAGGTTGTGTCTACATAGAAAAACGAGCCCTTATAAATTCCCCTTCTTTTGTTTATTTTCTCGTAGTGCATTTGTGTGGAAGGGCAAATGAAATGCAGCTATTGAATTCCACCTCCTTACGTCATTGTGACCACATTTGTTCCTTTCTGGGGGACGTATACACTCGGGTTTGTTGAAGCCTGGTTGATTGCTCGTTCATATACTTTTCTACCTTCATAGCCTCATAAATCTAGCAACACGCACCCATAGACATAGGCTATGCTTTTAAAGACGATAGTATTTCTTGGGGACCTTCTACGCAAAAATTTTGGTCTGTCTGTCTGTCTGTCTGTACATTTGTCTCTTTGTTCCCTCTTTCCGGCATCGGGTACTTGAAACGGCCGACCCCATCCGCAGCGCCCACCAATGTTGCTCAAGGTTGAGCGTTCATGCTTGTGCAATTGTCAGTTAAAAAGCAATTATTGTGCATGTGTGGAGCACCATAACAACACGCATATATTCTGCATATGCATCTCTTACTATAAAACGCATACAAAGGTAATTTTAAGGACCGCAGCGCTTATCACGCTGCGCTAACCATGAAACGCTTGCACGGAACGGGGAGTGTTTCCAACGCTTTGCTAAGACGAGATGGTGGTGGCACCTACCCGTCGCCTCGCGTTCTACACCTTATCACCTCTGAGACGGGCGTGCATGGCCACACGCTTTGTTTTCCCAAAGAAACTGCCAGATGACGCTCATGCCTCACGTGTGACGTGACTTGATGCGCTCGTTCGCCTCCGCTGCACGCTCGAGGTACACTAACGCAGCGCCCCCGGAATACCATTCACCGATTTTCTTGCGCAGAACATCAAATAAATGTTTTGTTCACTCTCTCCACACGCAAGACTGTCGTCTTTCGACGACATTTGCAGACTGCATGCAGATACGGGGCCATTTTTTTTCATTCGGAACCTTGTCTTACGTCACACAGAGAAATGTTCATTCAGATCTTTATCGTACATCGGTGCTCGAGGTAAATATGCCATTTGCGTATATAATTCCGTATAACAACCACCGCCCTGGAGTATGCACACGCTTCTATGAAAGGTTAAGGAAATGAAACAAACAAAAAAAAAACCTTGGCAGTTCCGTGTACGAATATAACTACTGAGCGAAGCTCCTTAGCAATAGGACCAAATTGATTGATATGTGGGGTTTAACGTCCCAAAACCACCATATGATTATGAGAGACGCCGTAGTGGAGGGCTCCAGAAATTTCGACCACCTGGGGTTCTTAACGTGCACCCAAATTTGAGCACACGGGCCTACAACATTTCCGCCTCCATCGGACAATAGGACCAAAAGTCTTTGCGCCTGATCCATCTGATGGCTTACAAGAAGGCGGTGGGGTAGGGAGCGGGTGGGGAGAGCGTCTGCTTTTCGCGGTGGAAGGAACGCCTGAGCGAGTGAGTGTGCGGCGCAGTGCGAGCCATCTGCCACTACACTTCCGCTTCACCTGAAGCGCGCACCTGTTGTATTACTCGGTGCGCTTGCCCGGCACAGGGAGCACAGGGAGTTTCTTCGGAAATTTGATAGTATGTAGTATGTGCCAATGCAGCCTTATTTGAGCTAGTTTCGGTTCTGGATTAGGCCCATTTCGAAAAAAAAAAAAGCTATACCACAATCGCATAATTAACCTCATTAATACCCGCTCTGCAGAGTACCCGGAGTGGAAGACCAGGTACAAGTCGTGCGGAGACGCTGCGCAGTCGCCGATCCATGTTAGGTACCTGGACAGCCAGTTCCGCCAGTTCAAGCCTATCTATTACACCGGATTCGAGAACCTCTACGGGTACTTCGTCGAGAACGGCGCGCACGGCAGTGAGTGGCTTCTCGGAAGTTGCTTATTCGTTACGACGTTTTACACGTTGAGCATACTTACCTCCCACCATGCGTGTACCCTTCATGCCACACACCATGATACTCATTTTTCACCATCATTTTTCCGGAATCAATATTGGGAGACGAGCGCCACTTGCAACACTTAAACTTCCGCGATATAGCACGATTCGATGCCTGCAAGTGACATTTCTATCGCGCTGTCTTACAACAGTACTGAGATGAGAAATGAGTGAACAGTGGGTGCGTGTTGGAGCCGATGGTTCGACAACTGTACTTGCCTTTTTTCAAGGATGCAACTGTGACAGTGTTGAAGAAATATATACAAAGCCAAAAATGAGCCGACACAGGAAACAACGAAAAAGGCAGGAAAGCGGCTGTCCCTGTGTTCATCACCGCTTCAGCCACTTAATTTCCTGTCATCACCATAAGCGTGTGCAGTGTTCTTCTTTGGGGAAGGGGGGGGGGGGAGGCGCATTGCAGCGCCTACATTTACGAAGTGAAAGTATAGGGCACATTTTGCGCTTCCCTCCCTCTCCCATGCGCGCACCCATACTCATGAACGTTTCCTGTGCTCGTTCTTTTTTGGCTATACACTCTTAAAAAAAAGTTAGTAAAAAGGTAGCAACTGCAAGCAAATAAGTAGTAACGGCAGCAGTTACTACTTTTCTTGGACCGTTAATACCCTTTTGCGACCTGTTTACTACCTACGTTAGTGAACACATATAGTAACTGATATGAAAGAGGTAGTAGCTGCGGCCATTACTACCTTTTTGCTACCCGGCTGTTGACTATATAATCTAAACTAGTATGCGATTCCGATTCTCATAATTTATGAAAGGAATGGTCTCGACGTATTATCATTAAACAAAAAATGACGCGGAAGATATATCCATAGATCAAGGAAATACATTTTGTTATAAATTACGGAACCGAGGATGATATGTAAACGTCATTCTGATATTGTCAAAACGGAGAAGTACAAGTTAACGAACCATAAGCAAGTGCTACACGCTTTGTAATAGACCATTACAACAAGGTTAGTAAAAACAGCACATATTAACAAGACCGGTTAACCAAATAACCAGGTGGTCACAATTCGCCTCGAGCATGGTCACAATTAATCCACTGTGGCATGTCTCTAAATAAATATCATCATTGCTTTGGTGCGTCGAACCCCAAAAACAATTATTACCTTTTAAACACTGATTTATTAGCCGCGTGAAGCATTCAAATGCACTGAGAATGAATTCGGTACCCAGTTTTGGCCACTGTACATAATGCCTTTTTGTGTCCATTTTATAATCAATAAGTATGACACATATTTTTTTATAAGTAAGGCTAATTAAAGGTCCTGTGCTACCCCCCAAACGCACGTAACCAGGTAGTATAATATAGTGCTATAGGTTCAAATTTGTTATAATTTATCCTGAAACACAAGTGCTTCCTTGTGCCAGACATGCCCCTGCAAAGCAGGGGGCTATATATTCCACACGCTTACTTCATACCCTTTGTATGCGTAAAATATAGTGAACTTGTTTGGTCTATGTATTCTTCGCATTCATTGCACACCATGCTTCATTACCTCAAGTTGACTAATAATGAGACATTGACTGACCAACTTTAGCAGTGGAGAAATAATATGCCAAAATGAATGCACAAGGCAGTTTCACTTACTACTTTCTTCTTGAAACCTTTAAAAGTTACTACCCATGGGTGGTAACTGCTAGGGTAGTAGTTACTACATGCTGGTAAAAATAGCAAAGGTAGTAACTGTTACCACCCTCACCGCAACTAACTTCACTTACTACCAGGGTTGTAACAGATGTGACAAATCATTACTACCCCAAAGTTAGCCAGTACTACCACCTTTTTTCTAAGAGTGTATATGTATATCTCCTCAGTGCAGTGAACCAACCAATCTAACTGTGTGTTATACAATCGTCTTATAACAGCAAGCACAGCCCCAGACTACTGTGATCCTAAATGGCTGAGAGCGTCCGGTTGTAGTCTAGTAACATATCTCGAAAGGGGTAAGTATCACCGAAAGTTACCGTTACTGAACACTGCGTCAGGAGCCTATACGAATGAAGGAGGACAAAAGCGTTCTTGCGAGGATTTCACTAAATCGAGGTTTGTTATATCGAGGTTTCACTGTAGGTAGGATTTCCACACAGTGCTCATTGCTGGTTTACATAGAAAGAAGGAAAAAGAAAAGTAAATTCGAAAAGTAAAAATGGATGTAGCATCGAATAGATTGAAAAACGTAACGAAACACATGTTATCCCCTAATTAGCTTAAAAATTAACAGCCACGCTCCTATATCCAACACACACAGTTTCGGCGCGAATAAACTCATAAATTTAATTTTTTAAAGCAACTTTGTCGACGATTTATTTTTTAAAGCCACTTCGTGAACGTGCTCTTGAATCAAGCTCGCCTGCCGATGGTGAGCAAACTTCAGCAGTGTTATGGGAGACCTGCACAGGCTATCGCAAATCACTTCATTAATTGTCGCAGCTTTATGCGAAGACAGTGGATGTGTCTCAAGTCAAGCCTGCGCCGTCTGCGTGTATGTCCGTTATCACACAGACAGCGGGGCAGGTGCCCCACCTCCTCTCCAGGGGCGCTTAAGATGAAGTTGCTATGTGATGATGATTTTTAGAAAATAATAATGGCGCTAAATCACCATGGTGGTGAGGATGCTCGTAATATCGTTAGCCAATCCTAGGTTTCATACCATGGAACTGGGGTTTTTTTTTTTCTCTTTTTGAAGAGTGATCTTGGTACCGGTTCACAAGCATTCTTTTGGGAAATGTTGACGGCCTGGGCTTTTCAGTCTACATCACCCTGACGGCCGGAACGGTGAGCATCTACGGCGGGCCGCTGCCCGTCCGCTACAACCTGTCTCGCGTAATCCTGCGTTTCGGGCGAGCGACGGGACCCGGCTCCGAGCATCGCATCGATGACGAGGAGTTCGTCGCCGAGGTACGCCGACAGAATTATGAACCGCAGACTCTGACATAAACAAAACGAGTGGGTGCTTCGTTTCTTTGCATAAGTGTCAGAAAATATTTTTATTCGTTCACACTTATGAAATCACTGGACGGGCCCGACATTCAAGACGTCAGCGCCTTTTAAGCCGCGGTCAGACCCCATGGTTGGGGTCATTAGGGGACACGTGGATGGGGGGCGTAAACTCCGTGTAGAGGGAACTCGAAAGCGAATATGGTGGCGGTGGTACTTGTATACACCAATCATTGGCGTCGTCAGGGGGTGCAAAAGGGGCCCTTGCATGCTCCCAACCCAAGCTACGCCAGCAGGTTAATAAAACTGGATTAACTAATCGATTTATAGAGTTATCGCACAATCTGTGGGCTCGGGCTTTATTTCGATCCTTTGGGCTTACGTTGATTCAATGAGGTCGGCCGGATGGGTGGTGGAGTGAGGGTTTAGAGTCAATAAGTTCTCCTTGAAGCATGTTTACTTTTTTTTTATTCTCGCTGGTCGATACATGGCACGTGGCTGTCGCTGTAAGGGGAAAAATTTGGTGTGTGCACGTGGCGTTGAGATGGCTACAACAAAACTACTGAAACGCCGATTTCTTGCGTATTTCTGATACTACATTGTCCTAAACGACATTCGCTGTCCATGCCTGTTGTGCTCGAGTGCGCTTTGTCCATAACTGCAGATGCAGCTTCTGTTCTCTTCCAAGAAGCCAACCACAACAAGCTGCCTTTACGATAATTCTGGAGCCGCCATCCTGGCTGTCCTTTTCCGCGTAAGTGTGCATGAGCGCCGCGAACATTCAGCTGATACGCGTATGCTTTTCTAAAGACAATTGCATTTAGCGCATCTTTTCTGCGAGCGCCGATACACCGGCAGCCCCTGGATGGATGGATGGATGGATGGATGGATGGATGGATGGATATGGCTGTACCCTTTAGATCGGGCGGTGGCTAGTGCCACCAAGCCGTAATACTTAATGAACCCAAAACTATATTTGTTTTTTTCTCCTAAAAAAGCGAGTTTGAGGATTCGTACTTTGCAGTGAAGAGTTTAATTTTCACTCGTGCCTTGACTTTAGCCACCAATCAGATAACCTCCTTCTAGTTAAGTCTACCTGCGTTCACCTTCACACTGCCACCGCTGTACAAAATAATCGTTCAATAACATCGTTTTCTTTTATACATGAATCTTTCTCCCTCTAGTTAAGGTAATGAGTGCATTACATGGCAATACCGATCAGTTCAGCTTAAAGTGATTTTTTCTTTGCTATACCATCCCGGCCAGGGCCGTCCCCAGAAATATCTTTCGGGGATGTTTTTGTGCAGAGCGGCCAACTCTGGCGACTGTTTGTTGATGTGAAGGTATCTAAATACTCTAGTTTGACCCGAAAAGTTACAGCAATAAAGAATTTCAGGGGTTTTCCGAACACCCTCTAGTTACGGCCATGGTCCCGGTTTTGGTCCCGCTTTGGAAAACACGCCGCTGTTTGGGAACGATTCTCTACTGCATTCGACACGCCCCCTCCACCCACCTTACGCGTCAGTTGGTCAGGGAAGAGGAATCAAATTCAGCACTGTTAACATTTACTACCCTGCAGGTAGCACACGAACTTCATATGTCGCATACAGTTGGAATTACATCTACGCACTTAGTAAACGTTCTCAATAAGACTGCCCCAGCAATAGCATCGCAATCGGGAAACGGGCTACGTGTTGGTTTTTTATTAGTGAAAATTATACTCTGTTTCATACATTATCTGCAACGCTGTGGAGGCTAACGAGGCTTCTCGCAGTCGACGCGTTCACGACAAAAATAGTTCACTGTTATTACCACCAATAACAGAATTTTCTTGCGTGGTTATGGCGAGAAGTAATCGAAGATATTTTGTGCCTTCCACGCGACGCCACAAATAGGCTCTCTGCTCTGGGTAGGTCACGATTTCGGGATCTTGGACTTTGTCATGTTGCAAGTAAATTTAGCGCAACCTGGAAATCCCAAGAGACACTCACACACTCACACTTTTCGCCTCAAGAAACACACACCACACACAGTGCTCATGAGGCTGTCAGCGTGGGAGGACACCACGGTGTCGTTCGGTACCCGCGTTCTATCATGCTCTCCCCGCTTTCTTCTGTTCGCCAGTTGCACCGAGGGAGACATGTAAATGCGGTGAAGCACAGGCGCTAATCAGATGTCATGCGAGCGACCACAAGCGGAGCTTCCACAGCGTTGCATCTGCATCATGTGCGCAACGCAGTATCTGTGAGTGTACAACTGGCGTCTACATACCAGCTAGAAAAACACTTGATTAATTGTTGTGTGTAGCATTGGAATCGCTACAAGATACACAAACTGAAATCCATGTTTATGGGGAATCATATACAGTTACACTGTTTGTGCTCAGACACCTTTCTTGGAGCGAAGCCAAAGGCAGGGGGAATTGGTGTCGCTGTTTCCCGCTTCTGTGCTGAAAGCTGAAGAACCAGCGCGTGCTTGGGGCTCGCAGGAGGTTCCGGGGAGCGTGAAGGGCCTGGAGCCCCTCGTTCAGAGCACGCGGCAGCTGCGCGGCGCGTGGGGCGCCCGGGTGCCGGTGAAGATGCGGTTGAGCGCGCTCATGGCGCCCAAGGCGCAGCACTACTACGCCTACGCGGGGTCGCTCACTTTCCCGCCCTGCACGAGCAGCATACCCACCATGGTGATGGCCAAGCCCGCCACCATCGGAGAGGACCAGGTGACTTTATCAGCGATACATTTCTGGTTACGAGGACGGACGACGGGCCAGATCGTGTCATTAGATCAATATGCCGTGTATTATAACGACGAATCGAACACTCTTTTCGAGGTTCGATTATAATAGATATATTATTGAGGTATCAATCATATGAACACTCAAGGCGTATTTTTTTGTTGTTGCCGTTGCCGTGATGTTCCGTATATAATCCGAACTGATCACATCGCACCGCACGTCGCTTGGACTATGTGAGAATGGAAGTATGCGAGGGCAGCGGGTGATATCGGCTCAAGCGGAGGTTAAAGGCGCAAGCCTTCAATAGAGGCAATGGAAGATGTGCGAAGGAAGATGCGAGTGGCGGAAACATTTTGATTTAGCCTATATTATCAGCCTATTGATGCGCTGGCTGGATACCGCGTAGGGTGACCGGTATCTCATGGCTCTCAGCGAATCTTAACGCCCAGCCTTTCGGCGGCTTTGGTGCAGCCCGGTCTGAGCTGGACACTGTGAACTCCCGTCGCTGTACGTATTCGAAGGGTGGCTGCAGGTAATACCACACGTATCTACATACATGGTGTGGACGAAATCTGCTCTGGGTGCTCCGCGTAGAGTGTATTCGGGAATACCGGGGTCAATAAGAGCGAAGTGAGCTGGTGATAAAAAGGTTGAAGTTGACGCCAGGTTGATGTTGATGTTCGAGTTTAGTGGGAAATTCATGTGGGGGTGCAGGTTGATTGATACCAAATCTTCCTATAGTGGGAGGGATGATTCATTGTATTCAACCATGCGTTTGCGTGTGCTGCCTGAGTCTGTGGTTGGCCCTGCTCGGTCGAAGTCCGCTCGAGCAGTGTTATGGGCCACTTCAATCACAGGGTTGCCTGCACGAGCAGGTACGCAGTGGGTTTGAATTGATCTATTGGGAATTCAGAATTCTGACAGCACGCATTTGAACCCTGCCTCGCACGAAATTCCGGATTGCTGCGCTGGAGTCACCAAAGATTATAGTTTGGTAGTGGTTGAGGAGATTGCCAAGGCCATTACGCCTTCATCTGTCTATAGGGTGGAGAGAGCGTTAGTCGAGCCTGAAACTATTTGGTGGAGTGGGTTGAGAACAGGGCTCAAGACAAAGGCTCGGTGAGTGGCATATTGTTTGTGTGGTATTGTGCTTGTGAAGCACCATGGCTCTGGCCGTCCGCCCAGCTGGGTGGTAGCCTGGACGGACAATTTTGAGGAGGTGACAAATTGTTAGTTGGGAACGAATTTCTCTCGGGGTGAAGTGCGTGGGTGTGGGAGCTTGAACGATTGAGGCCCAGAGATGAAAGAACGCGCTTCCCCGTAGCTGTGGATCATAGACGCTCGAGTCTACCTGTACGACGGGCCTCGACGAGCTCGCCTAAAGTGTTGTGAACTTCCATACGTAGTAGACCGCTGACGAACGTGTGCCTGAGGAGATTAAGAACTGTTTTGTAGACTTGCCTGATTAGTGCATTGATTTGTTCTTCCTCTTCTTCTAAAAGAAACAGATATGCAGGTACGCCACTGGACGTACTACTATAAAAGATTGAATAAGGCGGCGGAGGTCACGATCCCGCATGCCTTGTTGGCGATTCGCAATCCGTCGTATCATTTTTATTAGCAATGGCTACACGCCAGCACGCGCGGAGCTGCTCGCCACCAGCCGTATACAGGGACGTCGTCCAGTAGAAGGCTCCGGAAACTTTCAACCAATATGGCGTTCTTCAACGTCTGCAGACAACGCACAGTACATGGGGATCCCTAACATTTCGCTCTCATTAAAACGCGACCACCATGGCTTGGATCGAACTCCCGACCTTTGGGTCGAGCACCGTATACCGCTGCATGCACCGTATGCATGCAGTGTCGGACTGATCCCTTCCTCAATTATCAATGTTATCGTTATTGAAGAAACGTTGCATTGAATGTAACTTACATGTATACATGGTTTCTAGTGCAACGTCTCTCTCCGTCCTTTTTTTTTATAGCAAAGTTGTTCACAGTTCGCACCAGATAAATGCCCACCTCATCCCATGAATTGCTTCGCGCCGCGTGCATGCAGATTGACGCTCTTCGACGGAACATGTTCGTGTCCCTCAACTACTGCGTCTACCACATGGCCGGCCAGTTGAGGCCCACCTTCGACGCACAGAACCGCGACCTGTACCGCTCGTTCAAGTACTTCAGCAGCCGCAGCGGCGCCGGTGCACCACCGACGGCAGTGTTGCTGACGCTGCTACTGCTGGGCCTAACCTTTAGGGCTGCAGCGCCATTAACCGAAACGTGGATTCTGTGCCGAGACTGAGTCCATGTTTTATCACCGCCGTGTGAAGCGTGACACAATTCTAGACAAGTGTCTAGACTGCGTTTGCACGGGCCCATCCACGTGACTTCTATCTTAATGTAATTGCATTAAATATTTGCCTCCATACGCGATGTTAAATATTGTCTTCGCTCTCTTTTAGACCGTGATTTCAATGAATGATGGCTATATATGATTGGTTCAAAAAACTTGAATGACGGAATTTCCCTGCACGCGCGGCATTCGAGCATCCGCTGTATAAATAATAATAATAATAATAATAATAATAATAATAATAATAATAATAATAATAATAATAATAATAATAATAATAATAATAATAATAATAATAATAATAATAAATTCCGACCATATGGGCTTCGTTAACGGGAACTAATTCTAAGCGCACAGGTCTCTATAGCATTTCTCCTGCATAGGAACAACGAATTGGTTACCTCAGCGGAAGCGATTATGACGAAACTAATAGATCCAGTCAAGAGTTGTTCCTTTAGATTGGTTCATGACCAGCACACACATAGCTTCATCTCCTTCATCTCGAGGCGAAGAGCTTTGATTTGATTGATATGTGGGGTTTAACGCCCACAAAACACCATATGATTACGAGAGACGCCGTAGTGGAGGACTCCGGAAATTTCGACCACCTGGGGTTCTTTAACGTGCACACTGAGCTAGCACACGGGCCTACAGCGTTTCCGCCTCCATCGGAAATGCAGCCGCCGCAGCCGGGATTCGATCCCGCGATCGGCGGGTCAGCAGTTGAGTACCTTAGCCACGAGACCATTACTACCAAAAGCATATCAAAAACAACTTTGACCACGCGAAGAAACACTCGACACAATCGCGATTAAATCTTCATTTGTATACAGGGTCGCTACAAGACAACAAGAAACGCTTAAAATAAAATAAAAACGAGATAGAGACAAGGAGCGCGCAGTGATCGTCAACAGAAACGGGTCGTCGATTATTTGGGCTCCGCGGGCGTCTTGTCGATGTCGGAGCTTTCCGTTAGCTGGCGCTGCTTCTTGCGCATGTTCCAGTGCAGGCACTCGGCGAGGCTGTCGAACCAGTCGGATATCTGGTCTTGGTCGCAGATCGAAGGCACCGGGTAAATTGACGTGGTCACCTTGAGGCTGCGGGAAAGAGCGCGATGTGATTAGTTTTATCTCCATTCGGGACGCGGGAGACGAGCGGGACTATTGCTTCTCTTTCAAGCAATACCGGCCGATCACTTACTTCCGATTTTAAGAACATCGGGAAAAATGCTTGTCAGAATGAAAGACCCTATCTTGTGGTATGCACATAGATTGGGCATAGGAGCACATGGACGTGTCACGGACAAAGTTCACAGTTTACATCATAAGTAAAAAGACATGCCTGTCGCCAAACGCCAGTATAGCAGACAGTCCTGGAGCGGGGAAGGACTAACATGTATACGTCGTACATGTTGCGATTTCGGGTAGCTCGACTGCTTTCAGAGGTGCTGTACCTACAGTACAAGTATAAGCCAACAAAGGTGGACCGCAAGGACAGCGTAGGAGGCGACGTTCGCTTGGCACCAACGTAAATGAACCCACCTTTCTCCATGTTGGAGCTCCTGACGAAGGCGACCGTCGAAAGAGGCCCACACAGAACTGCGGGCCTCGGGCGAAACCATTATCTGCGCGGGAAAAGGAGCATGAAATGTATTAAGGCGATAGCCTTAGACGGCTCGGCAAACGCGGGAAGTGACCGTGGGCGTATACACGATTGGTGCATGAAACCATGATGTGACGACTGCAGTCCATGACGTCGCAAGTCACCGAGACCCGTGACGTCACCTTAATGTCACAATAACGTCACATGACTTGCCGTCGTCACACGCTATCATCGCTTGGTCACAGGAGGGCTGATCCCGGAGACACTGCATAACTACGCGATATGAACCACATTTATGGATGAAGATCTTACGTTAATTGTTTACTTATATTCGGCTGAATTCGCAGGAATGTGCCTACCAGCTATGAAAGACGCGGCTTCATCATCATCATCATCGTCGTCGTCGTCATCATTCCACTACAATCAAGGAGGAAGAAAAAATAAAGTTTTTCCTTCCTCTATGACTACTATCAACATTAGTCATAAAGTCCTTCGCAGTCACAAATGTCCGAATATTAAGCTGCTCCGTGTACAATGTCCACACTTTCCATGCTGGCACAAACTGTCATATTTGCTATACCTCCGGGGAGCGCGAGTTATCTGACGAGCCTGGTTATCGTGACACCAGGTGTTGTTATCGCCAAGTGTGTATGGACGCACCTTGAGCTCCACGCCGGCCGGCACGACGATGGAGCGGAACGAGAGGGAGTGCGGGCAGATGGGCGTCACCATGATGGCAGGCACGCTGGGGTGGATCATCGATGCACCCGCCGCCACCGCGTACGCCGTGGAACCCGTGGGAGTGGACACAATCAGACCTACGATAGTATGCGATCAATCAATCAATCAATCAATCAATCAATCAATCAATCAATCAATCAATCAATCAATCAATCAATGACAATAATCGCATACATGAGTGATATATAGGGGCGTAATAAGGAAGCACGAGCTGAGGAGTAAAGTTCCCAGAAGTCAATTCCGAGAGAGAGAGAGACATATATCACATTTATTTATACATTCGGAGTTTAGGAAGTCCCCGGCCTCGCAGGGCGCGGATGTTCCCTATCTTAAGATTACGGCTATTAGAGTCCGATAATCTCAGAGCCTAGACGTCGAAGGTGTTGTGCTCCGACTAGGCGACAGTTACTCGGGTGCCTCCGCACCCGTTAGACGGGTCGTCGGCTCTTTTTCTATGTTGCTTCGCCAAAGCCCCTTGAAGCCGCTGGATTCAACCTGCTCTGGAATTATTAAATTTTATTTGCACTCGTAGATGCACTGACATATACGTAACGAAAAGTCGGAACCCCTCCCTCGTCGACGGAATTGGTTGATCGATATGTGAGGGCGTCGCTTTGTAATCATAAGGGACGTTAAACCCCACAGCGTCGCTTCGTAATCATATGGTGGTTTTGGGACGTTAACCGATCAACCGATTCCGAAAACGAGGGAGGGGTTCCGACCTTCCCTTACGTATATGTCAGTGTGTCTACGAGTGTAAATAAAATGTAATCATTCCAGAGTAGGTTGAATCCACCGCCCCATTGGTTATAAAAATGGTGAGCGATGTCACGTGGTGTGGCTGCCAACGTACTCACCGTCTCCCTGGACAGTGGTTATCAGTTTGCCGTCCAGGTAGAGGTCAATGTTGGACAGGTAGGGCGAAGGACCTCTGTCGACGACAACCTCGTTGAGAACCTGCGCATGCGCAATCGAATTCATGCTGACGGCTTGATACAAGCGCACCGATAAAGCCTACGCACGAAGGTATATGCATTTTGCTGTGACGTCACACAAAAACGAACCATGCCTGAAAGTTGGCTTCATGGCCCACAGAAAAATATAAATAAGGCATTCTCAACTTCTTCGCGCCAAAAACATGATATACTTAGGTGACACGCTGTAGTGGGTACTCCAAATTAATCTTTACCGCGTGGCGTCCTTTGACAGAGTTAGCTTACTCAATCAAAGCCTAAGCACACGGCTTTGACATGCGCCGACTCGTATTGAACTCCCGTTCGCGCTATACTCGCATTAGACATTTTACGGCGCGTGGTAATGTGACTGCGCCTACAGCTCAGAAACATACTTGCTGATGACAAGGCCCGGATAGTTTTCTCTAAAAGAGAAGAAGAAGCGTTTCATTGTTAGAAGACAAATGAAGCCCGAAAATCTCATGAGGACACGATCTACCAAACGAAGTAATCAGTAATGCCACCCGAGTGAACAATAAAAACAGCACCAGTGGAAGTTTCATAGGAGTTCGACAGTAGTTTTGCTACACGGCATGTAAATCGAGAAATTTTGTGCGAATGTAGGCCCGTATTCCCACACCCTTACCCTTATTGTGTTTTCCTTATCAGTGTTCTGCTTTTAGTGCGCTTAATAAATAAGGTGTGCCGCTAATGATGAGCCGATATTCTAGGGGCGAAGCTTCATATGTGCGTCCCCAGTTGCCGTAGTGCGTAACCTGTGGAACATACCCGCATACAAGTGGCACATACCCACCCTCGGGCACATATCCGCATGTCCACATGTTACGAAAACGGTAGCAGGGCGTGACCACGCCATCGATGTTAACAAAGCGCTGACAGCAGAAATGTGGCACATACTCTCGTTTAGTCCTTGAATTGTCCGCTGGATGCCAGTACTTGTATATGATGATTATATGATAAAATAGAGCGAGATGGCGATACTTGAAGTAATCACTAGATGGACGGACGGACGCACGGACGTACATACAGACTGACAGACGCACGCACAGAAGGACGCACGAACGGGCGGAAGCTTCGTCCCAGTCATCATCATCCATTCCGTGGATATGCTGTGATTTTTTTTTTCCCTTCTTACCGTGTTTGTTTTCTTATCACGCACGCAGAGCACCCGGAAACTTAGGAAAAATGTGGGGTAACGTTAAGGCTGGTTTGTGAACACAAGCCTGAGTCTACGATAGCTGAAACTACTCGTTCAACGGCGTCCGACACTGCGCTGCAATTTAAGCGTCAAAATGAGTGAATGAATGAAATACAATATACTTACTAGGCACGATGAGTTGCAGTTAAGATTATTGTCGTTGGAATCGCTCTCGCTGCGGTATATGCTACATTTTAGTCTGCTCCGTAGGGTGAGCGCCGCGTGCCCTGTACGATATAAGAAAGAGGAAAAAACAAACAAACAAAAATAACACGAATATGAGATATTCACAATGCAAAATGCAAGAACACAAACGTGATGCAGCATGCTACACTTAGCACACTTGACAACATTGCGATGACCGAAAAAAATTTATAGAAACAGTGTATCATTCAACGCAATAAGAGAATTATGGATGTGATCTAATACAGCAAATGAAAAAAAAAATCCTTGTAATGTATCTTTCTTTTTCAAAATTTTGCGACTGCACTATCATATAGCTATTTCCGAATCGATTTGCGAAGAGCGCGCGGAGTTAAGCGCCGACGCAAGCATCAACGTTTTGTTCAAATGCGTCCAGGCACATACAGGATCTCTCAATAATGACTTGCGAGATTAGCCGGCGGCGCGCCGCCGGCTAATCTCGGAGGACGCGGTTCAATGGATCTCTTGTGTGGGAGGCTCCACCGACGCACTGCGCGCAGAGCCAGCTTTGCAGCCGCTGCGCCAGTTGTCACGTGATCATAGAGGGCGGTGGCGAGCTTTGGGCTGGGCGGAGCCTAAACGCCGTGACGTCACTACAAGCGCCTCAGTATGCCGACGGCGCCTACCTCTGTTTAGAAACATGGAATGGGTCTGTATAGGTATAATACCTTCGAGCACGTTGTTGACCTTGTCCTGGAAGTTGTCAAAGTCAAACGGTGTGAGGAAGCCCAGAGAGCCCATGTGGAAGGCCATCACGGGTGGCACACTTTGCTGTCAACGACACAAAAAAGGTATACACAGTTAAAACTCACACCTTTATGGGTCAGGGGAGTTGAGCCCTACCCATAAATGAACGCTTAAGAATCAGTTTCATTGATAACCACATAATGCCTCATGTTTTTTCTTCTTATATGATAATACGGTGCTAACAAACAATTTCTTTTTGATTCTTTCATAAAAAAAATTGGCCCGAATCTACATGTTACACTGTAAATGTCATCGAAAGACGATATTCTTGCGTCTGGAGAGAGTAAACAAAACGTTTATTCGATGTTCTGCGCAAGAAAATCGGTGAATGAAATTCTGAAGGCGCTGCGTTAGAGTGCCTCGAGCGTGTAGCAGAGGCGAACAAGCGCATTTAGGCGAGCGCCATCTGGCAGTTATCTTCGAAAACGAAGGCGTGCGCGACCGCGGAGAAAGATGCGCACCACTCTCGAAGGTGATAAGGTGTAGAATGCAAAGCGACGGGCAGGTGCCACCACCGTGTCGTCGTAGCAAAACGTTGAAAACAACTTCTTGAGCATCGCGTTGCACTGTCAGCGCAGCGCGATAAACGCTACAGTCCTTAGAGTTACTTGTGTGTGCCTCATCTAGTATAAAGGCAGACATACAAAACATAGACGCATCGCGTTGCACTGTCAGCGCAGCGCGATAAACGCTACAGTCCTTAGAGTTACT
This sequence comes from Rhipicephalus microplus, assembly GCF_013339725.1. Classification (NCBI taxonomy): domain Eukaryota; kingdom Metazoa; phylum Arthropoda; class Arachnida; order Ixodida; family Ixodidae; genus Rhipicephalus; species Rhipicephalus microplus. The sequence continues at coordinate 168,206,302 of NC_051165.1, forward strand.
TGTGTGTGCCTCATCTAGTATAAAGGCAGACATACAAAACATAGACGTGTTGTTATGGCGCCTCAGATACCCACAATATTTGCTTTCTTTAATTGAAAAGCGCACAACTATGATCGCTAAACCTTGAGCAATATTGGAGGGCACTGCGGATGGGGTTGACCGTTTGGTGCCGTTTGAGGTATCGTTAGGGCAGACAAACAGACAAATGTACAGACAGACAGACAGACCAAAAATTTTCCGTTGAAGGTCCCCAAGAAAGACTATCGTCTTTAAAAAGCTATCGTAATGTAGCGCGGTCCTACAGAAAGAGTTTGCGGTCAAAGACCGCACTGTCTAAATCTGTCGACGTGAAGCCCGCATGATCTCGTTTCGTTCTAGCAACGGCACCCGGATGTCTCGTTTCGGTGCCCCGATCACAGAGCTGGCTATTGGCTCGGTGTCACTTGGAGGTCACCAATCAGGGAAGGTAAACACGTTTCATGCTCCAAAAAGCCATCCACGTAACAAACATGTTTGTTATACTTCACCGTTGCGAGGCACCAAAGCGGCAAGCAGAGTATAAATGCCTAATTAAACCGAGAGGTACTCGTCATCCGGGAAACGCGCACGCACAATCGATACAATTAGAATTTCAACAGACCCAATTTCTTTAGCGTAACGAGTGGGCTGTCATTGACAAGTTACGCACGTAATCGAAAGTTTCCCTGAACGTACGTGCCTACCTCAAGCGAGCCTTTCGAACGCCTTTAGCGCGGTGACATTTCTCTAAAGGATCACATTTTCAGGCAATCTGCGACGTGCACGGAACTATATATATACTCAGTAAAGAGAAGACGTGCCCGTATCCACGTCACGCACTTAGTTCGAACTAAGATCATTTGCTGCATGCATCACATCGTACGAATATCTTGCTGCTGTAGTCTTCCACTCTCTCTATATAGAGACAAGTCCTTACGTACATCAGTTTTTTTTCTTTAGGCACAGTATATAAGAACAAGGACGAGTAGACGTCGCGTCCTGGTTCGGCCATCTTTGCCAGAAAGGCGAACCCACCTGAAACAGCGAGGACGCGTAGAGCAGCGTGCCGTCTCCACCGAGACAGATGATGAAGTCGATGCGGTCTGTGAGCTCATCTCTACCTGACGAAGAAGAGGAAAAAAAAATTGTTGGTCCGTTATTACGCACGTATGGTACTCCGCCTTTCTTCTTTTCTGGTCGATTGCAAGTGTCAAACATTAGAGGACAAATTTCGCAGCTCTGCTCTTTTTTTTTTTTGGTTCATAATGAAACAAGCACCAAAAAGCACAAACACTCAGAAAGGACACTGCAGGACGAACGCTTTCTAGCAATTAAAAACTTTTATTTCGAAACGAACACTGATATATTCAAAACACGCATGTACGTCATCTCAAACCACCCATGTTATCATCAACAACGTGAGATACCGAAAAAACCACTCCTATAATCGATGGCACAAAACCGAAAAAAAAAGTGTTAAGCCACCAAAAAACTACAAAAACAAAACGTACAAAATATGTAATGGCTTATGTTGCGTCCAAAGAAGAAAATTCGGCATCTGTTAGTAGAACAGACACTTTACTAATGCACTAGTCACCTACTTTCTTAATTCGATACGCTTCCATTATTTCTCTCGTCGTCCGCTTCGTGTGCCTGTCAATTGCTCGTGCATCTGAAAATTTCCGTTGTCAAATGCACTCCTTGCAGTGCATCGCTAATTGCGAGTATGTCCCCCCCCCCCCCCCCCTTTGGTGAAGAAAAAAAGTGGCATTACCTTTGGACGACTGCAATAAGCGGCTAATGCTATCTGTGCCTATCCAATGGTATACCTATCTGTGGCTATCGCGAGGCAGCTCACTCAATTATACATCACTGACCTTCTCAGTCTACTGCGTTGTTTTTACACCAAGCTACAGCGTCATGTGATGACGTAACGAAGATCAGCCTCTGTTACGTCATTAGAACGTCACGTGGTGTCGTCACAACAAGCCGTTCCCTCTCCACACGCCTCTCGCTCGCAAAATATCCCGTGCATTGTCACACGACCTCCTTCCCTTTGCACACTGAGAAAGTGCGCGTCTTTCTATTCATGCTCTCGCCGCGAACGTCAAAATAATTTAATGAGTGCCACATGAAAGGAAAGAAACGTTTTCGCCGGTGCCCTTATTGAAATGCAGCCAATCCTTTACTTACAACGTACGAATGAATGTTATAGTCCCCAACCACTTAACCACAGCCCACCGGTCCGTGAACGCTGTAAAGAAGTCGTGCTAGTTAGTTTTAGATTGAAATGCAAATACTATCTCACGGCTAATGTAGAACATAATAGGTATATTGGGAAATACGTCTGTCCCGGTTAAAACTATATTTTGTTGAATAATTTAGGTTCGCAACTACAGAAAACGCTCATTGTGCTTGCAACACCAGTAAAAAAAAAAAGCATGACCACGCCTAATAGGGTCATCGCTCTACTTTCCTTTGGGGCTCTGCTGATCGCGTTGCTTGATTGAAGACAAATAAGTGCTGCGCGAGGACCGCCTCATTCTCATCGGCATAAAGGATTTCACTGGCGAAACAGCGGGAAATAGTTTCGCGGTGCGTGCTAACATCGAGCCTCTTTGATGATTGATATGTGGGGTTTAACGTCCCAAAACCACTGATGATTATGAGAGACGCCGTAGTGGAGGGCTCCGGATATTTTGACCACCTGGGGGTCTTTAACGTGCACCCAAATCTGAGTACATGGGCCTACAACATTTCTGCCTCCATCGGAAATGCAGCCGCCGCAGCCGGGATTTGAACCCACGACCTGCGGGCCAGCAGCCGAGTACCTTAGCCACTAGACCACCGTGGCGGGGCCATCGAGCCTCTTTAGCGAATCATATCAGATTTACTTCAAGTTGAATAACCTGTCCAGCGAGTTCAAGGTTTAAGAAGGCAACTGCTCATGCGGAGCAGACCTCACCGAAAGCCTGCGCAAGCACTGGTGCGTTGCGCTGCTAAGGGCAAGACCCTAACAGTTATCACTGCGCTGCCACTCGTTCTGCAGTTTTCGTGCATACCATTGAGTACCGCTGTCCCATCAAAAGCTCAATACACATGCCGTTCAGTTGATTGCAAAACGAAGCTATGCCCATGGGTCCGTGTATCTCGATATATAGCAAGTCTTATACAGGGTGTCCCACATAACTTGAGCCAAGAATTCGAAAATGAAGACACTTCAGTGGCGAATTAAACCAAACGCGGGCTACTCGCACTAGCCTTTAAGGTACTCGGGCTATTTTTCATTTCTCTCCATGCTATTTAATTAATAATTCTCAATTACCTATTTTTTAAATTATGGGCTGTAAACCGAAAATGTGAACATGGAGTTGTAGAGCCCTTTCAGAAACCACCGTCTAAATGGTTTCCCGTGCGATACGCCTAGCGCTCTTATTTTTTCCACGTTGTAAACTTTTTCCACAAATGCGGCGAGGGTGCTGCTGCTCATTCTCGCCGTGAATCACTGACGATTTAACTCTCCTCCTACGGAGCGCAAAAAGTAACACCAATGAAACCCGGTCACTGGGAATGTGAGTTGAGCAAAATTGTTGAACGATTTAGAGTACTTCGTTCTCTACTGCGGGGGAGCATTAGGCCGTCCCACGTAACCTTCAAGTGCGATTAGAATAAGTGGTTAACAATTGAGAGTACTCGGTACTCTACTATGAGAGAGTATAAAGCTGTTCTGTGGACCTCACACTTTTATGAGGCCGGGTCGACAAAAATTAGCCTACACGAGGCCCTATAAGGCAGAAGACTTGTGTTTAGAAGGTGTAGCTAACGGTTTAGAGTACCAGGTACTCTACTGTGGGAAAGTTCAAAGCCGTCCCAGCAGGAGTGTGTTTAGAAAAGTGGTTAACAATTTAGAGTACACGTTACTCTACACGAGGCCCTCTAAGGTAGGAGGCTTGTGTTTAGAAAGTGTACGTAACGGTTTAGAGCACCAGGTACTCTACTGTGGGAAAGTTCAAAGCCGTCCCAGCAATGTGGTTGACGATTTAGAGTACTCGGTACTCTACTATGGGAGAGCCGAAAGCCGTCCCGTGGGCCTTACGTCATGTCAGGGGGGGGGGGGGGGGTTAGAAAAAGGGGGTAACGATTTAGAGCACAAAGTACTCTACTATGGGAGAGCACAGAGCCGTCACGCGTGCGCCACTTGATTAGCAGCGTTATGTCAAGAGCCTCAGGTACGAACGGGGTCTGTGTATTGGAACACATGAGAAATATTGCACGTCGTTTTGCCATCTCGCACAACCTCCGTGTATGCTCTGGGAACCTATGGTAATTTCCCGCGCGTTTTCCAAAGGTTTCAAAGAGCACGGAATCGAACAAACAATTAATGTTCGGGAAGTGCACGGTGCCGATGTCTATAATCTTTATACATAATATTTTTCTCTGTGGAACCCCAAACTTATTCTTTTCTTTGCTTTATTTTGTTTATATCGTTGTAGAACGTTTAGTTGAATTGTCTGCTATAAACAATCCGCGCAGTTTCCTTTTAGGCATACTTCTTTCGAAGGGTCCTTAAACCACTCACAGGTCGAAAGTTGAGTTGTGGTGATGCAGTTGTGCACGAGCCTACAATGGACACGTAGTTGCAAGAATTTCCCCCGTGAGACGTTCAAATACTCGGCAGACTTTACTCGGCAGGTATGCGCCAATAAAAGCGGACGTGTGCTAAGCAGCTCCTATCATATATATAGCCCAGCCATGCGTAGTAAAGGAAGAGGGTGGGAAAGGTTGGTTAGGATGAGGAAGTGTGCCGTGAGCATGAGGAGGAGAGAAAGAAGGAGGGGAGGTGGTAAAACGATTTGGCGCGGGTGTATGCTCCAAGCAGCGACTAGCGTAGCATAGCCCTGCACAGTATAGACAAATTCCACCGGACTTACGTCACGAAAATGCGGTGGCGCTGTCTTGGTAGGCAAAAAGACGCTCTGCCTACCACAGTTTCTGATAGGTTTTCAATGCTGCTTGTGGTTTTATCAGTCAAGCAACGAGAAAAAAAATGGCAGCATATCCACGGAGTGAATGATGGAGAGTGGGGCGAAGCATCCGTCCGTCCATTCGTTATTGCTTCCGTCCATCCATGCGTGCGTCTGTGTGGCCGCCCGTGCGTCCATCCGCCCGTCCGTACGTGCGTCTGTTCGTGCGTCCGCACGTTCATCTGTGCGTCCGTCCCTGCTTTCGTCCATGCATCCGCTCCTGCTTCCGTCCATGCGTCCGTCCGTCCGTCCGTGCAGCCTTCCGTGCGTCCGTCCATGCATCTGTCTGTGTGTCCATTCGTCCACCTATTCAACACTCCAAGTACCAGCATCTCGCATCTTTTCATCATATATTCCTCATATAGAAGCACCGCCATCCAGCGGACATTCCAAGGACTGAACGAGGGAAGGCACACGCACACTTTCTTACGGCATGCCCGTCGAGCCTAGTTCCCACATTTAACCACCTCGAGTTCATGGTTATATACTAGTTCATTGTATTCATTGCCCTGCGGCCCAACGCTCACTAAACCTTTCTAAAACTTGGAGGTTACACCCAGCGAGTATAACGTAGCAACCCTTTTTTTGTCTTCTGTGCATTGTTGAACAATAAAAAATTCGCAGCGTGCGCGTTAACTAAAAGCCAAATTCTCTTGTCTCTCATTCCCCTTTAGCAGCCATTGGCTTGTACATTGAGCACTATCATTGTTCAACAACGCACAGAAGAAATCTCTCACCGGCACCACCTTGGAGGTCAAAATGTAATACTGGTTACACACTACTACTACGACTACGAGGGACGAACGGGTGCCGCAATGAAAACCTTCCCCCCCCCCCCCCCAAATAAAAACGGTATGCCGACGAACTGCGTTGCGGTTAGATGCGAGTCGCGCCTCATAACTTAGTTTTGTTTGTTGGCGCACATCGCAGCCCTGAGCGCTTATGGCGGAAGTTACGCGCGGACGTCGCTATAATTTTACTCATGATGTCGACATCAGCCTACCTGTGTTTACAAACATGGAATGGGTGTATAATGTAGCAAGGGGCGGGAAAGCGACGGTTAGAAAGGGAGAAAGAAAAATGGTAAAGCATAGCATAGCCACTTGTAGTGCAGTATAGCAAGGTGGCGGTAAAATGTAGTGAGGGTGAGGAAGAAAAATGGAGGATAGGAGGATGAAGCACAGCGTAGCCGTGAATACTGCAGTATTGCAACGAGTGGAAATGGTAGACGAGGAAGGAGAGGAGGCAAAAGGGGAGGGAATTAAGAGGTTAAACGAAACGTAGTCTACCATGCTATATATATGCACATTAAGAGATAGGAAAGAAAAGTGAGGGTGATGAGGAGGAAATGGAGGAGACGAGCGTGAAGCACAGCATAGCCACGTATAGTATAGTATTGCAAAAGGTGGAAATGGTAGACGAGGAATAAGAGAAGGCGAATGGAGAGGAAAGAGGCCATACCGTAACGTAGTCTTGTAAGGTGTATATATATATATATATATATATATATATATATATATATATATATATATATATATATTACTTCAAGGGGGAGATAAGGAAAGTGAGTGAGGAGGGAGAAAAATGAGGAGAGGAAAGTGAAGCACAGCATAGTATTGCGATGGTTGGAAATTGTGGACGAGGAAGGAGAGAAGGCAAAGGGGGAGGGACGAGGTTAGAGCTTAACGTATTCTAGTATGGTATTTATATATATAGTACATTAAGCGGTAGGAAAGAAAAGTGAGGCTGAGGAGGAAGAAAAGGAGGACGCGAGGATGAAGCACAGCATAACCATGAATAGTATAGTATTGCAACGGGTGGAAAAAAATGGTAGACCAGGAAGGCGAAAAGACAAAGGGGAGGAAAGAGGTTAAAGCATAACGTAGTCTTGTATGGTATATATATAGTACAGCAAGGGGTAAGAAAGGCAAGTGAGGGTGAGAAAGAGGAAAAGGAGCCCGGCAACACTACCAGCTGCGCTGTTTCCTCAGTCATCGCACGGCCAATGCGTAGCTGCCTCAATAAATTTTCAAAATGGCGCCGTAATATGTGCTTGGTGTTCGAAATGCGGCCCTCGCTCGTGTTGGCTACTGATGTAAGCTCATGACAGGTTTCGCTGTAAATTGAATGAGTCAGATAGGGCGCAGCATATAGAATGTATACCAGTGAGAAATATGGCTTTCAGCTTCAAAACGACGGCCTGCTTGTGTAGAGTAATTCACGCGATTCTTCTTTTTTGCTCAGCGTTGCGTTTTCGCGTATACAGCGATGGGTTTTAATTTACACAATGAATTCGATGTTATCCTTTCGCTTTTCTACAGGCCATAGAGCTGTATAGCCTTAGCCCAAGACGAAAAGAACGAAAGTAATGAATCAGAACGAGCTCCCCTTATGAGGAGATAGAGCTTTCTGTATACCCTATAACTCGAATAATCTTTTCTGGCAAGCTCCCAATTCCCCTTCAGAACCACTTCATTAAGCACATAATAATCCACCTGTCAAGCCACCTGCTGAATCACCTGCTAAGGCAACTAATACAGTTGATTACAATTGTTACGCCACTATTCCTACATTACTTGACAGGCAATACCTTCTGTGAAGGTGCAGAGCTTGTCCTTGAGGTCGAGGAAAGCCTTGTTGTTCTTCAAGAAGGGGTCTTCCAAGATGGCGTCCTCAACGAAAACAACCATGTTCTTGACCTGCCATGACGGACATCAGAAGCAACATGTAATAGGAGTGAATCTCGAGCGCCGTTTCGCGTAAGCTGCTTTCCTAGAGATAGACAACGAACCGGGGCAAATGTAAGGCAGTCAGCAACGGACGAGAGTGTTTTGAACGAAACTGTAGCAGTGTTTAATTACTGTTGACGATTGAATTGAAATTAATTTTTCGGTGGCGGATATGTACTGAATCGTAAACTTTCAAAGTTGATGTGTTCGCTAGGAAGCGCACATCGCTACCCGAGGGTTGTCTTTCTTTTATGTAGTTGCAAATTTCACGAATGCGCGTCAGAACTGAAGCGTAAAACATTTGGACAACACAATAACTGAGATTTGACACGCCGTGTATTTGCGGGTGGGGGGTGGGACACACTAGCTAAGAACGTAACTTCAGCCAAATAAAAAAAGAACCTACCACGGAAAAGGAGACAACAGCATGACACAGGTGCCCATATTTCTTGATTAAGCACCAACCCACCCAACAAGCATGTCCTTACACATGCGTGATCAGAAAAAAATGCGTGTCAAGACTTACCCAGATGAGCCACTGGACGAGCTCGTTGAAGGGCTTGACGACGTTGGCGTCCATGGTCTTCTTGATGACGAGCACAGACAGCGGTGGTTTGTGCCACGTCAGCCGCTGGCCCGCGGGGTCCTGTATGGTCCTGGACAACAAAGAATAAACTTTAATGAAGCAAAGAAGCACGCGGACTACCGCGGGCGGGGGCCCATCTTCCAGAGTCCTGCTGGCCACAGCGGCTCGCCGGGCCTGGTCAAGGGTCTCCAGCTGGCTTACCAGGAAGGGATCGACAAGTTGCGCCTCCCACGAATATTTCGTGGTTGTGCGTGACCAGAGTCGACCGCGAGGGGTAACTCAGTAGAGATGCATGTTACATGCGATAGAAGATGATGTTAAATGCGACATACACGTCCTTGTATCTGTTTGGATATAGTTTGTAGTCTGCGTGACGGAATAAGAATATGTACTAGTCTGTATAACGACACCAGTCCTGTTGCTGTCCTGACAAAGAAAAGGTTGCGCTACATCCAAGCTTTGGCTAGAGGCAATCGACCAATGAATAACAAACACGTATGTGGACACTTAAGCCTAAACGTAGCTTTCTTATCCTTTTGCGCAAAGATGCAAGCGTATAGGAGCTCAGCCAACTAGAGATGCAAAACTGCGCTGATGTGCGTCCGTGACCCACCAAGCCGGCTTCGTGCCCCACCGGAGTCACTTTGCGGAAGGAAATCATTGCATTACGAGCAATGATGAATATACTTGTAATATAGAGAGACATTTACGTAGCACTTCGTGAACCTATGCAACTCTGACGTATATACAAGACCTAAGCATGAAACTAATAATACTAGGCGGTGCGTGTGACTGTGCCTCGTATCACGCTGCGTGTAGTCTTCGTTGCTATAGATCAGTTCATTTCAAGACAGAGTATATAAGCCGGTGGTCACGATCATACTGTCTGACATAATGACCATTTCGCGCACACTTTTTGGTATACCACGTTTCAGAAAAACGTGCCAGAATTCACTTTGAACCCGGACGAGTGGCAGGCCTCTCTACTTGAAAATAAACTTTTCCAAGCCTATAGCACATATCGAACGTAACCTGAAGTCATCGTTGTCTTGAGTTGTTTTTTTTTCTTTAACGACGCAGCAGGACTCGTTCGGTCATTGTTGCAACAGCATGAGTAATTTCGACAGGATGGGCGCAGAAGGCCTCACGTAAAATGTTATTTAAGCTTACATTCTGAAAGAAACAAATCAATAGCAACAAAGAAGGGTTCATCAAACAAACATGATACAGACTTGCAACAAAAGGCGAATTTGTATAAGGTATACGCACGTTATGCATATGCGGGTCCTCTGCTCAAATCAATAGAGTCGAAAAAAAAAAAAAACCTGGGATAAATTTGTCTTACGCAATACCTGAAAACACGAGGCGTCACATGCTATAAGCATGTGACACTAATTAGAGGAAGGAAGCTATGCACAATCGTGATGATTACTTATTTGTTTACTAGCTTCATTACGAGGGAGTATCTGGAACACCGCCAGAACATTGCAAGCCGGGATATTTTGTTTTGCAATGCGGCTGTTCCCGCATCTCCTGCTGCATAGCTCGATGAAGAGCAAGTACACACACATCTGGTACTCAGCAGTCTGGTACGGCGGGAAAATTGGATTTGCAGACGAGAGCAGCGTGGCAGTAATCAAGCGCGAGTTTGTCAGCGTTTGGACGTGGCATCTGTCATGTTCAACTCGAATCTGCGCTGACATTTGCACGGACACACATGCGTCTATCCAATGCAGCGTCTCAGTTTGTGGATCCAGGTACACCGTACAAACTTAGAGAGTAGCACTGGTGCAGCTAAGGTGGGGAATGACGCACACCCGAAAGCAACAGTTTACAGGACGTTCACTGCGCAACAGTTGCCAAGTTCTTCTCTCTTAGCACGTAATGCTTCTGATCTGACCGGCTAGCGCACAGAATACCGGCTACTAGCTGGGTCATTTCTACGGAGGTTATGTACTCAGACACCGCGATAATATAGAACTCGGGACAATGTCGTGTGCCCCCAAAATTTCACTGTTTCGTGTACCTCTCGAAACGAAACTTCAAATGCGCTTTGATACGGTTTGCAAGCGACATTTTCTTCCTATATAAAGAAGCGATGTATGTTTATTCTCACAATTCAAAGACTCGTACAGAGCAAGACCACTTTTTTTTTAGCGCGTTTTTTTTTTGATCGCTGATCGACCATGCGATGCGAGCATTATTGGTGACATAGTACTTCATTTTTTTTCTGGATGCCTCCATGCTATGGCATCACCATTGTGGCAGAACACCGTTTACAAACGTTTCGCTCACTTTTTACTCTGTAGACTTCCACATAAATGGGAATGAATGAAAGCTCGCCTGAATAGAATGACCTTTACCACAGGACTGAAGTGTAACACATTACCAGTCTAGCAATTACCATGCGTACTTACCATTACGTATAATATCTCTATATACACCGCTTATATTACACCCCTAGAGGGCTGTTTAAGGTAATAACGTGCCTCAACTGCACATTGGCATCGCGTTTTCTGACTATGCTGAAAAAGTGTTGCAGGGCTTCTTTTAAGAGACGTGTCCGAAAACACAACTACATGGGGTGCTTTTCGTCGTATGTGATGACGAAATAACCAAGATCGGGGTCAACAACCTGCAACCAGGAGGCCGCAATGCGGCCTGCTAAGCAATCCTATCCCAATATGAGAACACCTCTTCCACTCCTTCCCTCGTGGCTTCCTATCTGAAGGCTGGTATGGCAGTTTTGACGTATGGGGTTTTTCCTTGCAACTTATGTTAGTAAATCACAACATTGTGACATGTCTACAGAAAATAAACACAATTTTTATACCAATTTTGTACCTTGTAAATAATTTTTTTTCCTTTTCCTTGCCTGCAAAGTTTTTTCCTCCGCCGCCTCCAAAACTTGCTGTCCGGGCCCCCGCTGCGCCGGCTTCATGAAAACTTGGCCCTTCGCCTCAAAAGGTTAATCGCCAACCCCTGGTCTAGATCAAAGTTTAAGGGGCGCAGTGAAGTGCCTATATGCTTCTACTCACATGACCATGGCTGAGTTCTTGAGGATGCGACCACATGGTCCGAACTGGTACACGGGACTTGGGGCATTCAGAGACCGGGTCCTCCTGCAAAAAAAGAAAAAAAAGCGTTTAGAGCAAAGCAATGTATGTATACTTCATACGTGGTTATAGAAAGTCGTCAAACTAGAGGTAGCCTATAACTGAAATTTCAAACGAAGCTCATTCTGGTATTGTCGGAAAAGCGAAATGATATTTTCTCAAAGCAAGCATGTGCCGTAACAGCCCGCTTGCGCTACCAGGCGACCGAGGAGAGTAAGTCACAAGTCGTTATAGAAGCGTGCCGGTATGCGGTGCAGCAGATGCGAAGCAGCGGCTTTTTGCTATGCTGTTCGGTGACGGGACGTCACGCGCCATATATAAGCAGCACATCAGTGGTGATCCCAATCCTAGAGCATGAAAAAGTAGCAGCATGGAAGGGGATTCCAAAGTCTGCGACAAAACAGAAACAAAAGCAAAGAAATACAAGCAAATATTGCAGCAATAAAACCAGCGAAAATAAAATATCGTACATGACTAATCCATGAAAAAATGGGCGAACGTATTCATTTTCTGTTAGTTCTGCGCATATACAAATTGTGCCATTAATGAAAAAAAATTGTGCATCGTTTTTTTTCTTTCAGCTCTAAAGCTTTTGCGACTAAGTGCTTTGGTGTTGGCAGAATATCACCTTGTCCAATCGTATTTGTTATTTCTTGGTCATCTTCTTTTGATCGCCTTTTTCTAGTTCATGTTGTGGTATCTATTCCGCCACAAAAGGGAATGAACTTCATTATTTAAAGTTGACGCTTTGTTGTGCGTGTATCCTGCTTGTGCCCCGTCGATCACTTGCGCTTAAAATCTACAGTCCTGCTTTACGAACATACCCAGTCTTCAACCTTGGCAAAGTAAAGACGCTGACCCACAGCAAAGCGCGGGGATATCCATAAACAGCACACTCTGTAGGCGCTGCCTGCCAATCGAGGGAGCCCAACTTGTGACTTTCTTGAGACATTAACTGCTTTGTAAGAAAAAAGAAATGTTGTAAATGAGTGAGGAAGAGCCATGCCTATCGTATTACTATCGTATTCACTCACGGCAATATGAAAATGATTCAATAACCAATCTGCGTGCGCTAGGAAACAAGAAAACGCAAATGTGAAATTAAAAGCGTTTTCACGTGTACTTGAACAGAGCCTTTCCCCGGTTCTTGGGCCGGCCAAAGAGACTTATCATTTGTCAGCCCCAATGTGCGCGACGCCTATGTTGCTTACTTTATAGTACAAATGCTAACGAGAATACGGTAAGCAATATTTACACGTTAAGGAAACAGCTCTGAAGCCCTACATTAGTCGACTTTACACCGTTGTTACATTCATCCATAGAAGCATAACAATACACTTTGATTGGTTATAGATGGACGGATGATCATATTTCAGACACTCTGCATATTAGAAGACTGCAATGAGTCGACTAGGACCAGCAGCGCTTCTTCAACGCGTTCGAATAACTGGCAGGGAGTGAACGTTTTTCAGTGCCTCAATTAACCGCTTCAACGTGCGACCGCCGCGGCCAATAATTGGAGAGGTGCCATAGCGTTGGACGGCGAAAAAAGCAACTATCAGCTCAGGGGAGAGTACACTTCTCAGGGAAGCCAGACAGAGACAAAAAATGTCACCAAACCACACCCACGAGTGTGCTTAAGGTTCGACATGGGTGTTTCACTTAAAACTAAGGTCGAAGTAGCGTTATTCAAAAGACGACAAGCGTCTCATCGAAGACTGCACACGTCGCGAAGCAGGCCTACCCTGTGAGTTTCCACTTTTTTGCTGACGACGTAGTGTTCAACGAGGCCACGCTAGCCCGGTGACCGGTCTGGCGAGACGTCCGCAAGTTCCCCATCGCGAGGACTCGGAACAACGGATGTTCGGTGGACGGTCGCGTGAGAGAATCGACGCTGCGTCGTAAATCACACTCTCCGTATTATAAAACTACTACAGGTACGTAGCTAGGCGGTACAACCAATAACGGGCAAAGAAAACGGGGCCACTTGGCCAGGTAGACGCAACAAAGCGAGGACATTCACCAGCAATCGGCGATGGTGTCCATGACGTTTGGCAGAGCGACGATTGAGACGACGAAGACGATGACCGGTGGCGCTTTTCGACGTCCTCGTCGTCTTCTCGGACAAGCAAGTAGGCGACGGCAAAACGAGATTGCCGCATGAACCGTCTCAGTTCAAGAATGCCTCAGTTCAAGAATGGGAACGTCGTGGTACACGAAGAACGCGAAGAAGACGCTTGAAGCACACCGAGACCCCGAAGTGGGTTTGAACCATTCATGGAAGACAACAACAACAACAATAAGTACTTATTCCCCCTCGCAGTCTGTCGTTGTTCTTCGTTTCTTGGCGAGTACGTCGCGTAGTCGTTGAGATAGGAACATGCACAATGCCGCTGATGCTGTTGGTACTGTTGTTTACGTCGTCATTGGATACACGAGGCATAGAAAAGAAAGCAACACCCTGGAGACACACAAGAACTCGCATGTCACGCGGGCATGCCGCGCCCCACAGACGAACAAGTGAAAGCCGTGATGATGATGGTGATGTTCCTTCACATATGGCACGTACCCATACTGGGGGATGGTCAATGTCTTGTGCTTCAGCGACAAGAGCCCACCTTCTCCAGTCACTGGCCACAGAAGCGAACAGCGGTTCTCACGGATGGCGCTAGCGTACTGCCAACACCACTGATGTTACGCCTGCATGTACACGCTGTGGCGGCCTATATAGTATCTGCTGCTCTACACTGCACCCTGTATACAGCTGTATACACGACCTGGACGCCGGGCCATGCGACGCGCGCACCGCCAAGTCAGCGCTGTTTTGAGCACCGTTCGGACAGCAAGTGGGACGGAAACTCCAAGTGGCCCTCGTACAGCGAGAAGCAGCGCATCGATTGCGAAGCGGTGCCCTTGGACGTCAGCCGAACGCGTCACTCCCCTCCGTGCAGCCCACACCGTTCGATAAGTTTGTGCGCGAAACGTGTACTGCGTGCGGAGGCTCACTTTCGCTTTGATTTGTCTCCGCCTTCCTTTTATTTTATTTTTTCTTTAACGGTGCAGTCTATGCTTTGCCGTTCTGACAGCACATCGGACGGTACGTATTGGTTTGGTTTGGAAAAACTTTATTGACAAGTCCGAAGGCGTGCGCCCTAGCACACGGCGGGCCGCTCCCACGATGGGACAGTAAGGCCGAGCCCTAGCGCCGCATCGTGGGCCCTCTGGACAGCCCAAAGTTGCGATGTTATGTCTGGACTCCGGAGAGCGGAGTCCCACTTTCTGGACGATGCTGTATCGGTGCCACGTACCGAAGGGCACTCCCAGAGCATGTGGTGTAAGGTGGCTAAACCGCCACATTTTGTACACGAGTTGGTTAAATAAACATCAGGATAAAGCTTGTGAAGAAAGGCAGGGTTAGGGTACGTTTCTGTTTGAAGTAATCGCAATGTAAGCGCCTGCGCTCTATTTAGCTTCGCATGTGGAGGTGGAAAGATTCTCCTATCCATAGCGAAATGTTGGGTACGTATGAACATCGTATAATAACGGTCCTCGCTTGCGAACACCTGCAGATGAAAGCGTGCAGGTGTAACAGCTGTACGCTTCAGTTCGGAGACCTGCTGCGGTCTACACAGCACGGTACCATTCCTGTGTCAGAATTAAAAGTGAGGGCGAAAGATATTGAACGGGAGAGAGCGAGCGACAGACAGAGCGATAAAAATAGAGGAAAATTAGCTTGCTACAATCAAAATGTTTTCGTGTAGCGTTTTAATAGTTGTCACGAACTCTTTTTAGCAAACATCACTTTTTCGGCATGCTGGAGCGTCAGGTGTAGTGATCGCGTGTCCCTTTGGGAAACTTATTTTATTTTAGTAATTAGTTGTTTCAAAGAAGTCGGTCGGGCATACACCTATATGGTCAAGCTACTCTGCCCTGTAGTGACCGGAGTGTGTTCAGAAAAAAAACTTGAAGGACACTTGAACGCTTGAGCTTCGCCTTAAACAGTGGAACATGGTCGGGTGTCTAGCCCATCACCGTCGACCGTGTTGTAAGGAAAAGAACATTTGCGTGCGTAACAATGGCCTTGATAAGACAGGTGCTTGGGCTAGTTGGTGATTGGAAATCAACTTATTTGCGCTCTTTATGTCCTTGTCTCTTCTTCTGTAGTTACGTTGTAACTATACTCGTAGTCTTGCGCTGTACAAATATGTTGTAACACTGGCCATTTTAAGCCATTATAAAATACCTGCCACAAGTACAGTTGCATAGTGCCCCAATGCCATAATTCTTCGTTTTGCAAATCGGAAAAGTAGGCAGTTTGCTCCCGTGCAAGGCACCACGTGCAGCTGCCTGTCTGACAATTGGTATTGGGTGGGCAGTTTCACACCAGCCACTCGTTGTGAATTTCACATGTTCCGACACCTGGTGCGATTTTAAGATTCTGCCACGCAATATTGCATGTGTCAAGGACACTACGTACCGTAGATAATATCTTATAGCATTTCTTACAAAGCAATGTCAGGCACCGGCGTGGCTCAGTGGTAGAATACATTCTTGCTGCGCAGACTACCACCAGATATTTTCTGTTATCATTCATTTGCATCTAGCTCAAAGTGTCGCTCACGGATAACGCCGAGTTTCTCGCTCCCAATCAATGCTGTTGACATCCACGCCGCAATTTCAGACCTCAAGCTGATCGACAGGTTCTCATTGAATGATTGATTGATTGATACAGGGGCCCTGGACTAAGGACTCCAGGAGAATTACTTGTCTAGGATGAAGCTCTCACAGCGAAGCTCCTCGGGACGACACGATATTCGTCCGGCTTCTGTCCGTCCAGGCGCAGTGCACAGTCGAAGCGCACGTGGTAAACATCTGTGCGCAAAACCGTTACCAGAGCGCACATAGCGCGCACATGATTAAAAAATAAAAGGCCACAACACCGTAAGAACATAGACATTTAACCACCCATCAATCGTAGCGTACGGCAAAGGAAAAGCTTAACCAGAACAAAAGATAAGGCTACAATTCACGATCCGATCTACACTGCATGGCCCCTTAATCAGCATTCACTTCGTGGATCTGCCTTAATTTTTTTATCAATAATTCTGCGCAACGAGCTCTTGAACGCGTTGAAACGTGGATATGATTGTGTTTGGAGCAAACATTCGACGATTTAGAGTACGATGTACTTTACTAAGGGAGAGCACTTGGCTTTTCCCGTTTTAAGGAGGACAAAACCGGACGTCTAGGATTAATAATAATTGTTGGGGTTTAACATCACAAAACCACGTTGTGATCACGAGAGACGCCGTAGTGGTAGGCTCCGGAAATTTCCACAACCTGTGGTTCCCTTTGTGTGTTTAAAAAGCGTGGTTGACGATTTAGAGTACTGTGCGTTTATAATAGAAACAGCGGGTAACGATTTGGAGTACTACGTGAGTGTTTAGAAAAACTGTTTAACGCTTCTGAGTATTTCGTAGTCAACTATGGGAGAACACTCAGCAGTAAGCCGTCCCGTAAGAGCACACCAAAGCGAGTTGTTTAGAAAAAGTGGTTAATGATTTATTTCGTAGTTCGTACGAACTCTAAGGAAATGAAGAGATAACCGCCCGAGCACTCCGTATACGCATAGTTCACCGGCAAAGGTGAAACGCGTGACCCCTGTGTTCATCACAGGGTTAGTCGCGAGGGTTCATTAATGTATTTATCGATTATTGGTCAAGCGTGTCCACAAAATTGATTCATGTCTGTGCGTTCTCTTCGTGATTTTTGGTATGCCAGAGGTTAGCTGCGGCTCTTGACCAAATTATGTGGCACGTACGCTCCGAGACCGTTTGCTTACATAGCTTGGACTAATTTCTGTGTCGCCCAAGGCGGTTATACAATTACACCGTCACCCACTAAAGGGAACCATGGGTAGCAGGAAAAAGAATAGAAGATAAATGAAGAAATGGAGAAAGCAAGCGATGGAAAATACAAGGAGATGGGAAAGTTAGGAGCTGGTCGAAGCAGTCCAAGGACGGGCCACCACTCAGCGAGAGCTTCCCGGCGTCAGGAGACCGCGGAGGGCGAACCAGTCAGCGAGAGCTACGCTGTCATCGGAGATCGCGGAGGCACTACCGTTCAGTTTGAAATCCTCCGAGAAACTTCCAGCGCAAGCCTGCAGAATCTCGCTCCCCGACACCATTGCTTGATTGCCGAGAGAGTGTAAGAGGGAGAAGTCACAGCGTCTTATACCCAGCCCCTTACGCAGGCCGGAACGCGCTAGAACGTGAGCGCGTTCTGGCACAGCTTGGGCCAGCTGTTGTGCTCTTGTTTCCGACTGCGGTCGCAGCAAATCACCCGATGTAAGGTTTGAAGCTATTCGACATGCGCTGGCGTGTTCGAGCTCGTATTGCTCACGATAGTACATCTTTAGCACCCCGCCTTCGTCGACATGGGACCGCCGCGGCCCATATCGAATCCGCGAGCTTCGGGCATGTTAATCACCGTAACGTCACGACAACCGCGGTATGTACGGCATCTGACAACACGGCGCAATTTCGCAGTGCCTAGAATAGCAAATCCGGACTCCCTCCTCCAGGTCAGACTGCACATCAATGACACGGACGTACAGCAGGACACGGCCCGGTTCCAAGACTCGGACACGCGTGGAACGGCCGGATGACGACGCTTCCACGAGATCGGCAGCCTCCTGGTTGAGTGGTTGCCCGTGGGTCGTTCGCTTACGCACGCACATGCCGCGTCGCCTATCCATCCCCGCGAGCTAGCGCTTTAGAGCCGGGCGCAACACGGATGACGTGGGCCGCTCTTGCGACGCTTGGTAGGAAGATAAGGGAAGAGAGATAGATAGAGAGGAAAGGCAGGGAGGTTAACCAAGCTGGGCTCCGTTGAAGAGAAGGGAGGGTGAGCATTACGACTGTATACCTGACCGGATTTTTTTGTTGTTGTTGCTATTTTCTTTTTACGGCTCCTGCTGAGTTGCTGGAGGCGGCTATACGAATGCGGCTCAAGGACTACATAACCCCAGTCGCCCAGCTGCCGGATCGTTGCAGTACATTCGTCGTCTGGCTGATAGAGATAATGAGAACGGCTATAGGTTAACGAGCCCCCCACGTGCACGTGTGTGTGCATGCCGCCACCGCCGCCGTAGGCAGGACCTCCTTAATTACGTTCCCGAACCGACCGCTAAAAAGTGCTTGCTCTTATCGGAAAAGCGGCGCGCTAATTAGGTCCAAATGGAGAGGCCTGCCGCAGCGATGACTGCGAAACCTTGAGCAGCGAGCATCTTGTACGACATACCACGCACTGCCACGTGCAACGCGTGCGCAACTTATTCAAACACAGACACTTTTTAAAAAATGATAATCACACATCTTCCCCTAAAGAGAACCTTGAGTAGTACGCGAAGCAGCCAGGGGTAGACTTAAGTTCTGCAAAGAGGTGCTCTTTATTCATCACCGTAGACATTCACGGTTGCAAACACAGCCGATTTGCGAGCCCTCGTCTCTGCCACACTCATGCTCGCGTCTTCATTCGTACTCCTACACTGTGCGTTGGAAAGAGAGAGCAGTGGTGGTGGTAGTGGTTGTAAGGAAAGGAAGAAGGCACATAATTTCTGTCTGCCTATAGGCGACACGGCGCAGTGCCTTATAGGGATGAGGGGAAGGAAGGATAAAAAGAATAGAAGGAAATAGATGACGAAATAGAGAGGCAAGCGACGGAAAATAGAAGGAGATAGGAAAGTGGGGATCCGGTCCAAGCAGTCCAAGGGTGGGGCACCACAATGCGAGAGCTGCACGGCGTCAGGAGACCGCGGAGGGTGAACCAGTCGGCGGGAGCTACGCTGGCGTCGAAGATCGCGAGGGCACAACCACCCAGCTTGAAATCCACCGAGCGAATCCAGAGCAGTAAGCGATTTCGTAATAGAGAACAGTGCAGCGCCACTATCACTCTCCCCTCACACAAGAGCACACGCCAGAGGGGAGCAAATGCTCGGTCGTAGAGTCATCTAATGGGCGCTCTGAGTACTAACGTGGCTACGACGACGGACAAGGGACAAAAGCTCCTACAATAAGCTGCTTCTTATCTGTGTGTGTAGAAAAAGTGGTTACCTATTTCGGGTACTTCGTACTCAACTATGGGAAAACAGTGAGCCATCCCTTAATGCATGCGGTTAGAACGTCGCGGTAATTACCAGGTAGAGGTAAGCAATGATCGAGAAAAGGCACTAAAAATGAGTCAGTTCCACCCGTGAAAACTGGCGCACAGGAAAGCTCTTTCGAATGGAACTAACGTTGCAAGTTGGACAAGTTGGTACGGGGTTATCTTCTGAAACAAAAAAAAAACTGCGGGACAGAACGGGACACGGAGAAATAAACGACAAACAATTAAGTGCAAACTCACAACTATATCTTATTGAAGAAACGCGTCAATCTTAAACAATCGCAGCAAAGATGATGCGTCATTTTCATCGAATAACAGCGTAACCTAGAAACAACAACAATCAAGGATTTCAAACGAACAATCTAATAACTACACGGCATTGATGGTTCGTTTGAAATCCTTGACTGTTGTTCCTTGGTTACGCTGCCATTGGTTGACAATGGCACGCCATCCTTGCGGCGGTTATTTAAGGTTTACACATCATTTCAATTAACTAGCTGTGATTGCACTCGTTTGTCGTTTCTATCTTCCTTAGTTTTCCGTTCTGCCACACAGATTTTTTAGAAGATATATTGTATGTTAATGGCAAGGGAGATCAAACGGTTGCGTAAATCCAGTGCTGAAATTGAAATGCGAGCGATGACACCTTTTTCAGAGAGCGCGGATGTATATCCCAGAGGTAATGGCGTTTGTCTTCCGGCTGGTGGTATAGGGTTTAAATCCCGCCCGACCAAGGACGTTTATTTGATCTTAATTTTTATTTTTTATCTCCCCGTACCCTCATGGGCGGCTTAGGCCCGGCCACCTAAACCTACTGGTTTCTTATAATAAAATTTATTCTTCCTCCTCATCTCTCCTTCAGATCACGTGATCTGCGTGACGCCACCTACTATACTTCACCGACGATGACGATGGCACAGAGCGCGTGAACACAGCTTCACTGCCTGGATGGACGGGACGAGACCCGGATAGACGGACGGACAGAAGCACGGACGGACTGAGGGACACATGGACGGACGCCCTGACGGAAGCAAGAACGAACAGACTGACGAAAGCACAGGCGGACGCATAGACAGACAGACGCAGGAACAGAAGCACGGAAGCAAGAACGAACAGACGGACAGAAGCACGGACGCACGGATGGAAGGACTCACGAACGGAATCACGGATGAACGGACGCATGGATGAACGGACGCATGGAAGGACAGACAGACGAATGGACCTACAGACAGAAGGACGGACAGAAGCACGGATAGGTGGACGGAAGCCTGGACGCACGGACGGACAGAAGCACGGAGGCATGAACGCACGGACGGAAGTACGGACGGATGGTCGAACATACAGACGCGCGGACGGTCGGACACATGAATGGACGGACGAATGCTTCTCCCCACTCATAAACTCCGTGGTTATGCTGTGCCAAAGGTCCAAGGTGTAGCTTCGGCTTCTCTTCTTTTACATACTGGCTTGCATCGTGAAGTTGTGAATAACCACAAAAAAATGCCAAATTGACATGCGAATGAACTTTGAACCAGATTAACAACAAGAAATGGACACATTCTGGTACTACAATATAACGCAATAGAAATATTCACACATCATAAATGTTCACACATACTCCAAACGCACACGCCTTACAAGAGTTCACCGAGGTGTTCACACAACAGTCACTGGGCGCTTGGTCTCACTTAAATTGTTGATTAATTAAAGAAAACAATCAGCATATTAACGTACAAAGATCGCGTCGTCTACGCCCGGAGAGCGAATGAATGCGTTCTTTACTGAAAGCTTGATCCCTCCTGAATGAGCCACACCCGTTGGCACACATTATTAAACGCTCGAGAGACCGAACGGAGCTTTGATACCGCGGGGCACCGATCGCGACATTGACAGCCGATTCATTATACGCGGTTCGGGTGGCTCTGTATATACACCACTGCAGAATGCGTCGTGCGCTGCTTTGCCCAGCCCATCGCAGCAGAATCGAGGCGTTAGCGGTACTTATTACTATCACGGGCAAATCGACATTGCCTTTGGCCGATGGGGCCGGCACTACATCTTTCCAGGCTATTTGTCGTCTGTTTCGAGAATTGTACTCATCGGAAAGTTCAATAGGTCGACCCTGGTAGCAGCTCGATTGGTCGAGCTCATTGCGCAGTCTTACCAGATGCACGCCGATAAGCTATAGCACGCGCTCACACGTAGGTGCAACAATAGCTGACCCGAACGATATAAGGGCAGCCTTTGCGAACCGTAACACCGACAAAGGATAAAGCCCGGGCACGTACCAGTAGGTTGATTGATTGATTTGTGGGGTTTAACATCCCAAAACCACCATATGATTATGAGAGACGCCGTAGTGGAGGGCTCCATAAATTTTGACCACCTGGGGTTCTTTAACGTGCACTCAAATCTGAGCACACGGGCCTACAGCATTTCCGCCTCCATCAGAAATGCAGCCGCCGCAGCCGGGATTCGAACCCGCGACCTGCGGGTCAGCAGCCGAGTACCTTAGCCACTAAACCACCGCGGCGGGGCCCAGTAGGTATTCATAATCATAAGAAAACACCATATCCAGCTAAACCTGGAAGTGTAGACTGAAATGGTTGGTTCCTCAAAGCTTACCTGGAAGCGCAACGGCATCGGCCAGGAGGCTTAAAAATGGCTCCTGCTTTCTCCCCTACACTCTCTACTTCAAGTCACACCAGCACTTGCCTTCCATGGAAGCAACATCAGCACACCTCCAACCTCATCTACGATGAAAACAGCTTTAATCCCCCCCCCCCCCCCTAGACAAAATACTGCAGACACCCATGGAAGGGACCCCCAATAACACCACTGGACGCCAGCTAATCGATTCAACAGAGTATATACTGATGGGTGTACAACGCAAAGACCGTAGTGGAAGAACAAAAGTCGTCAAAAAGAGTCATACGGGATGAATAAAGCATCGGAACGGTACAAACGCTGAGAATGATGACGTATACACGAGAGCACACCCACGTTTTTCGGCGAAAGGGCTAACGATGACAGCCTAGGTCGATGAGCGGAAAGCAGGAACCTGCTGCCGTACCCTTGGAGGGGTACACGCTCGATGGAATTCGCGAGTAATCTCTCGCGCGCTGTGGGTCAGTATCGCACCTATAATGTCCACGCCGACCTCGGCCACACATTAACCTCAGCCTCACTCGCGTATAGCGCCAGCTTCCTTTCTTTTTGCGACGGCACGTGGACGCAATCATGGCGGCGGAAAGGTCGATTCTTTCTTTCTTTCCAAGGCTGTGGTCTTCCGTTTCACGCGAAACATCGACGAAACGCAACGACGTTCGACCGACTGTCACTCCATACGCCGCGTTTGTTGCTTTCTCCTGTGCAACGGAGTCGCGGTGGTTACGGTGCTCAGCGGCTGCCCCGAAGGTCGCGGCATCGAATCCCGGCTGCGGAGGCCGCATTTCGACGGAAGCGGACTGCTGTAGGCCCGCGTACTTAGATCACGTTAAAGAAACGCGGTCAAAATTTCTGGACCCTTCCATGACGTAAGACCTCACCAATTAATAACGTAGTCTGAAACAAATTCACTCTTTTAATATAAAAAAACGAGTCAATTTCTTTCTTTGAGTTTGTGTTTATTCAACCACGTGACAAGTACACGAAAATGCACTGTATACGTGGTTTGGTGCGAAGGGAAAAAAGCTTCTTTCTATCTCGCTCTCTCTTTTGCTTTCTCTTTTTCTTTTTTTTCCCAGCTGTATCGTTCCTGCATATCCAACGCGGATGTTGTCGTTGATCGTTTGGTAACTGGCGAACATGTCATAAGTCATGACGTCAGTCCCATCAGTCATACGTTCATACCCTTCCATGACAATGCCGGTATCTTCTACGGCTTTTTTTTTTCTTCTAATATTGAACAACACCGGCGGCGAAATAGAGGTGCTTCGCAAGCAACGTCATGTAAACAGTTTGTGTGTTGGGGTGGGGGAGAGTGAAGTGTGGGGGAGAAAAGGAATGTCGCATTGATTGAGTGACGAGACTCGGATCGATGAAGCGAGACGAGCGGTAATAAGACAAAAGCAATCAACAAATACAAACGTGCATGGTGCATGCGGACACGTGTGCGCCTGTCAGCGTGATGCACGATCGAATCACGCTATCGAGGCAACACGACGAAAAAGTCCAGACCATCTCGCTCAAGGACGGAAACGTGCGAATCAATAAACGCGGGCACGCTGTTAAATAAGAACGATGAAATAGCTCCCGCCTGGCGAGAGGAAAAAGAAGTGCGGTTGAGTGCAGCACGCGACGCAGAGCGTTTTTCGGCTTTTATCCGAAGAGAATAGTAGCAAGAATTAATTAATTAATTAACTAGAGGCAACCCTAATACATGCCCATGTGTTTGCGATAGTAGTACTCACATGTCGGACCTCCTGTGCCCTGGTGTATTGCTTAGCTTTCTGCTTGAATGCACTGCCAGATCGGATCACAGAGGCCATGTAGACAAGATACGTGGTTGGGAACTTCTCCACCAGTTGGCACCTCCCATAGATTTCTCTAAAATTAACAAGAGGGGACTGTGGCGCTGCGATCGTTCAACAACCATGAAAATGATGGGTAGTACGCGGATTTATCCAGACTTCGTGCTTGCAGGCTTTGAACGCATTTGTGGCCCCGCTTATTACAATGTTTCGGATTTGTTTTAAATGAAATAACGAACCGTTTTGAACTTCGTGACCAGATTTGAATTGGTGAGTCTAGAAGGTTAAGGCGGTGAAGCGCAACTGCTACACCTTTGCGGATTGTCCTCTCGTGACAAAGCAGCTCCATGCCACGCAAAGCCAAACGGAGCCAAAAGTACAAAGATTAGACAAATACATGCAGTACCCATCATTCCCATGCTCGCTGAAGCGCCATATGCTGCAGCTCCCATAACACAAGCGCCAGAGTTCCCACTAGTGTATTTCTTGGAAACTATGCCGCAACCATCCCAGCTGATCACAATCTTTCAATGAACTCAATCATTTAACTTTCGTAATTACCCTGAAAGTTAATGTCAGAACAGTTAATGATAGCCAATGAAGACGTCTTGAAAGCGAAAGCCATTTTTTTTTCTTTGTAGTCAATTGTACTGTTGAAAATAACAAGCAAGGCACGCGTAACAGAAATGTGCCAATATACCTCCAAAGAAAGAAGCCCACAGATGAATCGCAAATGGTGACAAAATGGCAAAAACGCTAAATTAAAGAGCAGTAACATCACGCGAAAAACGGGCTCTGCACTTGGGAGAATTCCAATCATTCGCTTTCGCGTGCGAAGTGGCCCTGTCAGACATAGGCGTCGGCGGGGGGGGGGGGGGGTGCAAAAGAGGCACCTTCCCCCTCAAATCTTACCAACCCTTGCCCTCACCCAAGCAATATACAAACGCTTCATCACCCTCCAGCCGCGATGCAACAGGGGTTTGCAGTCCCCAAGACAGCATCCTGCCGACGCTCATGCTGTGAGATACGGCTAGGAAAACACGTTAAAAATATCAAAAAAATCTCCAAAGAATATACGTAGTAGAGTCCCCTATACACCGGTCGTATATTTCACTTAGGCTGGAACGAATGCGCAGATTAACAGCTCGAGCACGTCACGTCGAACGATTCTGTTTACAGTTGCGTGCCGTGTATACATACATAACATCGTTCTCGAGTATACGCTTGAATCTTGTCCTGGTTGCCAAGGTTAACGCTGGCTTCAGAGTTAATGAAACCACGCTATGCAAATCCTCCCGAGACAGCTATAGAGGTCGCAAGCCGTCAAGTCGCTGCGGTCGGAGGCTGATGGTTAGAGGTTGACTATAGCCGTGGAGCTAGCAAGCGCTCCGCCTGCTAACTTCGTTCATTTTGGTGTGGCCAGTATATCAACATCGCGTTCTTGGCTGTCCGCCTTGTAGTATATATGCAGCGTCTCGTATAATGAGACAGCAAGTCAGTGTGTCCAGCCTTTGGGATATTATACGACCCCGAGAGCGTGCGTCTTTTCTTTTTCTTTTTTCAAAGTCAGGTCTATGCGATCGCGTGCGCGATTCTAAGACTACTCGTGTAAATAGGAAACGCTGTTAGGGCCCGCATTGCGGTATACTTGGCGCTCTGCGTGTTGGTGCACGATTCAACATGTCGTATCAGCGCTTTCCTCGTAAAGTGAACAACTTTTTCGAAACAAGCACGCCATACGGATGGTCAACCACCGAAGCTGGAACGTGTGGACCCGATGTATAATTACTTGGTTATTCTCTACGGGTAATTAAAGTGCGTCCTAATTACCGCCCACGTCCATCCAGAAACCTTAATTGGTGTTGGACACTCGCGTGTTTCCTTCAATTTTTAGTGGACCAGTAGAGAGAAGTGTTGTTTGCCCTATTTCTGTGGCCCGAAAATTCTCGCCCGCGGACGACTTATTCATTTTCAGAGAGCCAATGGTAAGGCAGTGACGCTTACCAAATTTCTGTGGCGCATACGCGATAGGAGCGTTTAAGCACATAGGGCGTTAGGATTTTCGTTTCGCCAAGCCACATGCAGTTTCGCTCTTTATAAGAGCGGATGCAGCCAAGATGGTGCATGAATTTCCACGAAGGGCGAATAATACCCACAATTATTCCCTAGTTACACTAATAGTGTTTGCTCTTTTGCCAGTGAAGCAGTTCAGTAAATGATTCCTTGTTTATCCCGCACGACAACGACAAGAAAGAAAGAGCTGCCACCATAATTAATGGGTCTGTGCCACAAAAATTGGTTGAAATTCGCTACTGACCACTGGTCCTCTAAAAGCGAAGCAGACAACAGTTCGCCCTACAAATGGCTGCGAAGCGATGAGGGCGAGCTGAACATCTATCGCATTCCCGGAAATCGGGGACGTATGGACGTGGCGCTATCTCTCGGCGGCAACGGCAGCCTGCCACAACTGAAGAGGAAACAGGCGAGAAAAATCATCTCTCTTCAGAAAAGCTAGTTGTCAAAGACGACTGCGGGTTCTATGTAGCAGCGACCCACTGGTATATTTTGGTAAAACTGCACTATCACATTGTAAAGCGTGTGGCTTTCCAGGACCATAGCCTCCTAGACTTCCGTTGCCTGCCGGATGAGCGCGAAACGCCCGTCATCTGTGGCGGCGCTACCTACGTAGGGGTAAGGGTCTTTGTACTTGGCCTTTGAGATTGGCAATTTCGGCGTTTGCTAATTTCAGAGGCTATGCCTTGTATTGAAGGGGTTGTCTTTTGAATGAGCGCAAAACGCCTGTCACCTAAAACGGCAGCACTTGCGTATATAGGTTAATTAAAATTACGTTTACGCCCTTTTAAAACTTTTCACGTCATTTTTTGTTGCATATAAGCTACAAAAACGTGAAAAATTATTTGAATACACCCACACTTAAGTGGCGCCACCACCATAGTTCTAACGACGGCCACTTCCCAAGTGACCACCGATAATCCGGCAGGCAAGGGAAATCTAGGAGGCTATGCCAGGACAATTGAACACCATCCACAGAGGCACACTTTGGGAAGCCATACGGTTTGCAGTGCGACACTGTAACTTTGCGAGCTTATTCAAGTACGTCTCTGCACTATAGAACCGGGAGTCACTTTTGGTAACTACCTTTTTTTTTTTTTCGTCAGATATGATTTTGTTCTCGCCTATTTGCCATTAAGTTACGGCAGGCCACCGCAATGGCCGACGAGAGACGGTATTAATCGCAGACGTCCCCGAATCCTGGTCATGCCGAAATAATTCGTATGCGTTGCGCGTACCTCTTTATCAGCCTGATAATGTTCGCACAGCCACTCCGGTGCGATAACAGCGGTGCCAACAACCACCGCTGTTACCGCATCGGAGTGGCCGCGCTATCTGTAACACTATTCGACTGAATGGAGGTGCACGCATACCACTGAGGACGAACTATCGGTGTCTGGAAGAAGAAACAATTGTCTTTACAAAGGGGCAAACACGAAGGTATTTAAGGCGTACAACCGCCGATGCATTGTGCTCAGTGACGCAGAGCCACAGATGTTAAGCTGACTCAACGCGTCGATCGTTGACCTCGGAACGCGACGCGCAACAGGAAAACTGTCAGCGAACGGTATATCGCCGACGGTTAGTCGAGAAGCTTGTTATTGTCGCCGGGAGGAAAGCAAAGCGTTGCGCAATTGCTCGGCGCAGATATGCGAGCGTGTCACTCTCGCCACTTGGCGAAATCGATACAGCGGTATTTCATAATGTGTTTGGAAAATGTGGGTAACGATTTAGAGTACTAGATACTCACTATGGGTGAGCATAAAGTCATCCCGTGGGTCTCAGACTTGACGAGGCCCAGTTGACAAAAATTACGCCACGAACGAGTTCACGACGGTAGATGTTCAACAAGCAGCTTTGGCAACGAGGCGTTGAGCGACACGTTAAAGCATGCTAGTTGATCAGCATGCATGCCTGTAAGTTCACACCGGAAGGCAACGAAGGCGCCACCGGTGTTTCCGCTGCCAACCACCCTCGCTGAACTCCTATTACACCGACGTGCTTTGTGTGTGCGCGCGGGCACACACACACACAAACACGTGAGCACACAAAAGACACAAGACACGGGAGTGTGTGTGTTTTCTTTTACCTTTTTCTCTATATCTTAAACCTTTTGCCCAGCCGTGGTGATCTAGTGGCTAAGGTAGTCGACTGCTGACGCGCATGTCGCGGGATCGAATCCCGGCAGCCGCGGGTGCATTTTCGATGGAGACGGAAATGCTGTAGGCCCGTATGCTCAGATTTGGGGGTGTACGTTAAAGAACCCCAGGTAGACAAAATTTGCGGAGCCATCCACTACGGCGTTTCGCACAGTCATATGGCGGTTTTGGGATATTAAACTCTACATATCAACCAATCAATCTTAAATCCTTCCTTTCGCTTTTTTTTTCGTGCATCTCAATAATACCCTTTTGCACGGTGCAGGGTAACAAACCGGATGTGGTTATAACCTCCTCGTCTTTCACTTAACCTTTATTTTCTCCTCTCTAAAGATGTGCACTAAAGGTCACTGTTTCAACAAAGCACTTCGTGTTCACAGACGTCTTCTTTTTCATTAAGACGCATCTAAACACTTTGATTTCATTGCCAACGTGCAAATGGCTGAATTATTGAAAAGTATTCAATCAGACATAGACAACACTAACTCACGTAAAAACAACTGTGCTCATTGATTTTAATATTTATGCTCCTTTTGTGTGTGCATATTATACAGCCTGAAGCAGTACGAGAGGGAACAGCAGTTAAACGCAGTCTGCAAGCGCAAAAGTGTTCGTAGCGCTATATTTTCACGCGGCATGGTATTTTTGGTAATTCAACAGGTCGCATTCGTACGGCGTGCGGTACGTATGTTGTGTAAACATGAATTTTGTGTTCCCTATTACATTGTTCACGACTGTACGTTCACATTGGGCCTGAGGAGGAAGAGAAGTGGGACGTGGCGCGAACGTATATGTATTAAACGCATATATACGCATTGCACACACAACGCTCATGCGCAAAGTACAGTCACATCCGATTGCAGTTGCAACACGCTGTCTATGGTAAAGACGGCGCTATAGCGTTGCACGGTGGCGTCGACATGGGAAACAACCAGTGACGTAAAACACGTTTCGACTATACAGGTATTTCCAAAACAGATTTCACTTTTGCCGGTGATTCAGTGAAGGCATTGGGCCCTTTCAACCACGGCCAATGTTGGAACTCCCTGTACGTGCGCTCGTTTCGAGCGTCACTTAGTTCCACCATGACCTTTTTGAACAATTATGTGTCAATCGATCATATATACGCTGTAATACCATCTTGCCCGTGTTGGGGCTCCACTATCTTAACATTATCGATCTCACAACAAAAGGGGACAATAAGTGGCAAAGCGAATACGCCGATTTACTGGCACTATTGCTATACAACGGGAAATATCGCGTAAGCGCAATTCGAAAAGCGGAACTGAAGACACGATCGGAACTTATCTGCAACGGATTACTTCCAGGCTCAGTTCCCAGAAGGACGCACGCCAAAAAGCTGTTTCCGTAGTTCCCTGTGTCGCTGTTATGCAAGATCCGGTGCCGTTTGTTTCTTTTTCTGCTTTCTTGGTCTACTTATCTCGAAGACAAGGCCCGGTTGTGTCACGGCTGCCGCTCAAGTCACTCATATATGCGCCTTACGGGCTACGCATGCACGGCAAAGCGTGGCCGCGCATTGTACGCACGTTTCATATATGGACGGGCGATAATTCACATTTATGTACGCACATACGCCCCCCAACCGGACGCAACGAGAATGTCCCCTCATTTCGGTCTTGTTTGCTACGAAAAGATAGATACTCTTCTTAAGAAAGCCATTACGAGAAGGTGTTTCGCCAGCGATCGAGGAAAAAAAAGATGAACCGAAGGCCATGGACGGGGCGTCTGCCGACAGTGGCCGGACTGGCGCATCCGTCTAACGCAAGAAGAAAAGTACAAAAAGAAAAGAATAGGCGGAAAGTTGTCGGCCACCGATGCGAGAGACAAATACGGTATGGCGCCAGCCAGAGCCGTATGTCATGGCCCGCACGCCACGCACGCCGCCGTTTCGAGATGTGTGTAAACGGGGAAGCTAGCGTTTAGTGGGCAGCAGTGACAATACTTGTCGGGGTTTTACGTCTCAAAACGACGACTTAATTATGAGAGACGCCGTAGAGGAGTGTTCAGCAAATTTCGACCATCTGAGCACAGGGGCTTCCAGCATCTATCGAGAATGCGGCCGCCGGGATTCCATCCCGCAACCCGGAGCACCACAAACACCGTAATCACTCGACCTTACTATCGGGCAACAAAAATATATACCACGACTGGGACGCTTGCGAGTAGTGGGCAGGAAGACGATTGGGACGTTGCCTGCAAACCACTGCTTTCAAGCTTTTCCGTGCAGGACCTTCTCCGGCCCAAGGACTATACCTTTACTACATAGCAAGCACGTGACATCAACGTCTTACCACCCTACCATGCGGTGGAACATTCTCTGTATGCCTTAGACAGCGTGGCAAGCCTCCTATTTATTGTATACAAGTCTGATAGCGATTATTATAATGTGTACGTAGATAGTGCAGCCACAATGTAGCAACTGCAGGCGTGCCGCGGATAGTGTTCGTGCTTCGAATTAATTTCGTTTACTCGGTTTTCTTTTTCAACTTATCGTCCACTCTTAGTCTTGAGTCAGCGTTCTGGCATTTCATCTCTGTCTGAATGCAGCGGCTTGCTTTTGAGAATTGAACCCGCAATCCCATCCATGCTCAGAAACACAACATCACAATAGCTGAGCTGTCGAGACAGGTTCGCATTCTGTAAGTGATATAATTTTCAATCGCACGATTGTGTAGCGAATAGTCGGCACACGCTTGTGGCTGAAGGTTCTAAAACGGGATCAATGGCAAATCTCTGCGAAAAGCTTTCACCAGTTAAGGTTATGCAAAACACTTTTGTTCTTGTCATGACAGCATTTGGTAATCCTCTTAATAAACCGCGTACGTCTGAAGACCGTAAGGGGTGCGGTTAACACCTTGATACCACGAGGTCCCAGCTGTTGGGTCACCTTATAGCATAAATGCAATGCGCTGAACCACCCTGCAGGGTGAGGAAGCGAGTCAACACAGCCGCATCGATTACGCAGTAATACCGAACTTTATATCAGATTATCCGCCTTCTATGCGGCGAACGCAGGTGTAGTCTCTATTCGTTGTTTACCGGTCTGCCGGACCGAGAATCACCGACCATGCATGTGGGCGCCTGCGAAACTGTAACACACCAACGACGCTCGGCAATTATAAAAGCGTAAGAACTTTCATTCTATTAATTTAACCAAATCGATGATGCGAAGCGGAACATAAAATCAAGATTTCTAACACCCTTGCAGGTTAGGGCATACAAAAGGCCCAGTTAATGGCTATTGTTCCAGTTAAAATGATACGATAGTCCGAATGCAGGGTCCACGTTACGAAAACCGCAGACTTCCTTTGATGACAACCTTACAAACGAAGACTTCATTTTTTCAGAAACATGGCGGAACACTGCGCTTTCGAGCTCCGCCGTGGTGGTTTAGTGGCTAAGGTACTAGGCTGCTGACCCGCAGGTGGCAGGTTCGAAACCCGGCTGCATTTTCGACGGAGGCGGAAATGTTGTTGGCCCGTGTAATCAGATTTGGGTGCACGTTAAAGAACCCCTGGTGGTCGAAATTTCCGGAGCCCTCCACTACAGCGTCTCTCATAATCATATGGTGGTTTTGGGACGTTAAACCCCACATATCAATCAATCAACACTGCGCTTCTGTATTGTCCTATTAGCTTAGCGGTGAAACATGTGGCCTATCCTAAGTGACATAAAAAACGAAGCTGATTGAAGCAGATCACGACTTATTTAAATATATTCGTTGTCCTAACCAGAACAATACATGCCAAAAACCTACTCACCTGAATTTTTGTCGCATCTGAATTCCACTTGCAGACATGCTACGTATGTACGATAGGCCAGAAGTAAGTTTCCAGTACTTAAAAAAGTTTTGGTAAGCCATAATCAGACAAGGCGATATGAATCGTTCCCTTAACAACCACCAAGTTCAGCGCAAATGCAGTCGTTATCTGCAGCTAGAAACTACATCACTACGATGCCCATTTTGTCCGTGACATTTGCGCCTGCTCTGTAAGAAATCCCAGAGCTGTGCAAGATTGAGCACAGCCTTCGGTCCAGGGAACTAAGATAACGAAACGCCACCGCGATGGCACAGTGATCGGTTGCTAAGCCAAGTTGTGGGTTTTGATTCATGACGCGGCGTTCGTTTTTTGACGGATACAAAATGACACAGACGTTATGTATATTCAAGTGAAAGATACCCCCCAGGTGATCAAAAAATTTCCGGAGTCCTCCAATGCTGCGGGGTTCATGGTCATGTCTTGGTTTCAGCACGTAAAACCCTCGATAACTAAAGCAAACGAACCGTTATTGCGGTCAGGATTTGAATGAGATAAAAGTGGATGCTGCCAGCAGCGATACTCGCATCATTCGCCAGGTCTGCCGCGGCATGCTTGTTCATTACCTGAACACGGCGATCCTGGACTTGAGTTGAGCCACGCGACACTTCTTGTCTCGTGGGTCTTCGGACGGCATGTTGGCGAACGTCGTCGGAGACGGCTTGCCTCCGACACCAGACGTCGGAAACTTGTCGGCGCGGACGCCCCCAACACCACCGTGCATCTCGGCGACGTTGTTCACCTCGTGCACCACGGGCAGTTCGGCCTTGCAAGGCTCGTCCGTCTCCGGCACGACGGTGTCTTGTAGAGTGGTCATCGTAACAGCGGCGAGTCTTGTAGGATCAGGCTCCGTCGAGATTTTGTAAGTTCCGGTGCGCCTTTTGGGGCGAGTTTGCTGCTATCAACGTCCAACACGCAACAGCAGTTGTGAAACGTGAAAGCAAAGTGGCTTGCCTTCCGACTCCTCTGCTGAGCCTGTAAGCGCAGTACGTCGGTTACAAGAAGCGATGCTGGTATCAGCACTTATATTACGCTACGCTCGAAAGGTCTCCTGTTGCGATTTGAAGCGGGTTCAGCCAGAGTCACTCGGATCAGCAACTTTCTGGATTGACGGTCTTTGTACAGCACTGCTCAAGCAACACAACTGGAACCCCTAGTACACGGCTTCTGCTGACTTCACCCAGGCGTGCTCAGCAATTTTCTCTTTGATACCAATCCCTTCACGTAGTGCGGCTTGGCTATAGGCTTTTTGGTATCCCCGTCACTCGAGACCTGTCACACACACGAGAACTCACTTTGACGCAGCGGCGAACGTGAACGCTGACGTTGTCCTGTCGGATCGACAAGCGGCGGCACTTTGAAACCGTCGCACACTGGCACCCTTACGTGACAGCGCAGAAAGCAGGGTCGTTCAGCGGACGTGAGCTGGACGACAGCGGTATGACTGTGGTCGGCGTCGTCGCTTTCGCTGATCGACGTTGGTGCGGCTAGTTCCGGCGGCTGCCGCCACAACGAAGACAACACGCCGCAAGCCTGCGTCGTCCACACATCCACATATCGCCGGGACTTTTTCTCTCCTCCCTTCTCGACTAGATAAACACGTTCCTTCTCCTTCTTCTCAATCGGCCACACCACAACAGAAAGCACGAGGCGTTCTGCTGTGCTCACCACCTCACCATCGCCCAACTCCCGCGAACGTAACGCCGAGCGCCGTACAACTCACTCGCACGTTACGTATTTCTTTCTGTCTTCGCCGCGCGCTTTCCTTCCCCTGGATGCTGGTCTCGTCGTGGGAGAGGATAGGCGAGAAGGAGAACGGAAGGGAAAGGCCCCGTTTGTTTTGTGTGCGCGCGCCCTTATTACAATTCCTACGCGGCGGTACGTCGCCTGAAGGCGCCCGTCGTCGAAACGAACGTCCACGACACCCTCGAGGCTGCCGTCAGAAGAGGGCGAGAGGGAATGGAAAGGAGTGCCCGCGAATCGTGCAATCTCAGCCCGCACGTGTCGGCGTGTGTCGGTGTGCGCTTGTGTGTGTGTCGGGCACGAGCGCCCGCTTACTGCCTGCGGGACGGACTATCATCGGGACTCGATAATTATTAGCGGCTCGCGAATTCGATTGCTCTCGCCAAGCGGAGGAGCACGCGGAGGAAAGTCGCTCCGAATTTTCGCCCGCGTGTCCGTAAGTGTCGGTCGTAACATGACTTCCCATTCCAAGGTAGTGTGTTCGAATCGCGCTGATGAACAGCGTCTTTAAGTGTCCTTTCTTGTTCATTTCAATTTTCACAACAATGACCCCCCTCCCCTAAAACCAATTACAGCGAAAGCTGTTATGAATCTCGCGCAGCGTCGTAGTTGTCCGCTGCCGCCGCTGGTGTCCGTAACCACATCGCGCGGAATTAGTAAATAAACCTAGTACCAATGACACAGTGGGGGCTAAAGTTCGGGTCCACAAGGTGCCAGCCCAGTATTCTACCACTGAGCTACGCCGGTGCTTGGGACTTGTTGGCAAAGTTGCCCTAGGCAGGCTTGATGTCGGGAAAGCAACCGCGTTCAGACGATTTATGAAGCGTTTTAAAACAGGGAAAGAACAAGCAGTCATCGCACAATTCGAATAGTGTAAAGAGCGGGTCGTCCTATGCTCCAGCCCATTACAAAAGCTTGTTTTTGTTCAGCTATTAACTGTGACGCATACCTGCTTCAGCCATAATTCCTCATCGTCTTCGGCCACTGCATGAACAATTGGCACGAAATTACTCGCAATAATTTAGCGGATACCACGCTTCTCAGAAGAATAAGAAAGATAGCATAGCAAGTGCCGGATTCGGGACATTGTCGAATTCGGCCATGTTGTCAAATTCTGCCAATAATTGATGCTAATTAGCCAAGTGAGCTGCTACAACCTCTCTGATTGGCTTAAAATGCCGCCATTACAAAATTTGTGACAATATGACGGAATTAGACAGTGTCCAGAATGGCACCCCCGGCTTACTACTCTAAAATTTTTATTAATAATGCCGTAGTGGGCATCAAGCAAGTGTGCTTGCATCAGTGACACAATGAGTGTCAGAAAAGACTCTTGAAAGGCCGCTCTTCCAGCTTTCGCTGCGACTGTGCTGCGCCTTCCTCGTAGGCCGGGCGTTTTTCTGTCTACGCCACTGAGAGGCACACTGTACTACAACATATGAGCGGGCGTAATGTAGCGATCACTTTCATTTCGTTCCATTCGTTTTTCATCATACACCGCTGAAGACGGGCCGATCATAGCAATAACAAACTTTATAAAAACGACAAGAAAAGGGAATATGTCACTATCTTTAGTGGGTTCTGACTTGACCTCGCCGATGTGCTCATTGGCGCACCTTTTTAACAGCAGCTGTCTTTCTTTGAAGGGCAAATGAACATTGAATTGAATTAAATCGAATTGCCGCGTATATGACCATATTTAGAAAGTCGTGTTAACTCTCTAATTGGTCACATTACTCTCAAAGAGGAGTATAATTTGTCTCGTTATCCGAAGGGAACGCGTATCATTCCGGCAAGCTTGATGCACGTAGTATGCAAGGGCCAATTGGTCAGTTGTCCACTCGTCAAAGGGTCACATACGCGCTGCGAGACGCCTTGGGGCAAAAAGGAAAAGTTTCGCACGCTCACCCTTCATGGCTACGAGTGGCGATAACACTCCGAGGTTTCACGCATATAAATACCCGATAATGTGGACGAGGGGAGGACCGCCCCCGTAGCCTAATTGATAAATGCATAGCGCGCACAGTCCGGAGGTTGCAGGTTCGCTCCGTCCACGTGGCAAGTTTTTTTTTCTTTCGTTCACTTTACTTTCTTCGCATTTATATCATATAACCACTACAGTACTCTTAAAAGCTGTACAGTTAACGTCCCCCATACCTTCCTATAGGCTTCGTTATCTGCGGGCTTACATGAAGGTTGACTTAAAACAAAGAAACGAGCAGGACTCCCTTCTTTCGCTTCATAAAAATTTATAAATAAAGAGAATCTTCTTTTCTTCGAGAGTACACAGTTCGGAGCGCCGCCCAGATCGCTGAGGACATGCGAAAATGAAGTGTCCTGCGGCAGCTTCATTTTCGATGGAAGCGAAAATGCTATAGGCCCGTGTGTTCAGATATGGGTGAACGTCAAAGAACCCCAGGTGGTGGAAATTTCCGCAGCTCTTCACTACGGCGTCTCTCATAATCTTATTGTGGCTTTGGGACATTGAACCACACATATATATCTATCAATCTGTGAAAAGAAAGTTGATGATCATGAAATTGATGGTCACGAAATAGAATCCGAGGTATTCAAGATGGTCACGTTGATCGTAGTCGCTTTTTGTTTTGCTCTTCAAACTGGCACGCCACGCTGAGAGAGTGACAGGGATTGCCACCGTGTCGCTAGAGGCGACCGATGACGACGACGTCATGGCGTCAGAAGATGGGCGGGACGGGAGGCGAGGTCGCGGGCGCGTTTCCCGGATCTGCCTGCGGGTGCCGCATGCGACGGCTCTCGTTGGACTTCCGCCTGACTGCTGAACGTCGCGCGTGGTGTGGCGAGAAAGAGCTCGGATTGCACCAACGCGTTCGCGGTCGTTGCCAGAGGCGAGACGCGTCAGAGGCAATGGCGTGTGGACGCGCAGGAAAGTAAAAACAAACGAAAAAAAAAAGGCAGGGCTAGAAAAAGCAAGCGGGAAACAATGGCTCGTGTCTGCAGACTAAAAGAAAAAGAGATAGGCACCACGCGACCTTCGGCTGTTTCAAATGTCTGCCGAAGAAGGAAGTTTCTTTATTATACCAGGCGGGGGTGTTTTCTCTTTCGGCTTTACTTCTCTCTTTGTGAAATAAAAAAACAAACAAAAACACTGACGTAGAAAGGCGGAAGAGGAGCAACGGACGTATTGCGCGAAGGGCTACAACAGTCGACATGCTAGAACAAGTCGTTGGCGTTTCTTTCTTTTTTTTCCCCCTTCCGCTCGACGTATATACGTGAACTGAGAGAACGATTGTCATTGGCTGCGCTGTATCATTCGCGTTTCCGTCTCGCGCTGTTTTACTTTCGCGTTCTTCTGCGCAGATCTTTCGTCCCGGCCATTCAGACGCGTGCTGTCATTCAGTATATAGCCCCGAAAGTCGGCATGCATATATATTCGCGGCGAACAGCGCTGCAACTTGGGCTAGTAGGTGAGCATTCAATGCGGCCGAGGTGAAATGCCAGTTTTGCTGTATAGAAAACCGAAAGGAATACATCCTCCTTCGATCCTTTCTTTTCTATTTGTATCGTATATAGTCATAAAAAGTCGTTTAATTGCGTAATTATTTCGACGTATCTATTTAAAGAGCGAACATATATATGGAAGAACGTCCACACTCATTTCTTCTCTTGTCAACTGAAAAGTAGCGAACTACACCATTAACCTATAATGAACATCTCCGTCATTCTTACCTTGTCTTGATTTCCCTTTTCCCTCCTCTCTTTAATCATATTTGTCTTGTCATCCTACCCTCCCGCATTGTAGGGCAGCAAACTGTAAGCTCCCCGCCTTTTCTATGTGTTTTCTTCA
Organism: Rhipicephalus microplus; assembly: GCF_013339725.1. Classification (NCBI taxonomy): domain Eukaryota; kingdom Metazoa; phylum Arthropoda; class Arachnida; order Ixodida; family Ixodidae; genus Rhipicephalus; species Rhipicephalus microplus. The sequence goes on from NC_051165.1 coordinate 168,244,053, forward strand.
TCTGTTTTTTTTTTTGCACTAATCATTTTTTTAAAGGTGCCCCGCCGCTTTCCTGAGTGTAGGGAGTAGAGTATCTGTGATCCTGATTTGTTTAACGTCCTCTCTCTCTTTAGCATTCATATATCCTTCTTTCTCTTTTCTTCTGTAAGTGAGGCCCACATAACCACTATATCCTAAACACAATACACGAGCAAACCCGCCACGGTGGTCTAGTGGCCAATGCACTCGGCTGCTGACCCGCAGGTTGTGGGAGCGAATCTCGGCCGCAGCGGCTGCATTTCCGATGGAAGTGGAAATGTTGTAGGCTCGTGTGCTCAGATTTGGGTGCACGTTAAAGAACCCCGGGTGGTCGAAATTTCTAGAGCTCTCCACTATACGGCGTTCCTCACAAACATATCGTGGTTTCGGGACGTTAAACCACCATATGCCACACTCGCCGAAATGGCAACAGGCGGTGCTGACTGACACTCCCACGATGAAATGCACATAAATATCCCATAAAGTGGATGGGGGGAAGGGGGGGATAGCCACCGTGGTGGCTCAGTTGGTGGAGCATCGCACGCGTTATTCGAAGGTCGCATGTTCGGTCCCTGCCCACGGCAAGTTATCTTTTCGTCCCCTTTCTTTCTTCACAATTACGTGATAATTACTTCTAGCAATGCACCCCATACACTTCCTATGGTATAATTGTCTGTCAGTTCTCATTAACAATTATTTTAACGCACAAGCAGTACCATATATCACTGACTAAGCTGGCAACCAAGAGCCAAGAGCAATCACGAGTGAACTACTGAAGACAACGTCCATACACGTGGTACATCATGAAGATCATTCTTTGTAACCTTCCTTTGTTCTCGGCTGCTGATCCGCATGGCGCGGGTTCGAATCCCGGCTGCGGCGGCTGCATTTCTGATGGAGGCGGAAATGTTGTAGGCCCGTGTGCTCAGATTTGGGTGCACGTTAAAGAACCCCAGGTGGTCGAAATTTCCGGAGTCCTCCACTGCGGCGTCTCTCATAATCATATGGTGGTTTTGGGACGTTAAACCCCCACATATCAATCAATCAATCAATCAATCAATCAATCAATCAATCAATCAATCAATCAATCAATCAATCAACCTTCCTTTGTTAGCCAACCCCTCAGGGAGTGCCCGAAACCGGGATCTTTCAGGTAATAAAGAGAAAACCATGGCTGAAATGCCGATACTCACTACATGCACCGGTTTAACTCCTTCACCATGTCCAACCATGATAAACTTTATCTCTCCGTCTTACTGGCAGTCTTTATTTGCCGGATAACGCCCCATCTGTTGTGTTCCGTGTGATCCTTCTTTGCATGGCATATAGGCCGCCATTTCCCAGTGTCTTGTCGTTTCTGTCGAACGCCGAATCCTGCCCTGATAGCTTATATTATACAGACCAGATTATTTTTACCCTCGGATCCCCGTTTAGAACATGGATACATAATCTTGCCGTCAGTTGTCATCTGTCGGCGAGGCCAGCGTAAGGGCTGCGGAATGGTTACGTCGCAGCTGATGGCGAATGAACAGTGGCGGTCATCATGTCGTAAGAACAGGCTAAATGCTAACGTAGTCGTCCGTTCTACGTAATCAGCAGCCCAAAAGCAAAAACGGCTGTCCCCCTGCAAGTGATGAAAATTTTGGTCGATAGCGGCTAAGGAATACGCTATGCGCTGCGGGACGCAGGCTCTGATTCCCGGTCACGGCGGTTTCATTTTCACAGGGATAAGATGCAGAAACGTCCTTGTACTAACATTCAGGTGCACTTACTACCTAAGTATACTGGAGTATTCACAGGCATGTGGCTACGAGGGGTGCAGCCGGCATATTTCTTTTAGGGGTCCGTTCTTCAGCCATGCACCGTTTATGTTTGCTCGCGTGTCTGCTGGTATGTGTTCGTGTATATGTACACACACAAATATTTTAAGTTTAGGGTGAGGAGGAGGAGTTGAACCTTCCCAGTCCCTCCCCCTATATCTATATCAATGGTGGCCCCTCGGCATGCTTGTTGACCCGCATGCACAAACGTTCGTGCATACAAAAAAAAAAAAACTCCCAAGCATTTCCCCGAGGTTGAACATGGTTAAGTGCGAATACACGGGTTGATGCTATGAGGGGTATTTAATAATTCGCACTATTATATTTATTAATCACACTATGGTGCCTTTATGGTGTAATGGTTCCTGGGAATCGCAATTTGATCACACGGGGGAGTTTACGTTAACTCACTGGCGAATGCCAATGGATTTTAACTTTACTCCCCCTCACGACCCGCTCTCGACGGGAGACTGAGAGAGAAGGCGGGCGAGCGAGAGAGAGGGGTGCGCGCGCAGCTGCAGCGAGCTAGGAGAGCGGAGGAGCGAGCGAAGGGGGAGGGGGTATAAGGCGCGTTACTGACACCGATAGCAGCGTCGCGTCCGTGGCTTATTCGGTAGAGCGTCGCGCTGCGGCCCGCCAAGTCCTCTTTCTTTTAAAGATAGAGAGAAGACTGCGGACGCCGCCGACGGCGGTAGATGGTTTGGGGTCGCTTATAAAGTGTATTCACACTTAAAATATTATCGAATTTTACGCGTACACGGTGCAAAATTTACGTGAAATTCTCACATTTACGTATTCAGACATTTATATTAAAACTGAATTCGCTTGATAGGGATACGAGACCAAAGGGTGTAATAAACAATGCCGAACATTAATGCTGATATCGACCTACTTAGAGAGCGTTCTCTCTATTGATCGCGATTTTATGCGTCTAAACGACCTTCGTCCGCACGAAAGCATGGACATGGTACGATGCGCCACTCGATAGTGCTATGAATCATTTGTCCCTCAGGGTCAAAACAAGGATTCCGGGCACTCATTTCGGGTGATATATGTCCAGCCTAACACTTACAACACGCCATCGTGAAAACGCAGAACCGAGGTGCATCATCGCTCACAATTTCTACATTTACGTATTCACCAATCGAACCTGTGCTCGGCTGCTCACCCCAAGGTTGCGGGTTCGTTCCCGGCAAATTGTTGATTGATTGATTGATTGATATGTGGGCTTTAACGTCCCAAAACCACCATATGATTATGAGAGACGCCGTAGTCGAGGGCTCCAAAAATTTCGATTATATACTTCGGGTTCGATGCTCTAACCACTGAGCTACCACAGTGGCCTATATACTTGGGGTTCTTCAACGTGCACCCAAATCTGAGCACACGGGCCTACAACATTTCCGCCTCCATCTGAAATGCAGCCGCCGCAGCCGGGATTTGATCCCGCGACCTGCGGGTCAGCAGCCGAGTATTTTAGCCACTAGACCACCGCGGTGGGGCACGTTCCCGGCAAAGGCGATCACATATCAAATGCATGCTGATACAACCACGCCACTCTCGTGCTGCCGCTGAAATTAGCCAACCGCCTTCACTTTTTAAGCGATAGTGAACATCTTCAAGACGATGAAATGAAAATACGAAACCGAAATATTTCTTCGCTAAAGTATATTATATAATACTTCTGGGGCTTTTCCGGTGTACAGTGTTCAGTATACATCGTTCCCAGTAATTAATCATATAATACCAATACGACTTCAAACGATCTTCTCATTCTGGGTGAATGCAGAGCGCCAGCCACGTTTCCAGAATAATTTTCAGCAGTGAAACTCGGAATACGTAGAACGGCGTGATAACTTTGAGACTTTCAAAAAAAAAAAAAAACGAACGGCTGGCAGCTGTGGTATGCACACGTTTGCTCCGGCCCTTTTCGTACAGATGTTCGAAAGCACAGCTTTTAACACTGGCACTGGTGCTGCCAAGATTGGGGAGGTGGTCAAGCCTTACTGTAATGTATCACTTTCGCATGTGTACATATACAAGCACACAAACACACGAAAACGCACGAACATACACAAGGCATAGTTACACCCCCCCCCCCCCCTTTTTTTTTGAACAGAATTTTCTGGCTTGGACGAGTGGTCTCAAAATAGACGCACCATTTCACCAGCGTCTGGAAGCAATTAAATAAGAATGCGCCCGGGGGGGGGGGGGGGTCGGCGGGAGGATGCTGTGCTCTAGTAATCTAAGCGAGAGGGGTGTGAAGGCAGCCCCACACGTTGACATAATAGAGAAGGCGTGGTGTACGATTACCAACTATAACACAGCTACAAGTGCAACCAGGCTCGATAACTTTCGAGGCCCTCGGCTCGGCTTACCTGAAGAAACGCTTCGTTGCAGGCGGTGGGAGTGTCATGCGAGGCCTAAGCGATAGCGAGCATTCGAGGCAATCGGTGCTTCACGCAGCTGTACGCAAGCCGTATATGGCTGTGACTGGACGCGCGGCAACAACTGCGAGTGCACGGCGAGTGAATGCCAATTACTACGTGCCCTTCTCCCCGCAAAAAAATAAAAAAAAATACTGATAGATGTTTTGTTTTTGTATATACCTTTCAAAAACAACTTCGCTTGGTCCCGCGTGGTTGGCGAATGGACCCGTAGCTTGTGAAAGTGCTCGCGATAAAACGTAAACATGCCAACTTTCTACCGAGAGCCGTTACAAAATGAACTGCCGGCGTTATAAAAGCGAGCTGTATTTTACATAGTTATATATACATTTTCAGTTGTGCATCATGCCGGTATTGTGACACTCGTGGTATGTGGAAGAGATGGTCATCGACATCTCAAACCCCAGGTTCTATTGATAGGCGTAGCCACGATTTTTTTCGGGAGGAAGGGGGGGGGGGGCGTTTAATTATCCTTCATGCAGCTTCGTGTGCGCGTTTGTATACGTGTGCGTGTATATATACACATTTTGGGGGGGGGGGGGGGGTGTTGCGGAGGGAAGTGTTAAACAACCGCCTTCCCCCACATTAGTTACTTCAGTGCCTTGAATAGTGTCTTCTACCCAACGTAATTTTCCGCTTCTGCTTATCGACAGAAGCGAGTGAAGTTGATGTGGATATAAAACAGGTATAAGCTTCGATTCTATTTTTTATTTTTTTTTTGCAAGTTTCCCTGTACTATACATAGCGAGATTGCCTTCCTGACGGAGCGTGTGCTTCGCGTTGTCGCTTTTACACCATTGCCCTACCGTTGGTTGCCTTATCCCGCTGCAACAATATTTCAAGTGCTTGCTGCAGAGCGCTGTTCAGATCGTATTCCTTGATCGGGCGTCACGCCACGTACAAGCGAAAGCTGTTGTCAAGGCCAAGCACTTTTCCAAAGAAGCTGCCCGGCGAAAGCGTTCACGATTGGAAAGCGTGCATTGAAGAGTATACAAGAATATTTATGCCTCCGAGATTCACTAACAGGACAGCCTAATTACGAAACAGAAATTCATCAAAGAATCAGAATGGGCTGGAGCACTTTCGGCATGCACTCCCGAATGATGTCAGGAAGTGGACCACTGTCTTTAAGCGAAAAGCATACCATTACCGTGAGTTAATTGACGTATGCATGTTGGAGGTAGCGACCAGATACTGCACCAGGGTGGCCAATCCTTCTCCGGTGAGGGAGTGCGTTACTGCGGTGGTTACCGATGAGGCCGCACCCTAGGCCTCTTAATGCAGTTCTAGAACCACGCGGATTTTTTTTTAATCCGGCTGGGAACGGCGCGGCACCGGGATTTGAACTACGGACCTTTTGCATGCGAGGCGGATGCTCTAACCACTACGCCATCGCTGCACCTAGCGGAGGAGTTTTACAGAGATCTGTACAGTAGCCGGGTTAACTACGACCTTAATACTATAACAACTAGCAATAACCCATATGAAACCCCACCAGTAATGATTGAAGAAGTCAGGAAAGCTTTGGAGAGCATGCAAAGAGTCAAAGCTGCTGGTGAGAATAAGGTAACATCAAATCTGCGGAATGATGGAGGACAGATTGTGTTAGAAAAGCTAGCCACCCTGTTTACGAGGTGTCTCCTGACGGGAAGTGTACGGGAGTCTTGGAAGAACGATAACACCGTCTTAATACATTAGAAAGGAGATGACAAGGACTCTAAGAATTACAGGCCGATCAGCTGGCTCTTTGTAGTATACAAGCTATTTACAAAGGTAATTGCTAACAGAGTAAAGAAAACATTGGAATTCAATCAACCATATGAACAAGCAGGATTTCGAATTGGCTACTCAACAATTGACCACATTCATACTATCAATCAGGTAATAGAGAAATGCTCAAAATATAACCAAGCACTATACATAGACTTCATAGATTACGAGAAAGCGTTTGGTTCAGTAGAAATATCAGCCGTCATGCAGACACTGCGGAATCAGGGCGTCGATGAAGTATTTATAAACATTCTGGAAGAAATCTACAGAGGATCAACAGCTACCTCAGTGCTTCATAAAGAAAGCAACAGAATACCAATCAACAAATGCGTAAGGCAGGGGGACACAGTCTCCCCAATGCTATTTACAGCGTGCTTACAGGAGACTTTCAGAAGCCTAGAATGGGAACAGTTAGGGATAAGAGTTAATGGAGAGTACCTTACTAACCAGCGCTTCACCGATGACATTGCATTGCTGAGTAACTCAGGGGACGAATTGCAACTCACGATTACGGAGTTAGACAAGGAGAGCAGAAAGGTGTGTCATAAGATGAATCTGCAGAAAACGAAAGCAATGTACAACAACCTCGGAAAAGAGCAACTCTTCAAGATAGGTAATAGTGCTATTCAAGTTGTAAAATACTATGTCTACTTAGGGCAGGTAATAACCGTGGAGCCGAACCACGAGATTGAAGCAACTAGAAGAATAAGAATACCGTGGAGCACATTTGGCAAGAACTCTGATATTATGACACGTAGATTGCCACTATCCCTCAAGAGGGAAATATATAACAGCTGTATCTTGCTGGTACTTAGCTACGGAGAAGAAACCTGGAGACTTACAAAGAGGGTTCAGCTTAAATTGAAGACGATGCAGCGAGCAATGGAAAGAAAAATGGCAGGTGTAACCTTAGGAGACAAGAAGAGAGCAGAGCGGATTAGGGAACAAACGGGGGTCAAGGATATCATAGTTGAAATCAAGAAGAGGAAATGGACATAGGCCGGGCATGTAGCGCGTAGACAGAATAACCGCTCGTAATTAAGGGTAACTAACTGGATTCCCAGAGAAGGCAAGCGGGTCAGGGGGAGACAGAAGGTTAAGTGGGCAGATGAGATTAAGAAGTCGGCGGGTACAAGTTGGCAGCAGCAAGCACAGGACCACGTTAAGTGGTGGAACATGGGAGAGGCCTTTGTTCTGCAGTGTACATGGTCAGGATGACGATAATGATGATGATGATGATGATGATGATGATGATGATACCATTACCACACGCTACCAGTCCTAGCATATGAGAATATGGGGCCGAAGCATTGAGGATAAGGAAGCAGCAAGAAAAAAAATGGCCGCGTATCTTCTTGTTAGGCTGAAATACGTGGCGCAAGGTTGCCAAAGAGAAGAACGAGAAGAGACAGACAGAAAGAGCGCCTTTCTGTCTCTTCTCGTTCTACTCTTTGGCAACCTTGCACTACGTATTTCAGCCTAATATGTACCAACTAGCCCCACATAACGTACTGTTAAGTATCTGCTTGCTTCACCGCAAACGTCGTTGAAAGACAATAGTCTTCTGTCTGTAGGCGCTACGTGAGATATGGGCGCCATCTGACAGTAATGTTGGGAAACAGAAGGTTGTGTAAAACGTAGAGCCACTGGTAGGTGGCTGCGCCATATCGTCTTAGCGAAGCGTATAGGGGAGACACCTGCTCTGTCGGGGAGAGCATCGCATTGTCAGCGCAGCGTAAGAAACAATAGGGTCTTTATAATTACGTATCTGTGCATTTTCTAGTAAACAAGCACACCATCTATTACTTACGTACTGTTGTCGCGCCTCAGTTATGTGTAATATTTGCCTATTGATCGACAATATTCACAAGTATGAAAGGAGCCACCAGTTCAAGATGCCCGGGCGTTGAGGAAGTCCTTAAACGTTGGCCGGGTAGCTGCTGAATCGTTTCAAGTGACAGAAAGACAGACAAAAATTCTGCGTCAAGTATCTCAATAAGTACTATATCGTGCTTAAAGAAAAATAATGGCAGATCCTACGCACGCATTGTGCGATTTGACTTCATGTGAAGCAGGCTGCGAACATCTTTGTATGTTGTATTTTTTTCTGTTTTGAGCGTTACGAGGTGGCTCGACGTAATCTTGCAGGGGAGATAGTTGTGTGCACATCGTGCGCTAAACAGGCATGCCGGCTACACTGACGTTTAATAGGCGACCTGACGTGATGTAAGCACAGGCGTCGGTTTTATTGAAGCAAAGTGCATGACACTAAGCAATTCCCATATCGAGTTGCTCGACCCCTGAGCATGCAATACACTATAAGGAATTCTACGTATAATATTCACACTATCGTACGCGTTGATGGGATGCTGTGAATATCATACACGGAATACGTTAGTTAATATTTCCGGTAGCGAGAAACGCTTGAATATAGGTTGCTGAGACATAAAGGGGTACATATGTAGAAATTATTAAAAGTGAAAAAGCCAACACTGGAACATTACCTTTTAAGCAGATATGAACCAGCATATGAGCACATATGTAAGAATGATTTACAGCAACGAAACTGCAGTTGATGTAGCACCGACATGACTTGCATAGTGTTTTTGCCAGAACAATAGAGTAAGAGCAACAGAATAAATAACGGGATACGCAGCCGAGGAAGGCAGACAGTTCCATAGAGTGAAAAAAAAATATCAAGTTCGCAGGGATAAAATGGGATTGGTTGGCACAGGATAGGGTAAACCAGAAATCACTGGGACATGCTTTCGTCCTTCAGTGGGCTAAAACAGGCCGCGAAATGCAGCGAGCGTGTACTTGTTCCCCATTTTCTCCTCTAGCGTTCGTATGTCGAATTAAACACGTGTAATCTTTCATATCCGTAGTCGATGCAAGCATGGCTACGACTAGCTGTCGGGGTAACTACGCGTAAACGCACAGTTGCACATACTGCCCATTTTAGTATTTTGCGTTTAAAAGTACCGCTTTCGAAGCTCACGTCGTGAACGCAAGTGTGGTTGATTAAAGAAGCGTGACGTCTGGTCATTGAGGCACGCTTGGTGACTGCTAGGCTGATAGGTCATGTCAAGTAAAGAAAAGAGCGAGCTAAGTTTTTAAGGTCTGGTCAGAGAAAGTGACACATATAATATTGAATACAAATAGTAACTGACTGTTTTCTGCTGGTATGCCGGCAACATTATTGGCATGATTGCTTTCGATCTGCTCTCCCGTAGTATAGGACCAAGCACTCTAAATCGTTGCACTTTTTTTAATAACACACAGTTGCGCTTAGGGCTCTCCTATAGTAGAGTACCAAGTATTCTAAGTTGTTCAACTCTCTTTCCAAGTACAGTCTGAAATCGGAACAGCTGCATGTATTTGTTTTGTTTTGTTTCCCTGGGAGGTTGGCTCATACCCACTCAGGGGGATTGGCCAAGAAAGTGTAGTGCAATTTTTCTGTGATCATTTTAACTATGTGTAAGGAATTGGAATTATAATAAGACTAATGTAAATATAAAAACAACATAAAAAGAGCAAACGAAAAATAAAAATCAAGTTGAGCAATTTTGAGATTTGATGTGTTATGATTACCACTCAGCTGCGTTTACTTCACTCTGCCCTGGGGAGTAATAAATAATTTTTTTGATTGAAGATCACTAAGGTATACGCTTGGTTGCCTGAATATAATCGCAAACGGCATTGAAAGCATCCCTGTGGCAATGTCCCAAAGCTGAGGCGCCAAAGCTTAGCGCCGTTTCCGCCGTCAATCTAAGGCCTATTTTCCGAAATGGCATAACTAGTAACCTTTTTCGAAGTATCTCGTAGCAGCGACAATACAAAAAATAGTGATCTAGTGATTCCATTTCTCCGCAGAATGCGCAGAGGGGTGATGTTGTCTGACCAGCTCTGTGTAGATACAGGTTTAGGGGGGGGGGGGGGGACACGACATCGAAATTTAGTAATTAAGACTTCGAGCTTTCTGGACTGACTCCAGTGGTGTTGCCATGGAAACATGAGGTGGTTATACTCTGTCCATGTAGTTACGTTTTCTATCGTATCAGTGGAGATTGCTGATTTACGATATCTTATAGCCGTGATATATTCAACATCTGGCAGTATGGACAAAACTGGCCCATCAAGTGCGGCTCGTGCTAAGGAATCGGCCAATTCATTTAATCTTAATCCACAGTGTCCCGGAACCCATAGTAATCTCAGGAGTCTCAACTGCGGGGGCACTAATGTTTTGAATGTGCTTAGAATTCGAGAGTTCTCTGAAGCTGTCAGAGCTGCACAAACTGAAAGAGAATCCGTCATTATTACTGCGTTGTTTTGATTTAATGGAAGTTTTCGAAGAGCTAAAATAATCGCCAAGAGCTCCGCTTCAAAAACTGGAGTAAAATCAGGCAGTCTCACTGAAAAGGACCAGTCAAGCAAATCAGAGGCAATGCCTACACCTGCCCTTTGATTATTTACGGAAGCATCTGTGGCTATTATATTTTTAGTTTCTGCATGCTCCAAGTAATCTAATAAATGTTATTTAAAAATTTGAGGGATTGTAATTTGGCGTTTGGGGGGAATATATCATCATACTCAATAATAACTTGACAATTCGAGTCATTAGTCTCAATTACATTTCTAATATTCACATTTATACTTTGTAGATTTTTTTGTACAAACATTATCTGAGGTGTGTGAAACCGTGGCCAATGAGCAAGAAAGAAGGCGTCTGGGTTTGCGATAAAAGCATATTGAGATCTTCTTGCCGGTAAGCTATAAAATTTTAAAAATGCTTGTACGGTCAAAATTCGAAATCGACAAAGTAGTGTAGGCAGGCGCGCTTCCTGGTACAGTACGTTGATAGCCACAAATCTAGGGAGTCCCAGACACATTCGCAGTGCTTCTCGCTCCAAGACAACTAGAGGTTTCGTTTTATAAGCAGGACCACCCGAGAATAATATGCAGCCGAATTCCATGATGGGGCGCATGTACATCTTGTACAACGTTATCAAGGTGTGCCTCCGTAACCCATATTTTCGGTTACTTAGCTTGTGTAGTAAGCCTGAAGCCCGCTGTGCTTTGGTAGTTATATACTCTATGTGAGGACTCCAGTTAAGTTTGTCATTATAAATGATTCCCAAATATTTTATAGAGTGTACTTGCTGGATGGGTTCCTGTTTATATAGAATTGAAATTGAAATTGGTTCTGCAAGCGGAAAAGCCATGAGCGCGCTTTTGTTGACATTTAACGATAACGAAATGTAGCTCTCCTATCTTCATCGTCATCATCGTTAACACCATCATCAGCCTCACTACATTTGCACTACTGTGAGCTAGAACTGGCACTTCAGAGCAAAATCCTCTCCCGTGTTTCACCAATTATCCCGGTCCTGTGCAGTAATGGTGCTGTTAGCTCGCTCGACGCCATGAATTTCGAAATGCTCTTGCTTTAAAACGGGACCGAAGCAACGAGACTTCCTGCCTCACCCTGGCGTGCTTGACTTCGCTTGAAATCAGGTCTGTTACTTTCAGTGACTAGTGGTTAAACGCTACATTATCTGCACACGTTAATTTCTATTTACTGATTTTGACTGAAGCGTCAAAACCTGCCCTGCCCCGTTCTGCTCCCTTATTTTCCCTTAAGGTTACATCTATCTTTTTCCTTTCCGTGCCTCGCTCTCCATTGACGTTTAACCCTCTCTTTTAGCCTTCAAGTCTTTTTCTCGTAGGTAAGCAATAGTAAAATGCAGCTGTTATTCGCTTTCCTCTTGAGGAATACATGCAAACTGCTCTTCATAATTTCTAATTACTTGCCAAATGTGTTCCGCCCTATTCCTGGTCTTCCATTTACCACACTCTCATTTTTCTGATCTGCGATCACTTAGCAGGCGTATTCCTTCACCGCCTACAGTGTCTCGCTACTTATCCCGATCCATTGTTCACTACAAAGACTGCGGAACATTAGCTCAGTTTTCGGCGTATTGGCTTTTAGACCCACCGTTGTGTTATAACTGCCCAATTCAGTATCATATTTTACAACTCGCCCTCAGATTCACTCAGCAAGGCAGTGTCGTCCATGAGTCCGAGAGTTGAATTGAGTTGAATGAACTTTATTTGTTCAACGGTTGTTGCTGTGCCAAGGGCTAGGCTGCCAGGTACACGTCGTTCGAGAAACATCTTTCGAGGTCCTCGGCGACGGCCCTGGCCCGCTGGACGGCCCGCACCTGGTCTTCGAGGACCTCACTGAGAAGCGGGGCTTGCCATGGCTCAGCAAAGTGCCCCATTTCGGAGGTTACTAAGGTATTATTAGAAAGAAAGCTTGGACCATCTCACTAAGGGTAACCCTTATGGTATGCGAAGCAGCAGCGTTGCGCACAAGTGGCGTCACGGGTTGAACGGCGCTAACGCAGGTGCTGCGGGGAGCGCTGGAAGATTCGTTTGAAGCGATGGCTGGCATAGGTCTTGTAGGTGACACTTACAAACATGTTTCAACGCGTACGTAAGGCGCACGTCAAGTTTATTGCGTGTGAACCGACGAGTCGGTGGTGTAGCAAGCCACGGTTGCGGCAAGTGTTGCGGGTGAACGGATGAGGCGGCAGCTGCGGGTGCCGCGGCGAGCACGCGGCAGGCGAGAGAGAGTGTGACGTAAGCGTGCATTGCGAGGGGAGCGTGATGTCAACGCGCAGCAGCGCCGTGACCTACTTGGCACCACGCCAACACCTGCAACTCGCGGCGCGTTCGTATGGAGGGACACCGCTACAGAAGATGGTCAAAGAGGTACTTTGGACCTAAAATTCTTGTCCCAGACTGCTCCCTATCCAGGGCTCTGATAAACTCGTGGAAACAAGTGAAGAATAGAGTTGGCAAGCGAAATCGCACTGCCGGCCTTACACCCTTTTTATTAGAATATTAGTGATTTATTTATAGAGGATCGAGCCCGTTGGTTGCAAAGCCAGTGTAGATTTGTCTCGGTATTTTTATATATGGTTTATTTACTTCATTTACACCTTCACTCCGTAATCCTCATATTCCCGAGGTTGTCTCATAGTTCTAACGAGGGAGTGTACAAATTAGGCTGAATCGTCTAGATTTTTTTCTGAAAGCACATATCGCATCTGAACTGCTCGTTGGATTCGCCACAGCTCTCTTTATTCTATGCTTTGTTATGCTATACTATACAATACTACACTTCACTACACTACACCATACCAAGCTAAACATTGTATGAGTAACACATCACTCTAAACCGTTCAGTGTTTACATTAAACTCCTTGTGAACCTCCTGCTATCTATGAAAGGAACACCCGACTGCCCTCCCTCTGTCATTATTTCAACATTTGTTCTGAACACAAATTGCTCTGGGCCCACAGCCCATGTTCTCATTTTTCTACACAATGCACAGTACAGGTACAGCCACTAAAAGCCGTTGAAAGACAGAAAAAAAAAAGAAATTATGCCTCCAATGTAAGCTGTGAAGGTGGTTGTACAGCGAAACTGGATTTGACGACCCGAACCCATTGCGACGTAGTTTGGATGGCCTTCCGCATCGTAGTCGCCGGAGAGTGAGATTGGCGTCTGACCTTGTTCTGTAGCGATGGCCCAGACACGCGTATGATTGTGCAGACCGACGATGCACACACAACCATCGTACACAACCATCTAACTCGGCACGTTCATAGCCATGACTCTTTACTTTGGTTCTCATAGTCGTCACTCAATCAGCCTGTTGACCTCGTCTTCGTCTCTCCCCCTGTTTCTGAGGTACATTGAAAGTCTGTGGGTTGACGCGAACGTCGTGTCCAGGGCACACACACACACACACACACACACACACACACACACACACACACACACACACACACACACATATATATATATATATATATATATATATATATATATAGGTATTTCAATAATACTCGTTGTTGGGCTAGTTGGTGCATTGCTTCAGATGAAAAAACTTCCGGCCAATAAATAACGCATACAGGAAACGAAGAAGGAGACAGGAAAGAGGCCAGACTACCAACTGTTTATTCACATATGCGTGGCTCAAGTATATATACTCATACGGTCACATGGTGAAGCTAAGTGCTCTTTAAAAAATAACCAAAAATTGCCCAAAGTAATAAACTGACTCATAATCATTCAAAGCTTTCTTCGCTCTACTAATCGCTACAGATTACAAACAAGATTCTAGGAACGTGTTTTCCTTCCTGCGCAGTGTCACGGAGCTATCGCTGCAGCATGCTTCACCACTCTTTGCAATATGAAAGGCTTCCAAAATTTCCCGTGCCAATTTTTCATGGCTTTTGCCTAAAATCTTGATTTCGTTCAGCAGTGGCTTACAATTGCACTGTTTACAATGAAGGGCTAGATTGGAGCCTGTGCCTTTCTCAAGTGATTTGAAATGTTCCCAGGCCCTAAAATTCACACAACGCCCTGTTTGGCCTATGTACAACATCCCGCACGTCAATGGAATTGCATACACCACGCCAACAACACACTTCACAAAAACCTTCCCATGCTTCGCCTCACACTGAAACTTCTTCTTCTTCCCGATGCGTGCACACAAACCACCCAATTTCCTTGGTGCGGAAAATACCACGGACACTCCAAACCTGAACGCCACTTTTTTCAAGCCATGCGCTACACGGTGCGTATAGGGCAACACCTGTGGTATCCTCTGCTCTGGACCTGTCTGTTTGGTTTTCTTTTTTCCTTTCATTTTTTGTAGTAACGTTTCAGCAACAGCTGACAAAACAGAACTGGGAAAGCCAGCGTTTTTTAGTCTCTCTATCTGGGCGGTGAAGCTCGTCTCAAGCATGTGCTCACATGACTTTGTCAGGGCAGATTCAAGGCAAAGAGAACCGATGGCCCTCTTTACCGTTTTAGAGTGTGAAGAGTTATACGGTAACAGCTCTTTCTTTGCTCTTGGCGAATACATCCAACACACGTTTCCATCACAACATCTAATGTTTATGTCTAAAAATTGGAGGCTATTGTTCAGCGGCACCTCATGCGTAAAACTCAGGCCTTTCCCTAGGTTTTTAAAGTAGCATAATACGCTTTGTACGGTGTTGTCATAAGTCAGATTAAAATCAGCTGCTAAAACTACCAAAAAGTCATCCACGTATCTAAAAATTTGCAGGACAGTGCCTTTGTCAAACGTGGATTCTAAATCCCGGTCAATGGAAGATAAAAAAATATTACACAGCACAGGGGCAACGCAAGATCCAATGCATATCCCTTTCTTTTGAACAAACAAGCCTGAGTCAAAGGAAACAACCGTCGCCCGAAGGTAAAACTCGAGGAGCGACATAAACTTGTCCACACTAATGCCCACAGAATTTTGAAATGCAACAGTTCCATTACACTCAATGCACTCTCGGACAGACTTAAACAGCTCTGTATGCGGTACAGAGTAGAACAAATCCTCGACATCAATAGAAAATAAAAAACCTATTTCCTTCTGCTTCTTTTTTAGAAAAGCAATGACATCTGTCGAATTCTTTGTTAAGAATGGGTCCCGCAACTCGAGCCCCCGCAAGTGGTCAAATAAAAAAGAGCTAACTTGTTGTAACCAAGTACCGCGTTCACTGACGATACACCTGAATGGCATGTGTGGCTTGTGTGTCTTCACCACGAAGAATACGTCCAGAGTTCCTTTCTTGCATTTCCTGATGTCACTGGCTAACCTAGGAAGCTGCATCCCGTTGCACATAGCTATCGCTTTAGTCTTCACTCTGCAAGTTTT